>CM042904.1:787500-1235000 GCA_023653625.1 Triadica sebifera | reverse complement strand
GTACGTGCTTGTAATTTGGCATATGAACAAAATTATATTCAAACAAAATAATAATAATTTTACTGTTACTTATATTTATTGAAAATGGTTATGCCAGTTTATTTATACAAGTATAATTGTTGTTAAAGGTACTGTTTTATGAAAAAAGAATTTCAATGATTTTCAGTTATATATATATATATATATATAGTCATTTAAAATGATGATTATTATTATACATCATTGCACCACTGAATTTAAAACTCAGTGCGGGAGTTTATTTTTCTCTCGCATAAGTATCAGGATGAAGGTTTAGAGCGGTGAGTTATCTGAGTGAGCCACTAGTCCAGTGAGTCCCACAAATGGAGCAAAGCAGCAGTGGTAGCCATCCGGACAGGGTTGATTTCTTTTTATAACCACTCATATATATGCATATAAACAGTCTGTATATATTTATAACCAGTTGTGGTCATATGGACTATATGTGAAATAAATAAATATGTAAATTAAAGTTTTAATTTTTTTTATGCATATATGAGATGTGAATATAGGATGATATATATATATATACAGATTTATTTATACAGGTAGTCGGTGACATCACCTTAACTAACTGTAACGTAGGAGGGTAAGGGGGTGTTACACATATATTATAGTTCTTTTTGCCACCTAACTCAATCATTTTTCCACTTAATTAATTAATCAAGTTCAAATCGCAATTCACATGTTAAGGTCATCTTCTCCTTCTTTTTTTTCTTCGGCTAAACTCCCTCCAAAAGACCATCTTGGCCCCCGGTTTCTCAAGTTTCTTTCCATAAGTTTTTGGATTAATACCTCACAAAACTTCATCACTTCCTCTTAGTGATTTTTAGCCATAATTTATTTTCTAAATCTCTTTACATGCTTCAAGTCATTATGGTTCCAAAATTCACAATTGTTTTCTCCATATAGATAATGTCGTCAAATCTTTAAGGAGAATATAATAGTTGTCAATTCCAAATCATGTGTAGGATAATTTTGCTCTATGGCTTCAACTGTCTAAAAGCATATGCTATTAGTTTACCTATTGCATCAAAACACAATCTAAACCATTCCATGAGACATCATTGTATACCACAAAATTTTTCTTTGGAGTGGATTGTGACTCAGTTAACATGCCCTTCAACTAGTCAAAACTATGTTTGTCCACTCGAATTGAGTACTTTTCAGGTTATGAAGCATTGAATTAATCCATCTTAAAATGAGTTATAAGATGTGACATATTGACATTGAATCATTTTAAAAGCATGATATATGATGTCCTTTGATATGGGATGAGCTAATTATATTTGCAATACATGTCAAATGGTTAGGCAATATTAAGTGGTAATGATTTATAACTCAAGAAATGAAAAAAATAAATAAGATATTTATAAATCCCATGACATCTAACCTAGAACTAATGGCATGATTAATAGCATGTTATTAAGGATATAACAGTATCGTAAAAATAAGATCATATATTAAATATGATGCCTAGGCCTGTAATCATGCACTTGTATATATACATTAATCGGCAATCTGGTAACATGAGATTAAAAGAAATTAAAAAATATATACCAATTTAATCTGCAGTTAGGCATCATTATACTAACTGGTGATTCAGTAACACATATACTACATCAGTCAACATGTGTCCTTTAGTCTAGTTTATAATGTTATGGGATCAATAATGAATAATCGTAATTATTGATCATCTTGTATAGATTGAATGTTAATATGTATATAAATATGTGTTAGGATTCTTGATGTATTTGGTAAATGATTGACATATCATGTGAGGATAACGATAACTAGTGATAATGATTGTTTGAGTTATATATATCATGTATGAAAGTAGGATGTATGTTAGTTTCATATTTATATGCATAAATGCTTAGTTTCATATTTATATACATGAATATCATTCGTTTTATTATGTCATTATGTACTACTAAATGTAATGTTTAGCATATGAGTTTTGTATGTCTCACACGTAGCTGGAGCATATTAGAGAAAGAAGAGCTACAGAAGATAAAGAGCTCACCATACAAATTCCAAAGAGAATATAAAGGATATACGTCACGTTGATGACATTTGTATATTTTTCAATAATTTTGTTAATATTTTTTGGAAACATCGATTTTTGTATTTTATGAATCTTCTATTCAAACTTTTATAAATTGAAATATTGATTTTTTGTAAACCTTAAGGGCTAGTTGCTACCCAATATTTCTCTCCATTTTTCATAAGTGTTCAAAAATAGTCATAATGCAACAAAATTTATATTTTTAAAGTTTAAAATTATATGGATTTTCATCACATAGTTTTATAATATTCTTTTATATTGTTGAGTTACCCTAATTGTATAAAAAGATGTTACAGGTACACATGGATCATTACAGTTTAATATTAGAGTCACTTTGTATACAATCTTAAACGATAGTAAAGCAAACTTCAATGAGGACATTGAACCCCATATGGAAGCTGAATTGTAACATCCATAAACAAATCTTACATTGGCAAAACACATGAGAGATTATAGGTCAACTGTAAGAACTTAAGTCTAGAGAGGTAATAGCTTTAGGTGCTAACTTGATATACTAGTTTCTCAATCTCACATTGAAAAGGATGAGGAAGAAAAAAAAAATTTATAAGTCTATGCATGAACTGCTAGTAATAATCTGGATTAACCATTTTAGTCAGTATAGTTTAGCCATTTCATGTTATTATAGGACAATTAGGTATGGACTGTTACAGTGATGGTCCGAATGGATACAAGAATGGCTATAAATGACTTTCTCCCCTTCTTCTTGATTTTAATGCCTATATGTAATGTTCTCATTAGTTTTCATTGTTTCAATAATTACTTGATTTTATATTTCAAAATAAGTATGAACAAAAAAAAAATTGTCTAAAACAAATCATACAATAAATCAATAACTAAATATTAAAGGCAAAGCAATATCAAATAGGAACAAAATTTAAAGTACCATAACAAATTTTTTTTAAATAAGTTTCCTAATATGACTCTACTTTTTAATCAAGTGGAAAAGAACAAATCAACTGAGTCATTAATACGAAAGCGACAAAAGGACAAACAAGAGAAAATTTGAAGTTTCTGGTAGTCAATATTTGTGAGTTTGCCTATTCAAAGTTTAGTTTTAGGGATAATAAAAGAAGGATTGGGAAAGTAAAAATAAAATAAAATAATATTTACAAAATTGGACTTTTTTTTGTTTTTAGCAATATGTTTTAACCATTATTTGTGTCTGCCCCTGATTGTGTGGGTCGGTACTTTGGATGCCGCAATTGCAAGCCCAATGCCTAAATCAAATTATTAGCATACTTCAAATCAGCTCAGCCCCTTCACTTTTTACTACTTTGCATTCTTTTTACTCAGTTTACGGTTTTCACTCCAATTTAATGTCAGTTTTAGTGTCAGAGGTGGATTTTCCTTTTTAGTTTTTAGTTTATTTCTTTTTTACTTTTTCAAATTTGATTTTTTTAGTATTACTCCAAACTTGATAATGTAATACGTCGATCAATTTTAATTTGTAAAATAAAATCTCTTTTATTTTTATTTTATAATACAAGATTTCATCTATCATTATCCGTCAACTCATCTAGTCACCAATATATTTTAAAAACATATTAGTCAAATAAACATAATATCAATTATGATATACCCATTTTATCCTTATTATTCTCTTCAATTATCATTTTTTGTCATTACATTTTTCTTTCAACCACCTTTACCTCCTCCGTTTTGAACACAATTAACGTACATTTTTTTGCCATTCCCCCCTACCCCTCGTGCTCTCTATCCCTCTCTCTCGCACACTTTCCTCTTTGTTTTGTTTCTTTAATTGTTGAGAAAGACAGTATTACTAATATGAAATCTTTAGTGGCTAAGAAAGACACATCTTGCCAGCATCAATTGGTGGAAGCTTCATGAGAAATCGATGATCCAGGACGACATCAGTATAGATCTCCATCACAATCCTGTCGGCTGATTGAAGCTTCATTAGAAATTGAGATATAGGAATCGATGACCCAAATCCATTATAGAGATGGTAATTTTAGATTTCAAACTTCATCAACAATCTAGGGTGCTCTAATGGTGTCGGTGTGTTGCAACAAATCCAGAAATCAAAAGAAAAAAATTTTACAATTTTGCTAAAAAAAAAAAATTTTAAATCATCTATTAAAAAAAATTATGAAGTTCCAAAAAAGTTATGAATATATCTTGCTTATAGGTTTTTGTTGATTTTCTATTGATGCATTATGTTGATGTATTTTGTTGTGAACTTCCCGTTTGATGCATTATATTTCCATTCCAATCTTTTTTTTGGAATGTTTTCAAATCTGGCCTAATCAAATATAGATGGTCAATGATTAAAAGTTCAATCAGAATCAAACCGATCAAAGTAATTCTTTTAAAATATAATATTTAATATGTTTCATGCATAACAAAATATGAAAATATATAAAATAAACACATTTTATGTATAATAATATATTCAAAATATTAAATATTTAAATTCAAATTTATACACAAAATATATTCAAAAATATTTTAAAAGTATAATAATATTTATATTAATATATTATCTAACAAATAATAGAATTAATTTTTTGTATATTTTTTAATTTTTTAAAAATCATAATAAATAATAGTTTTCAAGAAATAATATTCAACATGCATTAATTTCTCAAGTAACATATTTTTTTGATAGAAATAAAATAGCTTTATAAATAATTTATATAAATTTTTTATCATAATATATAATCATATTTAAAAATAATAAAATATAATGTTTGCATTTATAATTATTAATTGAATAAAAAAATATAATTAATTAAATTATTTATATCCTATATGAAAAAGATTAAATTATAGAGCCAAATGATAATTTTTGTCTAATAACATCCATAATTGTAGTTATTAGATAAATAAAATAATAGAATTTATTTATTCATGTATTTTTTTAAATTAAAATAGACTATATCTTTTAAAGAAATTAAATTACATCATGTATTTATTTTTCAATTTAAATAATATTTTTGATAAAAATAATAAAAATTATTAAAAAGTACTATAAAAATTAAGATACACAACAGCATCAACTGGTGAGGTATGGCCCAATGGCCAATGGTGGATCATTGAAATTCCAGGATTCGAACCCTGCTTTGCTCCTTTTTCCAGGTTTTTTTCACACAATGCAGCTAAAACCGGGACCGGTTTGGCTGACCAGACCGGTCAACTAACCGGTTTACAGTTTTTTCGGTCTGAGTTTTACAACCATTTTTTTTTTTAATTTGGCTCATGGTAAAAGCAATATTTGATGGGAATTAGATGATATATTCAAAAGAATCTCAAATGGATTTTCTTTAAGTGAGAAATATTTAGGAGGAGATTATTTGAATTTTTTTTACTTGTAAATTCCCCGTGTATATTTTGAAATGATGTGGAAATTTTACATCATCGATCTGTTAACTCAATTGATAAATGAGTGACAAATGAGTTTTTGTATTACAAAATTAAACTAAAAAGAGTTTTTTTTGTTATAAATTAAATTTTAACTATAAGAATAATAGCATTTTGTGATGGCTATTTGACATCGCTAATTGCCTAAATTGCGTCACTAAACAGATATAGCGACTCCTTAGTGATGTTAAAAAGTTATTGAACTGGGATAATCTCCTAAATTACCTAGATTTGAGTTGTTGCGCGTTAAAAAGTTCAAATATCATCAATGTAATTTATCCCTAACATTGTGCCACTAACTTTGTGTATAGAGACTCTTGTTACCCAAAAGATTATCAAAATTAAATATTTGAAATGCTAATTAAAAACAAAAGGATGTGACTTACTGCCATATAAAGATAATAGAAATTTTAATCGAATTAAAAAGTGAATAGATAGATAAACGTATTTATTAGTTGATGTTAACAATAAACAAATTTTTTTTGGAATAATTATAAATTCTAGAATCAAGTGCAGCCAGTCATCATCAGTTAGGCAAATATAGAAACTAGAAATATTAACAATAACACAAGAATTCGTGATAATTTTGAACACTTGAAGTCTTCATTTTACATCTAAATTAAAATTCGTGGCAAACTTTAATTTAATTACCGTTTAATCCCAAATATTGAATTCAAACCTTTGCATCAAATAAAAACTTTCAATATGTATTGCTATATATGCATCTCCTAAAATATTTCAACATCAATTTTGAATAACTGCTTGATTTGAATCCGTGAGTGGAAATTTCAGAAATAGTATATATATATATATATATATATATATATATATATATATATATATATATATATATATATATATATATATATAGTCGTAGAAAGTTTTACATAAATAATATTCAACAAATAAAAAAGAATCGTATTGCATACAAACGCATGTACTAATAAACTATTACTTTTTTTCCTTTTGGAAACTGACTATTGATTTAATAGAATAGTCAGTTTTTGTTGCTCAGATAACAAAATTATAACTAATTTTCATCGATAAAATATTATTATTATTAGTCAAAAGTCCAATAATGGACTTTTCGGTGTCTTTAGGATGATTACAAAGGAATGAAATACTCCCTCCATATCCTTGCCTTTTAGGAAAAACGAAAATTTTACTTTGAATTTCTTTTTCAAAAATTAAGAAAGTATTTATTGTTTTTTTCTAAATTTACCCTTATCTTATCATTTTCACTTTATTAATTTATATCATTGATTAATTAATAAGGATAATATTCAATTAGTATAGTAATCAATGTCATGTAATTGTCGAAAAAAGGATTGTTGGGTATTGGTAATATTAGTTAGATTGTTGACTCTTCAATGCACATGCAGAAGCAATTTTCATGAGAAAAATGTCTTTAACCAATGATGACCAAATGCATTTACCAGCAACTAATTAACTTTTAATAAAGCAAAGAATTGTTTTATAATTATAAAAAGAGGTTAGTTAACAAATTCATTTATGAGAAATATTGTGCTGTTCAACCAAAAAACCAATAACTTCCCCATTGACAAATGAGCCATTGTATACTTAAAATTCCTAACATCCCTAATCTTTGAAATATTGAATCCATCCTTTAAACTAAAAAGTCAAATATTCATTTCCCATGAGAAATTGCCTAATTTTATACCAATCTATGAGAATTGGTCATCCAAGATTTCAATTAGTCAATGGCAGGGAAATTGTTGATTGGTGGATCCATGGCGAATAATTAAACAATATATTTTTTTATTTTTTTCATAATATGTAGATTAATCATATTTAGGGTTAGGGCCACATTGATTACAAAAGAAATTTGACAAAAAGTTCCAAAACTAAAACTAAATCTTTATGTATTTAAAAATGTTGCCCTATAATTACATTTAATGATAATATTAAATTTAAATTTATCTTTGATATACTGAAAGTATATCAAAGATAAATTTAAATTTAATATTATCATTAAATGTAATTATAGGGCAGATATTAGATTAATAATACTATACGAATATAATCGACATTTTTAATTTAAATACATAAAGATTTAGTTTTAGTTTTGGAACTTTTTGTCAAATTTCTTTGGCAATCAATGTGGACCTAAACCTAAATATGATTAATCAACAAATTATATATATATATATATATGTTGATGGAGTCATTAAATTTGATATCTACTCGAGCCTCGAGGTTCCACCTTCCAAAGTCTCAAGCAGACAACCGCATTATTGCTCCACAGAGGAAAAAAGCGCACAACTAGAATAAGGCCCAATATTCTTTCCTATTAAACTGTTGAATATTCTCAGTAAAAAAACTATGGCCATATTGTACCCACTTCCTCTATCCGTTTGTGTCAATCCTTTACCAGTATTCCCGTAGAGCTAATTTTTCCGGATCTGTATCCAATTTATGAATGGACTCATTTAATATATTTATCATTATATTATATTATATTATATTACATATTAAATGATATAAAATAATATTATTTTAAACTATTTATTATTTTTATATTCTTAAATTAATATATATATATATATAATTCTTAAATAATCATAATGATATATATAATTTATATTTTCTATTAAGATTATTATCCAAAAATTACTAAAAATATATTTTGAATATTAAATGAGTTGTAATTGTATTACTTTTGTATCAAAAGATTATTTAGTCTCGAATTATTGTATCATGTTAAATTTTGTCAATTCTAACTCTTCCATAAATAATATGAGGAATATTAAATGCATTATCCAATTTTTTTACCTTTTAATTGGTTGGTGAGAAAATATAAATTTTGAAATGTAATTTTTTTTATTTTTAAAATTTTCTTCCTTCTTATTAATTAATCAAAAAATAAATATCAAAAAATATCTTATAAAATAATGTTAATGTTGACTAGGCCTGTAAAGTTAAAATGAATACTTTTATGATGAGCATGCAGTCCAATTGGCACAATATTTTGTGGCTTGTTATAATTTCTTATTTTGAGTGTCTTTTAAGGCTTTATGGGTGGAAATTATTGAGCTGATTTCGCACCTTTATAGTGGAAGCTGTGGAATCACCACTGCGATTACAACTTCATTAGTTAATTATTCAAATCAAAATGCATATTATTTATAATTGATGAGAAATATGACGCTTATTAGAATCTTATAACATTAATCTTTTTTAATTTGAAAACTCTTATAACGTACACTCAGTATGCTTGGTTTGCAAGATTACAACTGAATTCGAAGTGTATATATATAAAGTGGTGGATCTTGGCTCTAGATTTTAGGGATCAAACTAAAAGTATATAACAACTACAGAAAAAACAAATTTGAAAGCATAATTTCGATTCACGTGTTAAAGAGTATATATCAATTTGTTTTGTTTTAATTTAGAAAGATGTTCTTCAAATTCAAATTTCTTCCTTTTGAGATTTCAATTTGTATTCATTTTCATTTGAAAAATCATGAATTTATATTGAGAATAAAAGTGCTGAACTTTTAAAATTATCATCATTTTTTTTCTTGAAAAATGCATCAATATTGTTTAGTTTAACTATGACAATCTAAAACATTTAACAAATAAGAAAGATAGCATTTGACCTCAAAGTATAATAAAAGTAAAATGAAAAAATATTAGTAAAAAATAAGAAGTTGAATTCCAACTTGAAATAAATCAAAATTAATAAAAGAATAAAATTATGTAAAACTTTTTCTAAATTAAATAAACAAACAATTGAACAAAAATAATAATTTTAACTTTAACTTAGTTCAAACAATAAAATAGATTAAAGAATATTAGAAGAGTCTTTTCCATTTTGCTAATTTTTTGGATTGCTTTATGCACTAGTAATGAAAATTCTAAGGGTCGAGAGATTTTTTTTTGTTCTTCTATTGGAATTGTAGTAGATAAGATTTAGATAATTCTGAAAATATATATAAAAAAATCTAATTTATTAGAAACTCTAATTATACGTGTTTTAATTTAATATAAAAAATTTAATAAAAATTATATAACTACATGTCACTTTAATATTAGAATTTATCAACTTATCGCCCTTTTATATATATATATATATTTCAATCCAGACATTAATTATTTTATTATATCTTTAGCTGCAAGGTATATATATCATTAACCAAACATTAATTTGTTTGACATTCGCTAATAAAATATGTAGGCGTTTGGCACAACAAATGGACTTTCACCCTCACACTTTTTCTTTTCCTTCTCCGGTCGTATGCAAATCCACCATTTTTTTTCCTTTTAATGGGGAGATTGTTAAAGGTCTAAACCTTAATTACAACAGCCTCCCAACATACTACTAATCTAATGACAAATTCACCGTCTTTTTTTTTAAAAATAAAATATAACTAATTATAATTAGAAAAATATTAAAAACACCTTTCATTTTTCAATAATTTGTAACACTTAGGTGATAATATATAATAAAAAAAGAGAAAAATAAAAATTATTTTTAAAAATTTAGAAGGTAAATTTTAGAAAATATTTATAAATGAATAGTCTTATAGATTTGTTTCCGCTGCCGGGCCACTCATATATGTTAGGCACCGGTCAACCATTACTGTTATAATCAAACATTCATCAATTGAAATTGGACTTAGAAATTACCTCTTCAACTCGTGATTATGCAAAAATGTGGGAACAAATCTTTCATAACGAATTCGAATGATGTTTTTTTTTTCATTTTTTTCTCAATAATATTCTAAATTTTCAAATAAATTATATAACTCTATTTTATTGTTATTAGTTTCTAATTTTTATTTTTTTCGTTCAAGTATGTAAAATTTGTAATAAGTTTTAATGCTTGACTTGACCAATGTTAATTAGTTACGATTACAAATATTTCATGTGACGCGTATAAATTTCAACTTTCTTTTCATGACATACAGTAATACTGAATTTTATTGGTTTCCGTTTATAATGACCCATTTTATTAAGTCAAAATTACAACATATGGGTTACAACAACCCTACTAATTTTTTTCTTCAAATAACAACCCTACTAATTTTAATAATTAGGATTGAGCGGGTTTATATTAACTGGTTTTGGATGGATTACATCAATTTTGAATAGCACTAAGCCCCTAATTACTCATATTTATTATTATTATTATTGTTGCTGCTGCTATTATTATTATTATTATTAGGAAACCACTCATATTCCTATTTAGAATACGCCAAAATCGAAGGGGAAAAATAAAAATTTACAGGGAATAGGAAGACAATTTGTTTTCCTAAATACATACGGCTGGGAATATATTAACACTCCAAACAGGAAAAATCATGGAATCCCATCCAAATCCTTAAAAAAATTAAAATAGTGAAACTAAACCTTATTCCTAATTTCCTTTTTTTTTTTGGTCTTGTATTCCTAGTTTCCTAGTAAAAAGTATTAAAATAGGAAAAAAATAATATAAAAATTAAAAAAATAGCGGACAATCCCTTCAAGCGAAGACTCCTTTTGGGTTGGAAGTCTAGGAAACCCACAAGGAAAGCAGAGGACTATAGTTTCTTTATAACACCTCCAGCACCAACGTATAAAAGCAGATTTAATGCAGCCATAACTGTGACTTATAGAAAGAGGAAACGATAATCATTTTCGAGTTATTTAAAAGGCCATTACCTCTTGGTTTTCATCCTATAATCTCTGACGAGAAAATCTAACGCAAAACAGAGAGAGACCCAAAGAGCTACAGTCTTCTCTCTTTTGCGAAACATCCTTTTCCTTTCAAATTCAGCTTTCCTTAGGCATACATTGGTATTAAGCAAGGTATGTCTGATATTTCTGTTAGTAATTATCTTATTTTAATCGATTGTATCTTTCTTGGGTTTTCACATTTTCCTTGTCCCAAAGCAACTTATTTTTCTTTTTCCTGTTGGATTTATAGGATTAATTCTTACAAAATGGAAAAGATGCGTTTACCCACCGTGTGGCTGCCCATCTTTTTTTGCTTCTTCTTCCTCATTGCCTCTTCCTCAAACACCCCAGTATTTAGGTTCGTCCTTATCTTTCTCTTCGCTTTTTTCCAGCATTATTAGTTGTTTTATCTTTTTTTTTTGTGTATTTTGAGAAAAAGAATAATAATAATAATAATAATAATAATAATAATAATAATAATAATAATAACAATAATAATTTTATTATTTTTATGAAGTTCTTATTGAATTGGATTTAAACGCGCAATCTCATAATTTTAGAAACATGTTCTAATTAAATTTTGTAATACAAAGTAAAAATATATAAAATACATTAAGTTTTTTGAAATATTCATTCACATGCTGAGTACTATTAATTAAGAGGGACATCCCTAGAAGAACTTTTGTTTTAACCTTTTCTTTTCTTTTTGTCCTAGAGAGTCGCATTCTGTGTGGTGACTGGTCACCTGTATGTCCGACTTTTGTCTTTTCATTATCGTGCTGTTTTTCTTTCTACATTGCAACAAATTACCTTATAAGAGGTGCTTTAATGGGTAGTCCTATATCGAATAATAGAAAGGGCACCGATATTTACAATAAAAGAAAACGAACCCTTTAATTCCTCCTCTCTGGGCACCATCAAGGTATTACTAAATGGGTAGCCTCTGTTTTGATCAGACTAGTAAATGAGTCAAGAACTAGAATTCGTAATTTTCCATCATACAATTGAGCTTATGCATGTGATACCCTACACTTTAGGACACTGTCCTTCCACATTTTACACTGTGATAGGATTAGGAGAAAGTCATGGCATGGATAAAGAAGAAAACAAAAAACTTGTTTGGCTCTTTTCTTTTTTCTTCTGCTTTTAATTCTTTCTAGCTGATTACATCTCACCAAGCCAATAAGTCTGCCAGTCCACGGAGGCACGGACCTTTATGCAGACTTAATTTATTTTTCCGAGATAACATGATTTTTTTCTGGAAAGTGTGTGCAGAAAAATTTCAAGGACGACTAACAGTTCGGCTTTAGGGGTGCAATTACAAGTATCGAATCGTGGACGAGTAATCATCCTTGACCTCTCCATATATCTTCTTTCTAGTTTCTTAATTATACGTACCATCAAAAAATTTTAGTCAAATAAGTTCATAATGAAATATGAATATCTTAAGCACCATTAATTATGTGTTGAAATCAAGCTACTAAAAAGGGGAAAAATTGCAACCCAGAATCTATGACCTATATATGGTTAGGTATTGGACCAATAACTTCATGCACAAGTGTCACTCTCTTATAATAAGAAGAAAAAAACAAGCACACTATTTTTCTTAATATTTTTGGTTGGATTTTTCTTAATTTAATAATTCAAAAGCCCTTTTTCTAAAAAATTTCCATTAAACAAGTTTTATGCCATTTTTGCTTAATTATTATTTTTTTTAAAAGAAGCTTAATTATTAATTAAATATACGTTTATTTTCAGGTTGTAATTGACAATGGAATTGTTCAAGTCACTTTTTCTAGTCCAGGTGGTGATGTAATTGGAATTAAATACAAAGGAATTAATAACGTACTTGAAGTCGCTAATGAAGAAACCAATAGAGGGTACCTACTTACACTTTTTATTTTAGCATGTAACAATCATTTTTTATTTTTTCCAATTATTATTAGTTTTATATGCATATCCATAGTAGACCATATATATTTCCTTTGTTGGATAAAATATAAATCTAACTAACTTCAGTTTATAATATTAATTTGAGTCCAGATACTGGGATGTGGTATGGAACGGACCTGGAGATCCTATCAGCATTGACAAGTAAACCATATATAAGTACTTTGCATGAATTATTGATATGCTAGTTAACAAATTATGTGGTTTTCAAATTGAAATTTTTATTATTAATTACTGATAATCAGATTACAAGCGACTGATTTTAGTATCGTAATGGAAGATGAAGAGCAGGTAGAGATTTCATTCTCTAAAAAGTGGGATCCTTCCATGGGTAATTCTTCCGTTCCCCTAAATGTAGACAAAAGGTGAGGTCTAGCTCTTCTACTTCACACACACACACACACACGCATACGAAGTTCAAATTTGAATTTTTTATTCAAATTGAGAAATAGTAATTCATTACTAAAAATATTAATTAACAGATGCTATTTTTAAAAAAAAAACTGTAATATATATTGAGAGATAAAAACTCTTCATTAAGAAAAAATCAACTAAGATTAACCAAATTAAAATCTGAACTTTAATGCAGGTATATAATGAGGCGTGGAAGCTCAGGGCTTTACATGTATACAATACTGGAACGTTTAGAAGGATGGCCTGATGTTGATATGGATCAAATCAGAGTCGTTTTAAAGCTCCAAAAAGAGAAGTAATTAAAGAAAAAAACCAACTCCATTAATTCATTATTAAATACGTATTAATAATTTTATTTATCTATTAAGTTGTTTGTTTATAACTAATTAGGTAAAATTAATATATGCATGATTTGAATGGTCAGGTTTCACTTCATGGCTATCTCGGACGATAGGCAAAGGATAATGCCGATGCCGGAAGACCGCAACACGGGACAGCCTCTGGCCTATGCTGAAGCTGTTCTCTTAACAAATCCAATCAATCAGGAACTTAGAGGAGAGGTAACTCTCTCTTGATCTCTATTTTTCATGTTATGATCCCATCCATTAACATTAATAGATAATTGTTTGATACGGATTAATAATTGCTTTTGAGTCCATATATAATTCAGATTCCCAGTTAGTGGAGTGGTAGCTTCAACCATATATATGGGGTGGGTAGTAATAAAAATAAAAATAATAATAAAATTATTTATACGACAATAAAATGATAAACGGAAAGGTATTTGAAGTTGATCAAATTCGATATTGAAAAATTTACATCGACATTATGTATTTATTGTTAGAATTGACGTAATTATTTGAAAGAAAATATTTAATTATTTATATAAATAAAATTAATGATGAAATACAATATAAATACATTAATTATCACTTAAATTATATAAAATTTTGTTATTGATCGGAGTCATTAATAAAGTTATGAATTTATTGTATGTAAACATATTAGAACAAAGTGTAGTGAAAGGATGGGGTTGGTGGGCAGGTAGACGACAAATACCAATACTCATGTGAAGACCAAGAGAACAAGGTTCACGGATGGACATCAGATGACCCACCTGTGGGTATTTGGATGATTTCACCCAGTGATGAATTCCGTGTTGGTGGGCCCACCAAGCAAGACCTTACCTCTCACGTTGGCCCTACTGTTCTCAATGTAAGCCAATCTCCTTTTTCCTACTTTTCCCATAATCTTCTAACCCTGAACTTTATAAATTTATGCCATTCAATATTTCAATTAAAAAATTATTTCATTTGTTTTTTTAAGTATTCAATTAACTTCCTTATAACTATCAATTTTAATTTTAATTTATCTTTATTTATAGAATAAAATTTTTTAATTAATGATATAATTTAAAGAGTCAATCGAATAAATTTATAATTATTTTCTAGTTATATAATTAATTGAACAAATTTTCAATTAAAACAAAGTATATAATTAAAATAATCAATTTAGCTAAATTTCACTTGAGTTGCATAAAATTATCAATTTCATGAAAATGTGATCTTTCTTTCTTTTTTTTTTTTATAATGCCTATAATTTTTATTTATATCCTCATAAATTATAGAGATCGATCTCAAAAAATGACCTGAATTACGACTCAATTCAATGATGCGGAATTTACCACATAATATTTGATATGAGAATGCAACATGCGTATAATAAGATTACTGTCTATTTATCATCGAAGGCATACACAGAGTTATTTTCAAATAAAATTTTTTATTTGTGCATAAAAAGCTAAGAAATATAAAAAATTTCTTCTGCTATCTATTATATACTTCAAGTGCGGTTGTGGAAAAAAAATTTTGTCCGCTTATATATTAAAATTAAGGGGATTTTTTTTTCAATTTTACCCTTGTGTTGTAATTACCATCATATTTATAACTTTCTTTACTTTATTATTTAAAGAATAAGGGAAAATTAGTTAATTACACATATCTTTATTAGAATTTAAGGAAGTTAGTAATTCTCTTCATTCTTGAGTCACAATGTTAAACGATACTTGAAGAGGACCAGACCAGAAGGATTATATGTACAAAAATGTTAATTAACTTACGTACTCAATAGAAAAAAACAATCACTAATTAGAGATTGAATAGAACAAAAATAATTATTTATAAATTTAATAAAAGAAAAACTCAATGAATAGATATGAGATCAAATTATGCAATCATAACAAGAATTTATTTGAATGATTGACATGTAGATGTTTACGAGCACTCATTATGCCGGGAAGGACTTAAACACAGCATATCGAAATGGAGAAGCATGGAAGAAAGTTCTTGGACCTGTATTTGTATATCTAAATTTTATTTCACCCTCTGAGGATTCCCTATCACTTTGGCAAGATGCTAAAGCGCAGGTATAATATAATTTTTATGAAAAATGATTCAGCTCCCAAACAAGAACTAGTAATTTTATGATCAACTAATTAGCTTAATCTCAAGATTAAAACCTATTATACTTACTCATGCAAGCTTCATGTTTATTATTAGATGTCAAGAGAAGTGAGAAGCTGGCCATACAATTTTCCTCAATCTGAAGATTTCCCTACTTCTGATCAAAGAGGGAGTGTTCAGGGTCAACTGATAGTTCGTGATAGGTATATCAGTGAAAGGTTAGTGTTTGCCAGTTCTGCTTATGTAGGACTGGCTGCACCAGGTGATGCTGGCTCATGGCAACAGGAAGCTAAGGTTATAGTACACCTGATAAATCTTTTTCTGAATTAAATTTAGTTGAGATTATTTTTTTTATATTTGGTTTCTGATTTTTGTTCAGGGCTATCAATTTTGGACGCGAGCTAATAGAAGAGGAGTTTTCTTTATAAAAAATGTTCGTGCTGGAAACTATAACTTGTATGCATGGGTTCCTGGTGTCATTGGAGATTACAAGTATGATTTCAACATCACAGTTTTCCCAGGTACATATACAATAGTATATTACGCCTATATTATATTTTTCAAATTAATGAGTTGTTAATTAATAGCATGATAAATATAATTTAAATTCAGGATCTAGGATCAAATTGGGTGCACTTACATTCGATCCTCCAAGAAATGGTCCAACTCTGTGGAATATAGGAATTCCAGATCGTTCTGCTTTAGAGTTCTTTGTGCCCGATACGTACCCAACAGTCATGAACAAATTATATACTAATCACCCAACAGACAAGTAATTATCTCTCATTACCATTTAAAACTAGCCCACTTTCCTCTTTAACATTTTAATCTTCAAATATTGCAATTCCATCATTTCCTAACTTTTACCTTTTCCATGTGCAGATTTAGGCAATACGGATTATGGGAAAGATATGCTGACTTATATCCTAGAAATGATCTGGTATATTATGTGGGTATTAGTAATTACCTTCAAGATTGGTTCTTTGCCCATGTTACAAGGTAATTATTGCACCTATTCTTCTGGTTAGATTTTTCTTTTATTCTTTTTTTTTTGGCTAGACCTAATATACAGAGAACTAAATTAATGAGAGAATATCATATAAATTTAACATTTTTTCAAAGGCTTTAATCTACATTGACCCCGTCAAGCTTGTTCTTATATAGTTTTATATATTGGCGATATATGCAGAGAAAAAGGAAACAATACATATGAGGCAACCACATGGAAGATCATATTTGAACTGGAAAGAGTGAACCAAAGTGGAAATTACACTCTCCAATTGGCTTTGGCATCAGCTACAATGTCTGAACTTCAGGTATGAAGTTTGCCTTCACGCTCTACCCCTGACTTAGCGATTAATGTTGACCAATTTCAACGAATGGATGCAATAACATTAATATAGTATTAAAAGAAATTTTTCATTTGTGTATGAAAGGTTCGGTTGAACGACCCAAATGCAGAGGAACCTTTATTTACAACAGGGTTGATAGGCAAGGATAATGCAATTGCGAGACATGGAATTCATGGGTTGTATTGGTTATATAGTATTGATGTACCTAGTAATCAACTGTTTCAAGGAAACAATACCATTTTCTTAACCCAATCAAGAAGTCGGAGTCCCTTTTTTGGTGTCATGTATGACTACATTCGTTTAGAAGGGCCTAGAGAAACTTGATCTATTGATTATGTTTATATTTTTAAAAGTATATAGTCAATTTTATCAATAGAAAATTATTTTTTTATTCCATTAAATCCCTCAACTATTATATTTGTTATTTTCCATTACTTTTTTTTTTATCAAATTTAGTTGAGAAATATTAACTACTTTTACCATATAGAAAACTCTTCTTCATTCCATATTACTTTTGTTTTATCTTCTTCATTCTTTGAATAACACATACCCATTTTTAATATTATATGATTCACATGAGAAAAAACAAGAGAAAATATAATATGAAGAAGTTAGTTAACACATATGAAGAAGTTAGTTAACACTCCGTTTAGTTTAATAATACTATTATTCATCCACAACTGCATAAATTGTTAATCAAATAGTTTCAGTGTTAAAAATTTGAAGAAAATTTAGTTGACGTTATGGTATAGGTGATGTAATTCAAAATTAACTTGTAAGTATACGAGTCAATCGTAGAATAACAAGATACCACTAAGATCATTCTCCTATGGAATTGTTCAACTTAAATTCCTAATTAATACAAGTTGCCAATAAACACAAGAGAAAGAATCTAAACCCATTTTAATAATCACTAAGATTGAACTAATATAATTAAAGCTAATAAATGCTAAAATGCAATTAAAATTAACATATTAAATCAATAAGATTAAGAAAGTGCTCAGTTTCGCCACTCCTAACTTTGCATTCCCCTTAACATATTTAAACTAATGGATTCTGATTTCATGGTTCTCACCTAAAAATACTAATTAATTAAGCTAATAAATTAATTATTATGATTAGTCCAATTTTTAAGTTAAATTAAAAGTGATATTCATAATAATCAAACCTTAAAACTTTCATTCCCAACTTAATAATTGGTGATTAGATAAATATCAAACTAGAAATTAAATAAGTACAGTTGAAACTGAAAGAAAATCATTCATTCATTAAAAAAGTAAACAAAATTCATACAAAACTTGGGTTACTCATCGAGCACCCATTAAAAATTTAGTCGAACATCACTATAACAATAATCATGTCTATAATAATAATTAAGTTAAACATTACAACAGATTAAAAGAAGTAAGAAAGCTAGAATTGCTTCCTGAATTGGCTTAAGTCCAAGTTTGTAGATAAGTTGATCTCCAACCAATTCAACTCTAAACCAATCTTTAAAAGACAATTTCAGATTCTTAGGTTGAAGGTCAATCTGTTGGAATCCAAAAAAAGAAAATAAAAGTGGTGGCTAAAGAAGATAATACCCTAATTCTACTTAAGGTAAATTTAATACCTTTAAGAGTCCTAATTACAATTTAACTCTTAATTATAAAAATTTTCCAATAAAAAATGTCAACAATCTCCTAAAAATAATCTTTCCTTCAATTAGAAACGACTCCCTAACATATGATCCCACTTGTATAATATTGGGATAGAGTGCTAATATAGAGAAAAAAATAAGTGAACAAGAAAATAATAAAGAACACAAATAAAAGATAACACACGAATTTAATGTGGTTCGACAATTTATCTATGTCAAAGATAAGAGAGCAACAAGAAATTTTCTACTATATAAAAGGAGAATATTACAAAAGTCTCTAACGAATATCTCTCACAATCTAAATAATTATCCAAAAATACTTTCACCCAAACCTCTCACTGATGATGAACATTTCTCTTGCTTTAAGAATACAAGAAAAAAAAAGAAAGAAGAGAATTTATATTTCTTTGAGATGATTTGAATGAGAGAATTCATGACTATTTATAATTGAAACAATAGTCAAATTTATAGTCATTAAGTCACTTACAAATTTATAATAATTAAGCCACCAACTAATTTATCTTGGCATTTTTATCACTTTTAATGTGGCTATCCTTATTTCCATATATTTGTCCATGACTTAGGCAAAATAAATAATGTTTACAAATCTCCACCTTCATCATATTCGCTAATTTAGATCTAAGTCACGCGAGTTATTAAATCGACTCGTCGGTTTGACCGAAATCTAAATTTAGACTTTTATCGAAAAATAATGAAAATAATGGTAATTAAGTATGGAAAATATCTAATAAAGTGTTCAAAATATTTAAAGATGTTAAATTTCGGTAAAGTACTAAATTACAAATTTTGAAAAGTTTATGGGTCAATTTGCAATTTACTGAAAATTAGAGGATTTAAATGGGATAGTCATAAATTAAATGCATGAATTGGGACATAAAATGCATATGGAGACCAGCCACACCAAGTGGCACATTTTAAGAAGTCAATTGACATACATGAATTAGAAATTAATGAAAAGTTTCTAGAAAATGCTTAGGTGTCTCCATTAATTATGTAATTTTGTCACTTTGTTCTTAAGTGCTTATCCTTTCTTAATTATCACCCTTGATCTAGAATTTTCCCATCATTAAGTGTCTTCCACGTTTCTTGAAGCATAACACACCAAGTGGCAAAGTTTAAAAAGCTAATTAACATACATGCATTTAGCATTAATTAAAGTTTCTAGAATGTGAGCTTAGGTGTCCCCATCCTTATTTGGTTTTTGTCATTTTCTCATCAATTGCTCATTCATCCTCTCTTATCCCTTTGAATCTAGAAATTCCTATCAATTATTTGTCTTCCATGTTGCTTCTTGAATCACCATACATCAAAGTAAGATGAACACATTAATTGAACAATAATGAAAGCTTATAGATGAAGCTTAGGTGTCCCCCATTTTAATGAATTTTGTCATTTTGTTATTGATTGTTTCTTCTTCTTCCTTATCCATTTTTCATTAAGAAAAATTAGGTTCTCCATATCAGCCACGTTTTTCCCTTGGACAGTCATAACCAAACCTTGTTCTAAGAAGAGAAAGTGAGAAAAAGATAGAGAAAGGCATGGAAATTTCCATTTTCATGCCTAATGAAGCTTAGAAGAGTAAGAAAAAAGAGAAAAATTAGGGTTTATGAAGTTTTAATAATCTGATTTTAAATTTTAGGAACTCAAGTTAACAAGGAACTAGATCAAAAGAGCAAAGGAAAGGAGAAAGAAAAGTAAAAAGAAAAAAAAAAGTTTGTGCATAACATAAGGCAATAGCCTATTTTATTTTTTTATTTTTTTGCATGATTTAATTATTTGGTATGTTGATGATTCTGAATTGATATTATTTTGTGATGAAAATCTTGGGGATGCATGTTTGCTAGACTTAGGATTTAATTTGGTAAAAATTGAATGTGATTATCTTGTATGTTCCTTCCTGGAAATTGATAAGCAATGTTCACTTAAACTGTTATAACTTAATTTCTGGAAATCAGTTTTGCATGTTGTTTGTTGGGTTTGAACGATAAGACATAGGGCTATAACTTTCATTCAGACTATAAAACCTGAATATGTCTGTAATTATCCAGAAATTTTCATAAAATTCGGACATATAATTTGTCCAGAAATTCTGGGCAGAATTGTTAATAATTAGCAGTAAGTACTTAAACTGTTATAAATTGAGTTCTGAAACTTGGATTTGTGTGTTCTTTGTTCGGTTTGAAAACTGATACATAGGGCTACAATTTTTATTTATACTATAATATCTGAATATGTCTGTAATTATCCAAAAAAATTAATAAAGTTTAGACTTAGAATCTGTCCAGAAAATTCTGGGCAGAATTATTAGTGACCAGTTAATGTTAATATTATCACATATTTTGATAAAAAAAAACTCAAAGTGATTCAAGTTTCATATTAAAGCTAAGATCCATATCTAAAATTGTTATGAAGATCATGTAACTAAATTTAGAACGAAACAGGACGAAAATTAAGGACCAAGATAGAGAACAGAATCTGCCAGTGACAGGGCAGCATATGAGATGAGGAATGAAATGAGTAAAATGATGTGAATCTTGTTATATTATGTAAATATTATTTTAATTGAGTGATTATGTAATTATTTTGAGATATTACATGCATGAAAAGTATGAAATTAATTGTTATGAATTTTAATGAAATTGTATAAGCCTTAGAACACCTGACTAGAACCAACTTAGAATAATTTGACATGCCAAATAGGAGGGGAGTATGATGAAAATGATTAAATCCATTAATGGTATGATTATCTACGCCGGGTATGGCAATATTATCTATGTCAGGTTTGACAATGTTGTATACGTCGGGTTTGGCACTGTTATTTATGCCGGGTTTGGCACTTATATGCGCACATCATATTGCCCGGGTGACAACTCCATTATCCTATTCAGTGATTCATAGGTGTCCTGGACATAAATAAAAACATAAATAAAGAAGTTATGGGACAGAAAATAATCATGTATAATAAACAATGGAATTATGAATTGTGGCATGGATAAAAAGAAGATTTAGTGTTATACAATAAGGTAGTAATAAAATAAATAAGTATGAGATAATCTAATAGAATTTGATGTCTATACATGGTAGAATACCATGATTTGCATGAGAATGATGATTTGATTATGTTATACAAAATGAGATACAATAAATTGATGTTATGCATACTAGAATATTAAGAAATATATGTTTGCATGATTTAATTATAAATTGTTATATGACAATGCATATGACATTAAAAATAGTTTATTGCCTTATCTATATGCACCACTAAGCCAAGAGCTTAGCGTGAGAGTTTTCTTACGCAGATTTAGTAAAGAATAAAAAGAAGATAGTAGACAAAGTCAGCGATGACCTAATCCAGTAAAGCAGCCTGTTGCACACATCGTGGGTTACACAACTTTTGTGTATTATCTTGTAAATTTTATTTTATAGTATTTGTAAAATAAACAGTATGTTTTGTAAAGAACATATTACTATATAAAAAGGAAGTTTAACTTTTATGTTATATTTCTTTTATAAATGCAAAGTAAATAAATAGTGAATATTGGAAATAAAAAAAATGTACGAGTGATTTTGCTTTATATATATATCTTATATAATGATATTTTAATTGATGAAGTCAGTGTAGCACACCCTCATTCGGGTACGAGCTGCTAGGTTGAGGGAGTGTTACAACCTTGGCTTAAGTTATTCATAGTATCTTATTTTGCTGCTTTTTTTCTTAAGGAATTATCTTATTGATATACCAATCAAGTCCAAACAATGTTTGAACTTGGTTATTGGAACTGACTTGGTCACCATATCTGCTAGATTGTCCATTGTTGATATCTTATGCACTTGAATATTCCGTTGCTCAACCATATTTTGGATAAAGTGCATCCTAACATCAATGTGTTTAGTTCATTCAAGATGCATTGAATTTTTTGTCAAATGTATAGCATTTGGACTATCACAATAGATTTTTATCTCTTTCAATTGTATACTCAATTCATCGATTAGTCCTTCTAACCAAATAGCTTCTTTCACTGCTTCAGTTGTTGCGATGTACTCCGCTTCAATTGTACACAAATCAACAATAGAATGAAGACTTATTTTTCAACTAATGGTATATCCGCAAAGAGTGAAGACATATCTAATAAACAATCTTCACTTATCTAGGTCTCTAGCATAATCGGAATTGACGTATCCAATAATTTTTCCTCTAATATTTTTGAATTTCCCATAGACCAAGCTCATATTAATAGTACCTTTTAAGTAGCGTAAAATCCACTTTACAGCTTGCCAGTGAACTTTTTTAAGATTTTTCGTATACCTACTAACCACATTAATTGCATGTGCAATGTTTGACCTAGTGCATAACATGGCATATATAAGATTGTCAATTGCACTAGCATAAAGGATATGAGATATCTATTTTATCTCATCCTCAGTCTGTGATGATAACGCAACTAAAAGTTTGAAATGAGCTGCTAATGGAGTACTACAGGCTTTGAATTCTCCATTACAAAATGTTCTAACACCTTCTTTATATACTTCTTTGTTGATAGAAAGAGTGTATTTGTTTTCCTATCTCTGTAGATCTTCATTCCAAGAATTTTCTTTGCAGCTCCCAAAATCTTAATTTCTAACTCTCCACTTAACTAAGCTTTCAACTTGTTGATTTCTGACATGTCCTTATAGGCGATCGAGACACATCCATGAGCTTATTGAAATATACACAACTATCATATTTACTCCTATAGTAGTCATTTCTAAGCATAAAGATATTGAATCGCTTATACCACTATCTTGGAGATTGTTTTAGACTATGCAAAAAAAATCTTAACAAACATACATGATCTTCTTTATCTCAAACTTCAAATCCCTCAACTTGCTTCATATAATTCTTTCTTCAATAACATCATGCAAAAAAGTTTTTTTAACATCTACTTGTTCAAGTTCTAAGTTGAAATGAGCAATAATGGTAAGTAGAGGACAAATTGAGTTGTATTTCACCACTAGAGAGAAAACTTTGTTGTAGTTGATGTCTTCTCTTTGGGTGTAGCCTTTTTCCACCAAACGAGATTTAAATCTTGCATCTTCAACTCTAGGGATTCCTTCTTTCTTATTGAAATCCATTTGCTTCTAACAATCTTATGGTTATTTGGTTTTTCAATAATTTCCCAAGTATAATTTTTGTGAAGAGATTCAATCTCTTCCTTTATTGCAGCTATCCATTGGGTAGTTTATTGGTTATTGACAGCTTTTTGGTATGATTAAGGCTCATTGTTTTCAACAACATTGTTGTCCAGATAATGAATCAAGAAGGGGGGTTGAATTGGATATTAAAAATAATTCTTAATTTTTAAGTGCGAAATAAGAATTAAATAGCATAGGGATAGGAAGATATAACATAAGAAATTTATAGAGGTTCGAGTATTAACAAACCCTACTCCTCTCTTCAATCTCAATTGGGAGTTTCACTAACGTACTAAATGTTACAATGGAGTTTTACAAGCTCATTTCCAACTATGGTGTTTCTATCAATGACTCACACCTAACCCAAAAATCCTTTGTGTTTTAATAGCTTACACAATAAACTAATTTCTTGTGTTTTATGGCTCACACAAATAACCCTTACAAGTGTTTTACTCTTAACCCAATATACCCAAACTCACTTGAGTAATAGATTATAAAGAAAAACATTCATCAATTTATAATGCTCAAAATTTATGAGCAAATAGATTTTTATAGAGAATAAATATTTTGTTGAAAATAATTAATGCACAAATGGCTACAACAAGATTTTGATTCGAAGTAATTGCTTGTTCTCTTGTTTTGGATTCATAAATGACTTACATTTATACTTTCTTAGCGAATTATAGTCGTTTGGATGCATTTAATGTGAAAGTAATCGTTGCACTAACTCTTAATTTCGTGTCTGACATGTTTCTCTTTCCTCATTCACGGTCGTGAATATGTGTGTCATGATCGTAAATGTTCTTAGAAGCCGTGGCTCAAGTGGTGACTCTGGCCGTCAAGCATTCTGAAAGAATTTGAAGTGTTTGATCACAGACATGACTTTATACTTTCACAGGCGTGAATATCCTTCCAAGCCGTGGTCCAAGTGGTGACTCTGATCACGAAGCTCTCTGGAGGAATTTGACATATTATCTCACGGGCGTGACTATCTTTTACAGACGTGACTGATTTGATCATTCACGGTTGATATGATCCTTCATAGTCGTGAACTTTAAATGTTAAAGAGTTGGCTCTAAGCTCAATCACAGGGGTGACATTATCAGTCACGGGTGTGAACATGTTATTTTTTCATATATTGACTCTCAAAGATAGTCTTCCATTCTTACATCATATTTCATACCCTATTCAACAAACTTAGAACATAAGTATTATTAAATACATTATTGTTATTTTATTTGTTAGCATCAAAATGACGGAAATACCTCTCAAGGTTCAACAAATATTAAGAGCATAAACAATTAAGGAGGTTTAATCTCTATCCTCTATCAATTTCTAGCTAATTAATAGTGTTGTAATTGTTATGTATTTGTTTCCTCAAATGAATGTTGTTTTTCTTCATCTTCTTAATCTTTTGAGGTTTATTCAGATGACTCTACCTCAAGCTCCACCTTCTTTCTAGACTCCTCGTGAGACTTTATCATATTAGTTTCATTGAAAGTTACATCCCTACTAATGAAGCATTTCCTTGTTTCTAGACACCATAACCTGTATCCTTTTACTCCTTCAAGATACCCAAGGAAAATGCATTTTGTTGCCCTTAGCTCAAGTTTGCCTTTATTCATATGAGCATAAGCATGACATCCAAATACTCTTAAATTTTCATAGCTAACAGGAATACCTAATCATATAATAGAATTATTGTTTGATATTCATAATTAATTTTGACATTTATATTTTTAAGATTAAGAATAATTATATTAAATTAGTCTATGTGCCCTTTGATGAGTTTTCCTTATTGCATTTGAATAGTATAAAGTTGCTTCTTCAAATACAATTAGTTAGTGGGTGACTTGGTCATTTACAAGCTTTTCAGCTTCAACCACAACTTTGTTATCACACCCTCATCAGAGATTTCTCCAAGAACCTTATCTCCCAAACACAAAAGCAGCGTACTATGTGTTTTCTCCATTATCTCATCCTTCTCTTTGTCTGACAAAGACTCTGGCAGAGCATCTTTACCCTTTCAAGGCTTTTGCTAAATATTGGTGTACCAGTGAGCCTGCATCTTTACACACCATAGGTTGATATCATTTTCTCTATTAAATTTCTTCACATCAAACTTTGTTACAACCATAACTCTGATACAACCTTCAATGGTCAATAATAATTTAACTTATTATCTGATGTGAAAGATTTACTTATTTGTGATAACTACAGAGCATACAATAAATAAATATTAACATCAAAAACATGCCTTCGTGACAATTTGTTAAGACATAGTGCTGATATGGAGAAAAAAAATAAGTGAACAAGAAAATGATAAAAACACAGATAAAAGATAACACAAGAATTTAATGTGGTTCAACAATATATCTACATCTATAATAGGAGAGCAGTAAAAAAAATTTCATTATGTAAAAGGAGAATATTACAAGAGTTTTCAACAAATATCTCTCACAACCCAAATAATTACCTAAAAATACTTTTATCTAAATGATAACATTTGAATTTCCTTTGCTTTAATTTTGTCTTGGACTTTGATATAGCTTAACCATTAGTGGGACCTCTCTTTTCTTGTCTTTCCCTTACAACTAGACCTTCTGTAGAGCCTTCAAATATGTTTTTCGATACTATCTTCTTCAATTCTCTTGAATTTAATATTGTTTTGACTTCTTCCATGGTAAAAGTATCAAAGTGCTCGTAGGAATTTGGCAAAGAGTATGTAACATCTTTAAAACTTGAGAAATAGTGTTTTAGTTTGGGGTTTTGTTCAATAATTGTATTCTCAATATATATATAATAAAATTATTAATTATTTTATATCTCAAAATGTTGATCCATGTTTAATTTGTACATTTGTATTTTCACATAATCATATATAATTTTAAGAAGAGATTTTTTATCTATTTTTAAATTTTTTACATATTATACATTAATTTTTTTAATATCTAATTTAATATTCATTAAAACTACATTGAAATAATATAAATAATATTTATTTTAATTATATGGACATAAGCGTCAATAGGTGGCATTCATTTAGGAGTGATGTAAGAGTCTATGGTGGACAGAGCGTGTCCTTTAATTGGCATGGTTAATCGATTATAGACTGCAAGACCCAAGGTAAGCCTTGGAATAAAATAGAATTAATGCCTTTATGGACACCTCTACAAACACAGTAAATCCCTAAGATCTCAAAAAGAGCTCAGGTGTGCTCGAGCCAAAGCAAGAAGATAAAAATATACTAACTAACATCCTATAGTAAGAGGAGTAGTTATGAAACTTGTAGACCATCCCCATAGGGATGGTGAAGGAAAGGCCCAGTTGTTAGAAAAAACCCACAACCCCTTAAGATTATCATGCACTTGGAAGAAGTAGAAATGAGAATAAATATAGTGATAATTTGATTCTTCTTTGTCGTTGATGCTATATCGTTGCTCAATACTTTAGGGGATCGACTTTGTTCCAAATAATTGGGCATAGGAAAAGACAATTTATGACTTTTACTAATAGCAATGCATGACATAATGAACTAGAACTACAACTCGAAGACAAGATAACACTAGACTTAAATGTTTTACTAACTGTTGGTATGGAGGTATGACCCAAACAAGCATGTCATATAGAAATAGTGGCAGAAGAGCACTATTGCATTGAAAGGAGAGAGTAAAAACCTCCACTATTCTGGCTTTTGTAAAGTATTTCCTTCCTTACCAAATCTTTTATCAAAAAATAGTCTAGATAAAATTCAATAGAAAGATTGTTAGAATGAATAAAAAAATTAATAATTTTGACGTGTAGTAGGAACATGTAAAACATCTAAAAGATTAAACTTACAATCTTTTACCGACAATGAAGATGAACCAATGTGAGAGATTTTACTACTCGAACAGAAAACCATAAGGGAATATAGAAATATTAAGGGAAATGTGTTTAAAGCTCTTTGCTACCCTAGCTAGTATAAAATATACCGTTGACCCTAGCCCTTGGATAGGATAAAGATATATTTAAATTAGAGAGATAATTGAATTTATCAGAAATAACTTATCTTATAAAATTGCATATCAAACTTATTCATACAAAATAATGCCTAATAATATATTATTCTTGTGTTAGTGAGTGGCTTCCATTGCATAACTAAATTCATTAGATCACTACTTGAAGTGAGTATTAGATAATTACTGCTCCAAATAATTAAATACTAATAGCATTATGGAAAAATTATGGTCAACGACTAACTTGAATAATGGTATATGACATTGCAGCATCTCTGCATGTAAATGCATATTCCATTGCACTTGAAGCAACCTAGATGGCATCAACAGGTATCTGTGTAAAAAGGTTGGGAAAGGTGATTCAAGATTGAGAACATGAATTACTTGTCTTATAGAAGGCCTCAAACTGCGATGGGTATGTGTAGACAATTGGACCTACTCTTGTTGTGTTCCGCCCTATCCTAGCTCCGAATGTGAATGATTTTTTTTTTTAATTTTTATATCCCGTCCCAATCCCGAAATTTTTTTTTTTGTCGGGATAGTATGTACATTTCCACTTCAAATATTATATTTATATATTTATATGTATTATATATATAATAATTAGTTATATTTTAATCATTAATATTTTTAAAAAATAATAAAATAAAAATATAACATAAAAAAATATTTTTTATTTAAAAAATTATATTAACTAATTAATTAAAATGAAAATATAAAAATATTTTTAACATTAAAATAAAATACAAAATTTTAATAAAAATAAAAAAAAGGGTAGGATAAAAGATTCTCATCCCGTGTGGTGCAGAAATGGGAAGAAAGGGACAGTTTCTGAGACTATTCCTATGCACCATAACCTAACAATCAGCAAACATTGTGCTTGTTTAACATCAAAATCCATGTCAAGTATCTCATCAACTGCCATCCTGAGTTTACCAATTGCATAAAGATCCCAAACCCCCACTTCACTGAAGTCATAGCTTGGTGGTTTTGTTGAGCAGGATCAACATCTTTTCTTCCGGTTGCTATTTCTAAAGCAACCAACCCAAAGCTATATACATCTGATTTTTTACTAGGCTTGGCTGATTTTATATATTCAGGAGCAGTTTAACCTAGGGTTCCAGCCAACCCTGGGGTCTTGGTACCCTGTTCGTGCTCCATCAGTCTAGCTAAACTGAAGTCTTCAAGCTTGACGTTATCATTTTTATCCAGCATTATATTACTGGGCTTGATATCCCTGTGAAGAATACATTTTTCCCATCCTTGATGAAGGTAGAGCAAAGCAGAAGCCAACCCGGTTTCTATTTTGCATCTGGCAGTCCAGGTCAGAGGAATTTTCTTCCTGAAAAGGTGAGCATCAAAGTTACTGTTCCACATAAACTCGTATACAAGAACAGAACAAATTCACCTCTATCATAACACCAACCTAAGAGCTGCACCAGATTTCGATGTCTTAACTGACTAATTACCTTTACCTCGTCCATGTACTCTTTTTCGCCCTATTTTGAACGCCTTGATATTTTCTTCACCGCAATAGCCATTCCTAAATGTTTCAGGTATCCCTTGTAAACAGCACCGAATCCCCCTCGCCCCAACTCATTCTCGTCACAGAAGTTGTTAGCAGCTGAAATAAGATCTTCATAAGAGAATTTTCTTGGACCTGCTTCTCTTTCAAATTCATCGTTAATTGATCATAAGTTCGTTGTCTCTGTTCTCCTCTTTCTTAATCTCTTCAGGAAAACAAATGTAACTGCAGCGATTATCAGACCACCTTCTGAAATCGATACAGCAACTATTATCAATCTCGTCATTTTAGGATTTTTTTTCCCTTTTTCATGTATTACCAAGGTCGAAACAAAATTCCATGACTCAAGTACATGGCGCTCAATACGGTTACTGGTGCTAGCTGAAAACCCAACTACGACCCATTCAGGAAGAACCTGCATCAAATCGATGATGAGGGAAAGGTTCGTATTTTCTCGTAGAATGAAAGTGGTTAGATATTTCCAAGATACTGTGAGATTCTTGGTTTTTCCATCGTAAGTGATGGACACATGAGCAGGATCTCCACTGTGATTTTTAGCATTCCATTTAGTGTATGCTACAGTTTGAATAGAGTCATCGTTGATCCCGACATGCAGAAATTCAGGATCCCGTTCACGATTCCAGTGAGAGTCGAACTCAACGTGGACGATGTGGTTCTTAGCCACTGTTTGTGGCGTTATACAGGCTAAGAAAACCACCGGCGGAATTGAGTGGCAAGTGAGATTCAACAGGGCGAAGGAAGAAAGCTAACCCAGATCCCCACTGAATGTCGATGTAAATGGAGAAATGGGCAGTGAAATCGGTGAGCTGTTGAGTTCGGAAATCCAGATGGGTACTTTCTCTGCATAAGTTACTCCACCTGTTTGACACATGTAATTGACGTCGTTAAACTCAACGTTTCCCTGAGGATTAGGAGCTGCACCTCCCTCGTACACTATGCTGCTGTCGTTGTAATCAAAGCTTGTTATTTCAAAGGATACCGAAATGGTACTAGGAACAACAGGAATAAAGCAGAAATACAGAGACAAAGTTTCCAATTTGTAACAAGAGTTAACCATCGCGAGGTTAATTACATACATAGGCGAAGAGGGAACCTATTACTAATGAGAGAGCAAAAAAGGAATTAAAAGAGGCAGTCCGTGAGTTTTATTTACATACAAAGCCCATGAACCTTAAATTGACAAAACTACAATGAGCAACGTGCAATGATGGGCCCAAAATCGGTGAAAGTATTTTTAAATCCACCAAAATAATCGAAGTACGGAACACCGATTATTAGCACATTGAACATAAAAAAAATGAAGGTAACTCAGCGCGACAGAAGAGACATGATTAATAACTCAACGACCCACTGCAAGGCTGGAATTAGTGATGGAAGGTTCCTGAGAAGAAAATGAAGGTGTAGGCACACAAAACAATTAGGAATAGGCATCTTAGCAGGCAAATGAGGGATTTCAGCCTCGAAATTTAAAACTTGAATAGCATGTCTAATTGATGGCCTAGCACTTGAATTAGGATGAGTACACCATAATCCAACAATCATCAAACATTCTACTTGTTTCTCATTAATTTCCATATGGATCCTTCTGTCAACACCTGCTAGAAGCTGATGAAGATCCCAAATCCATTCGACCAAACCTAATCCTGGTCTCTGCTCAATGGGCTTCCCTTTCTTCCACTAGCAATTTCAAGGGCAACCACTCCAAAACTCTATACATCTGAATCTTTAATAGTCCTTCCACTGCTTATACATTATGGAGCCAAATAGCCTAAAGTGATTGCTAGCCCTGTTGTGTGGGACCAAGCTCATGGTCCATAATCCAAGCTAATCCAAAGTCCCCAAGCTTCGCATTAAAATTGGAGTCCAACAATACATTGCTTGATTTCACATCTCTGTGCACCACACATTGCTCACACATCTGTACCCAAGGTGATGAGGTGAATAACCCATATCAACAATATTACGATTAATTAAGAACACAGTAGTCTCAAAGGCAAATTCCTAATATTTAAAAGGAGCATTATAATGTCCCGATAAAGCTAAACCAAGAATTTTTTTCTTAACAGTACCATTTTGCTCATGGGTACGAGAACTAGAAATTTTGTGAATGATTTCAGTATCGGTAAAAAATTTATGTAACTGCCCTAATCCGAATTAAGGACTTGTTTGAAAACTTTTCATAAGGGAGGAAAAATAAGGAGGAAAAACAAATTTTATTTCCCTTTCCCATGGAGGTAAAATAACAAAAAAAATGAAGAAAAATAAAAATAATATTATGTATTTACTATTTTTCCCATCACCTTATTTGTTAAAAAATAATAAACAACAATATTAGGAAAAATGGTAAAAAGCCCAAATAAATTATAAATCGGCTAAAAATAATAATAGATCTAATATTATTGAGCGAAAAGTTAAAAATAACAATTAAATAAAGAGCTGTTATCGGCATTAAATGCTAATAACAGTCCTATAAAGATTAAAACTAAACAAAAGAATAAAAAGAATAACAGGAAAAAAAAAAAAAAAAAAAAAAAAGAGATAGAAGAGATAATAGGTGGTAAGGAAAATGGACCATCAGATAAGTTAAATATCCAACCTATATTTTGAAATAAGTATTTGAATATGAATTACTATATTAGTTATAATGTTATACACGAACAAACCTTTATTGGATAATGGAATGCACATGAGATTTACTGGAAAATAATGGAAGTCGTAGTTTCAGAATCACGTAATATTTTGTTTGTCTTTTCGATCATAATATGTGCACCTAAGACAGAGCACATACCACTATCTAGATTTAGGAGCCCCACCTACATATACAAAGGCTGTAGCAATTACCACCTTCTAGATGGATGTGACATTTTTTTTTCCTTAACAAAAAACTGTATAAATATCAAATTCATTTTTATGTATAAAGTAAATTGTGATAATTCTTGGATAGATTCTGCATGTTTTTGAAGAGGACTAAGGTGTCCCAGCCAATTCTGCCTCCGCTTAAACATTGCAACTAATATCTCTGGTTATTGAATCTTGATATTTATATAGAGTTAAAGCAATACGTAGGTATGTTCTTTTTTTCTTTTTTTTTCTTTGTTTCCTTCTTGCTGTATTAGTTAGAACATTATATATGCTAGTTGAATTGTTCTCTGTGATTAAGGATTTTTGTTGGCAGAATATTTGTTTCTTGAATGATGATTTATCGAATTATATTCATTGACTAGCTAGGTTCTGTATCTGGCTTGATCGCCATGGTTGTTTGGTTGATGATCTTCTTCTTCTTTTTCACTGCTTCGTCTCGGTACTCACTCTCTCTCTTTCTCTCTCTCTCTCTCTCTCTCTCTCTCTCTCTCTCTCTATATATATATATATATATATATATATATATATATATATATATATATATGTAGATTTTTATTTTTTTCACCATCTTCTTTTTTATTTTTTAGCTGTTTTTGTTAAAAATTCAATATATATGTTATATATAATCCTACAGTTGGAGATAATTACGTGTAATTCTATTTTGTTTAAACCTGTACCACTTACCTAAATTTGAACATTATTAATAGAGCTGACTCAAACCTTAATTAAAATAACTTTGAAAACAAAGCAGTGAAAATATAAATCACTCAGTATTTTAGATCTTGACTTCCGAAATTCATTAATATTTTAGTCAACTCTCTTAAGGTCACCAGCTCCCTTCAAATTTCTTTTAAAATATATTTGGACGAAATTGTTTACAAAATGAATTTCACTATGAAAATTAATGGGCTTATCGAGGAATTTCCACATTCGACATTTTATATATGAATAAAATGCTGATTTAATTTAACAATTTGACAATTTTAAGTGAGACTTACTATTTTGGAATTCATTTTCGAAGCAGTAATTTGATTGAGGTACAATCAACTTTTTATTAAATTAAAAATCTAAAGTGACAAAAAAAAATTAATAAAACTCATTTATACGTGCGACAATGATTCTAAATATAATTATTTTTCATTTTATTTTATATACATTTCTTTTTTTTAAAAAAAAAATAATCTCGTGCTGATTTACAAGAATTTCATGTGTTATGCCAACTAGCCTTATATATGAAGCATACAATTTGAAAAAAAAAATTCATCATTAATATAGTAAAATAAAATGCCAGTGCATATGGATTTTTCTCCATAAATGACACAATTGCATGCAATTCATGACGGCAGGGAAATTTCACCGATTGATTATTGCTCATCTTCTGGGGTTCGGCTATATTGGGAGCATCATCACAGAGTGCGTAATTCAATATTGATCCACTATCCATCCTTTTTTTTATTTATTTTTGAAGATGATCCCCTATCCATACATAATTTTACTTTTCAGGGTGCTTCATAATATTTCTTTTTTATTATAAAATATCTGGCTCTTAATAATAATATATTTTGAAGAATTAAAATAATGGTTATTGATTAATTAATTAACTTTCAGATGGTGATAGATAATGGCCTAGTGCAAGTCACCTTATCGAATCCAACAGGAGACATCACTGGAATACAATATAATGGAATTGATAATGTACTTGAAACCCGTAATCGAGAAGGTAATCGAGGGTATGTATATAATTCCTTATAAGGATTATTGTTGTTTACAATTAATGATTCAATTGATGGACCATGCAAGCGAATTAAAAAATTAAAATGCCGAGTAATTTTAAGTCACGCTTAAATAATTCCTGCCGTTATATATTCTTTATGAGCTACTAATTGCATATTTCCAATCAATGTATATATATATATATATATGTGGGTAATTAGGTATTGGGATATCGTGTGGAACAAGCCAGGAACTCGTATCGCTTATGACAGGTAATTAAGCAACTTCCTCTATGCTATTCGGATATAAATTTGTAGTTAGGATTTTCTTATCTTATATACATCAGGAAATAGACAGCAAGCTATATATACAGCTGAAAGTGGCACTTTATCTTCTCAAATTAATTAATTAATATTAGTGAATGCAAAAAATTGATTGATTCCAAATTAATGAATTAAATCAGACACTGAAAATATGCTGTCTTATATACAGGTTAAAATTAACAAATTTCAGTGTCATAATGGAAGATGAAAACCAAGTGGAAGTTTCATTTACCAGAACATGGAATGCTTCCATTAATGGTAATTCCACAGCCCCTCTAAATGTAGACAAGAGGTAAATTTCTCCAATTTACAAATTGGAAATATTAGATATATAGCTTCATGTTAATATCAATAAGTCAATTTGCAGATATATACTGAGGCGTGGGAGCTCAACCATTTACATTTATGCCATACTAGAACGCTTAGAAGGATGGCCTGATGTTGACATTGATCAAATTAGGATCGTTTTCAAGCTACACAGTGAAAAGTAAAGCAAAACAAATAAATATATAAACTTCTTCTGTTTTTTGTGGTTAAATTATTATATTTCGTAATTAGTAACTTTTGAAAAAAAATAATACAACTTTTAATGTATTAATATATTAGAGTATTAATTAAATTTGAAATTTATAGCCAACGACAGCTCATCAAAACTAGACTTGGTATATGTAACCAAACAGATTTTAAAGAGAAAATAAATTTTGCAAAAAAAAAAAATGTAGAACAGAGAGAGAAGAAATTAATGAACTTATGTGGTTAATTACTTATTTGTGTTACGTACTAATGGCAAGAATAATCAATGGACAGGTTTCACTTAATGGCATTATCAGATGATAGACAAAGGATCATGCCTGGGCCTAAAGAGAGAAGCAACGGCCACCGTCTTGCCTACCCTGAAGCTGTTCTATGGACTAACTCAACCAACCAACAAATTAGAGGAGAGGTATGTTGAAATATGACAATCCCACATCGGAAAGAGATGATTTTTCCACCATAGCATTAGGCTATAAAAGGACTTCATCCCCTCTTAACAATTCATCCCAAAAACCACCAATCTCTCTACTTCTAAGATTGGTTGTATTTTTCTTCTCTCTCTCTTATAATATTTCACTTTGTAATATTTCTTTGAAATAGTGAAATATTATTTTAGTAGTGTCCGAGGACGTAGGCATAATTGGCCGAACCTCGTTAAATTCTGGTGTTCCTTTTATTTCTATTTAATAGCTATTGTCGGGTCTTTTACTTTGTGATATATTGTGCTTTAAATTATCTTAGAAAAATTCTGTCACCAAGACTCAAGAGTCTAAGGAAGTTGGTTTTTAAGGGAGACCATTTGTGACTCCACCAACTACCTGGGGAATTTTTCTTTGTCTTAATTTTTTGGCACAATTATTCATTTTGGTGGAAACTAACCCGATTTCCACAACAATTGGTATCAGAGCCAAGGTTACTGAGTTATATGCTCTGTGGTTGCGGCGTAAGCTGATCTTCCACATCAGAAAGGTTTCCTTGGATTCTTGGGTATTTCGCATTTGAAAGCTATTAAATAGTCTTAAAAGGGAAATGGCAAGAGACGGACAAAAATCCACAATGGACACAACAGCTTCTACTTCATCAATTTTGGCGAGAACTGCTGTGGCAAATACGAGAATTGCAGTGGAGATTTTTGATGGAACAGGCCATTTCGGCATGTGGCAAGGTGAAGTTCTAGACGTCTTATTTCAGCAAGGCTTAGACATTGCCATTGAGGGAGAAAAGCCAGAAGGTGCAGATGAGAAGGAATGGAAGACAATCAATCGTTTGGCATGTGGTACAATTCGATCGTGCCTGTCCAGAGAGCAGAAGTATGCCTTTTGTAAAGAAACTTCTGCAAGTAAATTGTGGAAGGCACTGGAGGAAAAATTCTTGAAAAAGAGCAGTCAAAATAAGCTTCATATGAAGAAAAGACTGTTCAGATTCACATATGTTTCTGGTACCACGATGAATGATCACATCACCAATTTCAATCAACTTGTAGCAGATCTGATGAACTTGGATGTGACATTTGAAGATGAAGATTTGGCCCTAATGCTGTTGGGATCCCTTCCTGAGGAGTTTGAGTTTCTAGAAACTACTCTACTCCATGGGAAAGCTGAGGTGTCTCTTAGTGAAGTATGTGCTGCACTATACAGTTATGAATTGAGGAGAAAAGACAAGAAGGATAGCACCAGTGGAGCAGCTGAAGCTTTGATAGTAAGAGGCCGTTCGAAAAATAAGAACAGGGGAAAGAAAGACAGATCAAAGTCCAGAGTGGGCAAAGATGAATGTGCCTTTTGTCGAGAAAAAGGGCACTGGAAGAAAGATTGTCCTAAGTTGAGAAGCAAATCTGGCAAAGGCAAGGCTGTTGCAGATTCAAATGTAGCTGAATGTGATGATTCAGATTTTTCATTAGCATTGATGCCATCAATAAGCAGTTCGACTGCTTGGATCCTAGATTCAGGCTGTAGCCACCATATGTGTCCCAATCGGGAATGGTTTTTCGATTTTAAAGAAATTGAAGGTGGAGTTGTCTATACAGCAAATGACAGCCCTTGCAAAACAACTGGAATTGGTTCAATCCAATTGAGGAATCGTGATGGATCAATCAGAACTCTGACAGACGTAAGATATGTGCCCAGTCTGACGAAAAACCTCATTTCTATGGGAATCCTTGGGAGAAAGGGTTTCACTATAATCATTAAAAATGAAGTAATGAAGGTTATATCTGGAGCACTTGTGGTGATGAAAGGAGTTCAAAGGAGCAACAACTTGTATTACTATGAAGGCAATACAATTGTTGGAACAACAGCAGCAGTTTCTAGTGATGACCATGAGCTAGAAATAACCAGATTGTGGCATATGCGCTTGGGGCATGCAGGCGAAAAATCCTTGAAACTTTTGGCGAATCAAGGATTATTGCAAGGAGTGCGAAACTGCAAATTAGACTTCTGTGAGCATTGCATCAAAGGGAAGCAGACGAGAGTGAAGTTTGGCACTGCAATCCATGATACCAAGGGTATTCTGGATTATGTTCACTCAGATGTATGGGGTCCTTCCAAAACTGCTTCAATGGGAGGTAAACACTACTATGTTACCTTTGTTGATGATTGTTCAAGAAGAGTATGGGTGTATACAATGAAGACAAAGGATGAAGTGTTGGAAGTTTTTCTCATCTGGAAGAAGATGGTAGAAACTCAGACGGGCAGAAAGATCAAGTGTCTTCGAACAGACAATGGCGGAGAGTACACAAGTGATCCCTTCATGAAAGTTTGCAGAAATGAAGGAATTGTTCGACATTTCACTGTCAGAAATACACCACAACAGAATGGGGTGGCTGAACGCATGAACCGAACTCTACTGGAGAAAGTTCGGTGTATGTTGTCTAATGCTGGATTAGGCAGACAGTTTTGGGCTGAGGCTGTAACATACGCATGTCATCTCATTAATCGTTTGCCATCAACTGCTATCAATGGCAAAACACCTTTGGAGGTGTGGTATGGAAAACCTGCTACAGATTATAATTCCTTACATGTGTTTGGTTCCACTGCTTACTATCATGTTAAGGAATCGAAGTTAGATCCAAGGGCACAGAAAGCTATCTTTATGGGGATATCCTCTGGTATCAAAGGATATCGACTATGGTGCCCAGAGACGAAGAAAATAATCTTTAGTAGAGATGTTACCTTTGATGAGTCTACCATGTTAAAGGTAACAAAGGAGCAGACAGATGGTTCTCCACAGCAGGTGGAGGAAACTCCCAAACAGGTGGAGTTTGATAGAAGAAGAATTGTTGATCCAGCAATTGTAGAGTCTGATAAAATTACTCCTACGAAAGAAGAGGAGATAATGGTAGAAAATGGATCAGATGAGGAAGCAGAGGTTTCAGCACAAGAACCTCCTCAGCAACTTGAGCCAATTGCACTACGAAAGCCGAAAAGGAAGATTAAGAAACCTGCTCGACTTGAAGATATGACTAATTATACATCTTCAGTAGATGATGAGATTCCTTCCACTTATTGTGAAGCTATTCAAAGCTCAGAAGAAGAAAAGTGGAGAAAGGCTATGGAAGAAGAGATGCAGTCCCTTGAAAAGAATCAGACATGGAAGCTAGCAAGTCTGCCAAAGGGAAAGAAAGCGATTGGCTGTAAATGGGTTTATGCAAAGAAAGACGGATTTCCTAATAAGAATGATATCCGCTACAAGGCAAGATTGGTAGCTAAAGGTTACGCTCAGAAGGAGGGAATTGATTATAATGAAGTGTTTTCTCCAGTTGTAAAACATTCCTCCATTAGAATACTGTTGGCCTTGGTAGCACAATTTGATCTGGAACTAGTTCAGCTTGATGTAAAAACTGCATTTTTACATGGAGACTTAGAAGAAGAAATCTACATGACTCAGCCAGAAGGATTTAAAGTTGCTGGAAAAGAAAATTTGGCGTGCAAGTTGAGCAAATCGTTGTATGGATTGAAGCAATCTCCAAGACAGTGGTACAAACGATTTGACAAGTTTATGATAAGGCAGAAATACACAAGAAGCAAATATGATCATTGTGTATATTTACGCAAGCTACGGGATGGTTCCTTTATCTATCTTCTCCTTTATGTTGATGATATGCTGATAGCTTCGAAAGATGAAGGAGAGATTCAGAAGTTAAAAGCTCAACTAAATCAGGAATTTGAAATGAAAGATTTAGGGGAAGCTAAGAAGATTCTCGGTATGGAGATATGCAGAGACAGAAAATTGGGGAGACTTTGTTTGACTCAGAAACAATATCTGAGAAAAGTACTAAAGCGTTTTGGGATAAATGAGAATACAAAACCAGTTAGTACTCCACTTGCTCCTCATTTTAAGCTCAGTGCATCTTTATCTCCGAAAAGTCATGAAGAACGAGAATATATGTCAAAGGTTCCATATGCAAATGCTGTTGGTAGCTTGATGTATGCAATGGTGTGTACGAGGCCTGACATTTCACAAGCAGTTGGAGTTGTGAGCAGGTACATGCATGATCCTGGCAAAGGACATTGGCAAGCTGTGAAATGGATTCTACGGTATATTCAGAATACTGTAGATGTTGGTATAATGTTTGAGCGGGATGAGAAAAGTGGTCAATATATAGTTGGATATTGTGATTCCGACTATGCAGGTGATTTAGACAAACGTCGATCTACTACCGGTTATGTGTTCACACTTGCAAAGGCACCGGTTAGTTGGAAGTCCACCTTACAGTCAACAGTTGCTTTGTCTACAACAGAGGCAGAGTACATGGCAGTTTCAGAAGCTGTTAAGGAGGCAATTTGGCTTCAGGGGTTGTTGAATGACTTGGGAATTGGTCAGAAGCATGTCAAAGTGCATTGTGACAGTCAAAGTGCTATTTGTTTAGCAAAGAATCAAGTTTATCATACAAGGACGAAGCATATCGATGTTCGATATCATTTTGTACGGGAAATTCTTGAAGATGGTGGGATACTTCTTCAGAAGATTTTGACTGCTGAAAATCCCGCAGATATGGCAACGAAAGTTGTGACAAGTGTCAAGTTCCAACATTGTTTGGACTTGATAAATGTTATTAGAATTTGAAATTGGGCGCTTTGAAGCGCATTTGGAGACATTACTGAAATTTGTAATATAAGAGTTTAGAGGATGTTTGTTTGGAATTGTGAGATTGTCAAGGTGGAGATTTGTTGAAATATGACAATCCCACATCGGAAAGAGATGATTTTTCCACCATAGCATTAGGCTATAAAAGGACTTCATCCCCTCTTAACAATTCATCCCAAAAACCACCAATCTCTCTACTTCTAAGATTGGTTGTATTTTTCTTCTCTCTCTCTTATAATATTTCACTTTGTAATATTTCTTTGAAATAGTGAAATATTATTTTAGTAGTGTCCGAGGACGTAGGCATAATTGGCCGAACCTCGTTAAATTCTGGTGTTCCTTTTATTTCTATTTAATAGCTATTGTCGGGTCTTTTACTTTGTGATATATTGTGCTTTAAATTATCTTAGAAAAATTCTGTCACCAAGACTCAAGAGTCTAAGGAAGTTGGTTTTTAAGGGAGACCATTTGTGACTCCACCAACTACCTGGGAATTTTTCTTTGTCTTAATTTTTTGGCACAATTATTCATTTTGGTGGAAACTAACCCGATTTCCACAACAAGGTACCTCTTTATATTATATATATATATATATATATATATATATATATATATATATATATATATATATATATATATATATATATATATATATTAATATTGCTTTTTTACTACACCAAAAACTTATAATGAGAATCAACTATATGAATTCGAATTTATGGAAAAATATGCAAAATTATATGCAGTTCAAATCTGCATTGGATCATGAAGCAAATAAATAAAAAAGGGATTTTAGTGATTAGTTTAATAAAGGTAACTATTTTTATTTTTTACAGTGTCGAACTTCATAATAAAAGAAAATTTTTTGTATATTTGTCAAAATAATCCCATAATTTAATTTGCAATTAAAAGAGATGTTGTGGTGAAGTATTAAAAATTTACAAGATGACTGGAAAAATATATAAATGGGTTTATGATATAGTAAGAATATGAATGCCACAGGTGGATGACAAGTACCAGTATTCAAGCGAAAATAAAGAGAACAGAGTGCATGGTTGGATATCACAGGAAGCACTTGTAGGATTTTGGATGATAACACCTAGCGATGAGTTTCGTGCAGGTGGGCCCATTAAGCAAGATCTCACCTCCCATGTGGGCCCCACTACCCTCTCAGTAAGTCTTCTTGTATGATAATTTAATTTTACGCTTAAGAAAAATATTAATCTAAAATTTTTGATTGATTAGTAGAAAGATGGAAAAATCTAAAAATAAGAAAAGGAAAAAAATAAAATTATTTTTAAAAATTTATCTCTAGTCATAAATAAATAAGAGACAAGGTGTGGAGATCGGAGGCAGAAATTTTCTCATTTTTTATTCTAATTATAAAAAATTACTCTTATACATCCAAACTTATATTGTTGAAAAAATTGACATAAATAATTTTTACTTTTAGAAAAAACAAGAAATCTTTATTCTCTAACTATTTACATATAATTGATAATTAAAAAATTAAAAAAAATCCTATAAAAAATCATAGTGTAAAAATTAAAAAAAATTATCTTAAAACTCTTAATTATTGATTTTTTCTATAAGATTTGATGAAAATATAGTAGATATAGAAAGAGGATTGAAGGTATAGAAAGAATAAAATAAAAGTAGAAGAATGTTGTTGAAAAATAAAATGATAAATTAGAATTTTTTAAAAGGAATGTCAAATCTACTAACATACTCTTAAAAAATTTTAAATTTCAAGGAGCCCATAGCCCTTTAACCTCTTAATATCTTTGAGAGTATGTATTCCTCTTATATCAATATCATAACAAATAGGTGTATATATATATATACGCAGATGTTTACGAGTACCCATTATACTGGCAAGGACTTGGATACCCAATACCGAGATGGGAAGGCATGGAAAAAAGTTTTCGGTCCGGTTTGTGTGTATCTCAACTCTTTTTCAGCTGAAGATGATCCCATGCTACTTTGGGAAGATGCCAAACAGCAGGTATCTTTGTTATAGTCAATAAAATAATGTAATACACTTAATAATAAAATTTAGATGTGAGATATTAATTAATTAATTAAGGGGAGCCACAGAAAAGTGACAGAATTGTATTATTATTTAACACTTAATGGGATGTCGAACAATATTAGATGTTGATTGAAGTGGAAAGTTGGCCGTATAACTTTGTTCAGTCGGATGATTTTCCTTCTTCAGAGGAACGTGCAACTATTTCGGGTCAATTGTTAGTGCATGATAGGTAAGGCAAGGGACATATTTACAGTAAGTATTCTATATATATATATATATATATATATATATATATATATAGGGGGTTTTGAGTAATAAACTAATATACTTGGGTTTTTTTATTTTAATTAGGTACATAAATGAAAGGTTAATATGGGCTGGGTTTGCTTATGTGGGTTTGGCTGCACCAGGAGAAGTGGGCTCCTGGCAAACACAATCCAAGGTCTATTTTATTAATTTTCCTCCAGTCCTCCACCTCTTCTATTTTTAATTAAATTAATTTAGTTAGGTTAAGTAGAAATTTATGGTGTTTGGATGGAATCCACAGAGTTATCAATTCTGGACCCAGGCTAACAAGGAAGGTTATTTCTTAATTGAAAATGTTCGACCTGGAAACTACAACTTGTATGCATGGGTTCCTGGAATCATTGGGGATTGGAAATACAATGTTGATGTCCTTGTCGAACCAGGTAATTAATTAATTTTCTTTGAGATTTTTTTTAACAAAAAAAGGGCAGAAAAATGATAGTATTTTGTGTGTAGGGAGGGAAATGGAATTGGGCGTTCTGGTGTATAAGCCACCAAGAAATGGTCCAACATTATGGGAAATAGGCATTCCCGATCGCACTGCTGCTGAGTTCCTTGTGCCAGACACTTACCCATCCCTTGAAAATAAATTATACCACAATCATCCCACGCACAAGTAATCATCATTAATTATTACTATATATTTCGATCCATGCAAGCAATTAAGCCTTCGTTAATTATGTAATATTAATGATTTTGATCAATTACTTCGAATGAACAGATTTAGGCAGTATGGACTATGGGAAAGATACACTGATTTGTATCGTTCCCATGATCTCATTTATACAATTGGCCTTAGTAATTATAGTCAAGATTGGTTCTTCGCTCAGGTTCCCAGGTATTTAATTCTTCTTTCCATGTTCCTGTAGTAAGTGGGTGTGGGTGTGGGTGTGGGTGGGTGTGTGTGTATATATATACATATGGTCAGCTTAGATATATTAAAATTAATTCCATTAATTGAACAGGAATACAGGAAATGCAACATATCAAGCAACAACGTGGCAGATTAAATTTGAATTAGCAAATGTGGACGAATTTGGAAATTACACTCTCCTAGTAGCCTTAGCATCGGCCACTGCTTCCGAATTACAGGTAATTTTCAGTGTTTTAAACGACCCCTAATTGGAAAGCAACCAGTTGGAATTCTGATTGGATTAATACATGGACTGTAAATCGATTTTGGCCACCGATAATGATAATTAAATTGATGGGCTGGAAAAGGTTCGATTCAATGACGCAAAGAAGAAAAGGCCTAATTTTACAACAAGACTAATAGGGAGGGACAATGCAATTGCGAGGCATGGAATACATGGATTATACTGGTTGTATAGCATTAATGTACCAAGCAATTTACTTAACCCAGGAAACAATACAATATATCTCACACAATCAAGAAGTAGTAGCCCTTTCCGTGGAATTATGTATGATTACCTTCGATTCGAAGCTCCTTCAGAGACCCCTTTGGTTACTGAAAATTAATTAAATGTTCGAGTATATATATAGCCAATAATACTTATCCATTAACGTTGTCTCTTGTATTTGTCCCGTGAGCTATATATATATATATGTTATTTACATAAGGTTTACTGGCGATAATTCTGGAAGCAGACTATAGCCTAGCCCTACTCTCATGTTTCTCCTCATTTTTTTTTTTTGTCCTTTGGATTATTAATTGTATCTGCGTACAATTTTTGTTTTTAAAATTATATCCACGTACAATTAATATATGTTTCTCCATTCAGCTAGGATTTGATACCTAGCTTATCCCTTTCCATATTAATTGTTACCTTTCTATATTCGACACCGTTTCTTATGGTGATTCAACACTGGTCAACACCCTTGTAATATACATTATGTATATATAACTTATTTACAATATGTGAATTTTCACAACTCTAAAACCTAACAATTGATCACAAATTTTTGAAGAGCTATAACCATTTTTTTTCAATTTTTTTAAAAAAATCAAATGATATATTTGATTCAAATTAATGAATTCCGCAAAATTTTTGATTCAGAATCATTTCAAACCACCTAGCTAGTTTTGCAACCACATCCGTATCGTATTATAAAATCTATAGTGCAAAATTGTCATTATAAAAAGAACATCCTGATATGTTTTTTAAGCAACGATGATGAATATACAAACAGGATGATTTTTTTTTCCTCTTTTTTGACATAAGCAATCTTGATGATTTAAAATTTTTCATTTTTTAATTGATAAAGATGGTTTAGAATTTTACCCAAACACATATTTATAAAGAACTCTAGCAATCACGTCACACTGATCAAGAAATTTCTGCAATAATAATTTCTTTAAATTGAAGGAAAGTGAAAGGCAGACATACCCTAACAACTAGAAATAGGTTAAACTGTTAAAGTACAAATTAGACTACCAACAAATTAAAGAATATGCAATTCACATAATTCATTTTTCGGATCAAAAAAATATATTATGTATTAATTAAAGAAAATGAAAAATATCTGTTAAAAACATGATCAGGTGGGCTTGCCCATCAAAAGGGAAAATATCTCTCGTCCTTAGTATATATAAAATTACAAAGAATAATTAAATTATCCGTATCTTCCGTTCTTGGTTGGATAGAAAATTGATAGTCATTATATAAGTTAATGTGCTTCTCTCCCATTAAATATTAATTTGTTTCTCCTCTTCACCTCCCCCCAGCTAAAAAGAAGTGATTTTGAATGGTGGGATGACTCATCAAAGCCACGTTCTTCATTGTTGGTATGATAATTTAATTAAAAATGTTATCAAAATCTTCTTTTTCTTGGTCTATGTTCATATATCATTTGTTGATGATTGACACCTGTCTAAGCTTGGAGCAGGAGGCATGAGAACTGCATAATTCTTAATCTTGAAATCTGGGTTTCTTAATCCAAGGATTAATTTATATTTTTCAATACAACTTCCGCTAAGATCGAATCTCATTGGACACCTTCACATTGTCTTTAGCCAATAGCAAGTTTGTATCTAGAGACATGCTACCAAACTTTAAGATTATTGGTTATTGGAGACTTTGACCTGCCCCTCCTAATTAGTCATCTAAATTATTATAATAAATAATAGAGTATTTTAGCTTTTTTTTTTTTACTTTATATTTTAAAGTGATTCCACGTCCAAGGTGCCTACTTAGAGCAAATTTATGTGTCTTTTTCAAGTTGAATTACTCGTTTTGGCCAAAGAAAAGTAGAAACTTTTCCTTAAAAAAAAAGAAAAAAAAATAGGTAGAGACTCTAAATTGATCAGACTGACTACTATATACAAGAGTGCGAAGAATCCCCTCGATTGGCAAATTAAGTCTTCTACATTTGTCTGTCAATCAACTTGGCTTTAATATATATATATATATATATATATATATATATAATTTTTTGTTAAAAGAAAAAAAAAATCATTAGCTACTAACATAGCTTAAATATACTCCAGCTGGCAGCTGCTATTGATTTTATTTTTAAATAAATATATTACATAATTGAAATAATTTAATTATTTCTTGATTGGCAACAATTTAAATTATTATCAGAAATAACGTACGAGTATACGTGAATTTCCAATCAACTCTTGTTTATGGAAGAAATGTGAATATTTCTAGAGAATTAACTTCAATTTCATTTTTTATTTGTTTAACTAAATAACAAATTAAAGTAAAAGATATATAAAAAAATTACATTTTCATACTTGCATAAAGATTAATTAATATAACATAAATTATTTTATGAGTACACTAAAGTTATTTTATACTTGTTGGGAAATAATATCAATCAGATTTACGAGAAAGCGAAAAAAATGCAGAATAATAAGATATACACAAATTAATAACGGAATTTGGTTAATTATGTTTACGTTTCCGAACTGCTGTAAAATTTTTACTGAAAGAAAAAAAATTTACAAAATATTTACAAACACTCATAACTCACAATTTCTCACTAAATTTTTTCTAAGTTTTTCTAAACTTTTATTTTTCTCTCTCACTTTTAAATGAAATGTCTTACAAATGAATTTTTAAAACTATATATAGGCTTTTACTTCCTCAATGTATGACCAAAATTAATTCTCACTTACTTTAATGGATGGTTGATATCATTTTTCACCTACCATTTTACCTACTAAATGGATGATCAAGATTAATCTTCACCTACTAAATAGATAGTTAATATTAATTCTCACCTACCATCTTACATACCAAATATTTTATTAACTAATTATTAATTAGTTCAACAAAAGATATATTGTCCATCTTTATTATCATTTATTGCACTTTATGTGTAGTTTGACCAATAATCTTTCACTTAGCAGACCAACTGAAGTTGAACACAACTTCAATTTGTCGATAATCACCGTCTTTGTCAACATATCCTCTAGATTCCTGCTTCTTTGGATCTTCTCCAGTACTAACACATCATCTTCCAATAAAGATCTGATGAAGTGGTAACAAAGTCCAATATGGTTGGTTCTGGAATGAAATGCTGAATTTTTCGCTAAATGTATTGCACTCTGACTATCACTATGCAAAATATTCTTCTCCTATTTGAATCCTAGCTCAGTTAACAAACCTTGAAGTCATATCATCTCTTTACTAACTTCAGTCACTGCTACATACTCAACCTCTGTAGTGGATAAAGTGATAATCTTTTGTATTTGTGACATCTAACTAACAGTTGTAGTTTCAACAGTGAATATATAACTGGTCGTGCTTCTTCGGTGATCAATTTCACCTCCAAAGCTTGCATCTACATAGCCTTATACTTTTAACTTTCCTTTACCAAAGTACAAACACTTCTCTATGGTGCCTCGTAGATATCTCAAAATTCATTTGATTGTTTCCCAATAAGCTTTTCCAAGATTTGACATAAATCAACTAACAACTCCCACTGCATAGCCAATGTCTAGTCTCGTACATACCATAGCGTACATCAAACTCCCAATAGCTGAGGCATAAGGAACCTTAGCCATGAATTTTGTCTCTTCCTCCATTTGAGATGACTGATTCTTAGATAGGCGAAAGTTGTTGGCCAAGGGTATCCTAACAGGCTTGGCATTATTTATGTTGAATCTCTGTAAAACACAGCTGATGTACTATGCCTGAGATAACTGCAATAACTCTCTCTGCTTATCTCTTGTGATTTGCATTTTAAGAATCCTCTTTGTTGCACCCAAGTCTTTCATGTCAAACTCTTTTGAAAATTGTTGATTCAACCTTCTGATATCATCCATATTTGAACCTGCTACTAACATATCATCGACATAAAGCAGTAAAATGATATAACTGGATCTATATCTCTTGAAGTAGCAACAGTGGTCGGTATTGCGCTTTTGAAAAATTTCCTTGTGCATGAAGCCGTCAAACTTTTTATACCATTGTCTTAGAAGTTGTTTCAAGCTATACAAACTCTTCTTAAATCTCCACACCATATTCTCCTTTCTTTTTTCTGAGAAACCTTCTAGTTGGCGTATGTATATCTCTTCTTCTAAATCTCCGTGAAGAAATGCAGTTTTCACATCCAATTGTTCAAGATAAAGATCTTCAATAGCCACAATACTCAAATACTGTTCTGATAGTATTAAGCTTCACAACATGAGCAAAAATATCGATATAATCAACTCTTTCCTTTTGCTGAAATTTTTTAATAAATAGTCAGGCTTTGTATTTCTTACAACTATTATGCTCCTCTTTTATCCGGTACACTCATTTGTTATGAAGTGTCTTCTTCCCCATAGATAACTCAGCTAGTTTCCATGTCTGGTTAGAGATCATAGACTTCATCTCTCTTTCATGAAAAGCTCTCACTTACTAGTATCTCCAGTCTGACAAGTTTCATCATAACATTCAGGCTCCCCTCCATCTGTCAACAAGAGATAGTTCATATATCTCCTGTTAGGCACATGAGGCCAAGAAGACCTTCTTAATATAGAAGATGGAGTAGGAGACTGTGATGTGTCGGATTGATGCTCACTGCTTGGTCCAACAAGTTCTTCTGGCTGAGGACTTGCTATAATGAATTCCATCACGGAACTATCTAGAACGTCATCTGCATCTGCAAATACTGACTCATTTTTTTTGAATTGCTGCCAACTGTTTTATGCATATCTTTGTACATCACCCTTTCATCAAAAATCACATATATGCTACAGATGACCTTTTTGTTTTTGTCATCCTAAATACGATAGTCAAACTCATTCTCACCATTGCCCATGAGAGTGCATTTCTTAGATTTTGGATCAAGTTTATTCTTTCCTTGATCATTGATATGCACATATGTTATACAACCAAAAATTTTTAGATATGATAATTTTATCTCTTTTTGGCTCCATATCTCCTCTAGTATTCTATGCTCCAATGGAACCGATGGTCCTCGATTGATTAAGTAAGCTGCTATACTGACCGCTTCTGCTAGAATTGATTTAGTAGACCTAACTATATACGAATACTTCTGGCTCTTTCTGTCAATGTTTAGTTCATACACTCAGCTACACTATTGTGTTGAGGTGTGTCTGGCACGGTTCTCTCCATTCTGATATCGTGTACATAGCGAAACTTATTAAATCTGGTGTTTTTATATTCACTACTATTGTCGGTCTTGAGCTTTTTGATTTTCAGACCTATCTCATTTTCAACCATAGCTTTTCATCTTCTGAAAACCTCAAACATTTTAGACTTATACTTTAGAAAGTAAACTCATACATTATGAGAGTGATCATTGATGAAAGTCACGAAATAGTGCTTTTCACCAATAGATGAGACAGTCGTTGGTCTCCAAACATCAGAGTGAACGAGCTCTAACTTTTCTTTCTTTGGGGTTCTGCCACTTGTCTGAAAGCTGACCCTTTTATGCTTTCCAAGTATGCAATTTTTGTACGTGTCTATCTTCACTGACTGTAGACCTAGAAGTTTTCCCTTTGAATGCATAATCTTCATCCCTTTTTTACTCATATGCCATAGTCTCTAATGCCATAGATTGAGATTTTTATTGTCAACTGTAACTATGATTGAACAACATGTTCCTGTTGTTATGTAAAGAGTGCCTCTTTTTTTGCTTCTAGCAATCGTTATTGCACCCTTTGAAATTTTTCAATCATCACCATGGAAGATTGTAGTGTAACCTTCGCTAGCCAATTGCCCCACTGAGATTAAGTTCTTTTTCAGGTTGGGAATATGTCTAACATCCTTCAATTCCCAAACAAATATATTCAACTTAATCTTTACTACACATTTACCAATAATAGCACAAGGTTGATCATCTCCAAGGTATGTCTTTCCAAGGTTTTCAGGGACATACCTTTCGAATAATTCTTTCTGTGAAGTGGCATGGAACGATGCTCCAAAGTCTAACACCCAAGAATCCTCCTTACTCTCTAAAAAGCATATCAATGCGTCATTGTCTCTTGAGGTGGAAGTAACATTTGCCTCTGTCTTTGCTTTCTGGTCTTTCGGTGCACTCTTGCACTGATTTTTATAGTGCCCAGTCTTCCTACAATTCCAACATTTAACAGTATTCGAGTTACAAAAATTATTAGAATTTCTAGATTTGGACCTTTTATCCTTTGATCTACCTCATTAGTTAAATTTGCCACATCCATTCCCTCTGGTTGAATTTCTTCCTCTTTACGCTATATGCAAAACTGAAGAGGTTAATGATTCAAATGACTCTCTCCGTTGGATCTCTTCACTGAGAACCATATCACGTACATCGTCAAATTTTAACTTAGTGCTTCCCGATGAGCTACTCACAGTTGTCACAGTAGTATTCCAACTTTCTGGTAGATAAGACAAAAGTATCAATGCTTGTACTTATTCATCGAATTCAATTTCAACCAAACTTAATTGGGTTGTGACTGTGTTGAGTTTATTGAGATGTTGAGCTACCAATGTACCTTTTGTCATTCGCAAATTGAATAAACGCCTCATCAGATGCACTTTATTTGAGGTTGATGGCTTCTTATACATACTAGAGAGAGTCGTTATAAGACCCATCGTGATCTTTTTTTTTTTGCTATGTTGAAAGCAATATCAAAGAAGTCGGATAACTCCGAAGGCTTGTCTGTCTAGAAGAATTCAATCTTCTTTCTTCATAGCCTTTAGCTTCTTCCCTGAGATAAGTTGATATCGACTTCTTTGATATAAATAATCATCCATTTGCATTTTCTAAAAGTTAAAGTCCACACCATCGAACTTCTCAATTTTCCCCTTTCCTTCATCTACAGCCATTACTTTCACTCGAATCTGACTTTCTGTGGATCGTTTCTCACAATTTTCTGTAAACCACTGTGTAATTAAAATACCTCTGTGGATAAATTGGTACTGCCAATTAAAATTTACTATTCACAAAAATACTGTTCACTGCCAACCAAAAATGCTATTCACAAAAAATACTATTCACAAAAATACTATTCATGTGAATAGTAATCACCCGAAAAAAATAGAAAAAATGCAACCAAAGCTTTGATACCAGTTGTTGGGAAATAATGTCAATTTTTCTATAATCAAATTTATGAGAAAGCGAAGAAAATGCAGAATAATAAGACATACGCAAATTGATAATGGAGTTCGATCAATTATGTCTATATCTCCGGACTGCTGCAGATCTTTTACTGAAAGAAAGAAAATTTACAAAATATTTACAAACACTCACAACTCACAACCTCTCTCTAAAGCTTTTTTAAGTTTTTATTTTTCTTTCTCACTTTTGAATGAAATGTCTTACAAATGAATTCCTAAGGCGATATATACGCCTCCACTTCCTCAATGGACAATCAAGATTAATTCTCACATACTTTAATGGATGATTGAGATCATTTTTCATCTATCATCTTATCTACCAAATGGATAGTCAAGATTAATCATCCCTACACTTAGCAAGCATCCACATGTTAACTCTAAACATCTCGTGTTTATAGTTTATGAGATCTACTACTCGATCCAATCAATGAGAGTAACATGTGCTAGTCTATCTGGATTAATAATGTCCCATCTCATTAATCCTATGATTAGGGATAATTTTGATACTAACATAATTACACATGATAAGAATCTCAATATCATGATCTCATCATGATTTCCTTCATGTTATGTTATGTATCAAAGACTTCATTAATTGATTTAAGATCACTTATCAATTTATATATCAAATGAACATCAAATTAATGAAAAAATATTTTATTAATCAAATAAATTTGTACAACAAGTGCTAAAGGTGATTGCCTTTAGAGCACTCCTCTAACAAGCTCCTACTTACACTAAAGCCAATCGTCTTTGTATTTAATTCCATAGGCGAGTATATGAGAATCATATTTCTTTTGAGGAAGTAGCTTAGTTAAAGGATCAACAATATTCTGATCAGTGGGCACTCTTTTATCTTTACATCATTCCTACCAATGATTTCTCTAATCAAATGGTATCTTCTGAGTACATGTTTGGATCTCTGATGAGACTGTGGCTTCTTTGCTTGTGCAATGGCTCTATTATTATTACAATACAATTGTATTGGATCAATAATGTTGGGAACCACTCCAAGTTCTGTGATGAATTTCCTTATCCAAACTGCTTCCTTTGCTGCTTCAGAAGCTGCAATGTACTCTGCTTCGGTTGTAGAATCAGCAGTCATTTCCTATTTGGAACTCTTCCAACTAACTGCTCCACCATTTAATGTGAATATATAATCTGACTGAGATTTTGAGTCATCCTTGTCAGATTGAAAGCTGGCATCGGTATACCTGCTCATAGTAAGATCTCTATCTCCATATACCAAGAATATATCCTTAGTTCTTCTTAAGTACTTAAGGATATTCTTGACAGCCACCTAATGACTCTCACCAGGGTCCGATTGGTATCTACTCATGACATTCATAGCATATGATACATCGGGTCTTGTATACATGATTGATCCTATAGCTGAAGCATATGGAATCAAACTCATGTGTGTCCTCTCATCTTGTGTCTTTGGACACAAAGACATTGAGAGAGTAATCCCATGGGTCATGGGAATATATCCCCTCTTGGACTGCTCTATGCTAAACCTCTTTAGCATCTTATCTATGTATGTAGACTATGAAAGACTAAGCAATCTTTTAGATCTATCTCTATAGATCTTTATCCCTAAAATATAGAATGCTTCTCCAAGGTCTTTCATAAAGAAATTTTTGAATAACCAAATTTTGACTGATTGTAAGGCTAAGACATCATTTCCCATTAACAATATGTCATCTACATATAACACAAGGAATATGATTGCACTCCCACTAACCTTCTTGTAAACACAAGGTTCATCCGGATTTTGTAAAAAACCAAACTGTTTGATTGTCTCATCAAACCGAATATATCAACTCCTGAATGCTTATTTTAATTCATAAATGGATCTTTGAAGCTTACATACCTTTTTGTCATCTTTGGATATGAAACCTTCTGGTTGTGTCATGTACACATCCTCAGTTAGATTTCCATTAAGGAAAGCTGTTTTCACATCTATTTGTCATATCTCATAATCATAATGAGTAGCAATGGCTAGGAGTATCCTTATGGATTTAAGCATAGCTACCGGGCTAAAAGTTTCATTGTAGTTAATTCCTTGTTTTTGACGATAATCTTTAGCAACAAGTCTAGCTTTATAGGTAATCACATTACCATCCATGTCAGTTTTCTTTTTGAAAACCCACTTGCACCCTATATGCTTTATTCCTTTGGATGTATCAACCAAAGTCCATACTTGGTTTTCATACATGGAATCCATTTCTGACTTCATGCTTGAAATCATTTGTCAGATTCTGAACTATTCAGAACCTAATCTCCACATACCATCTTACCTTCTAAATATTTTGTCAACTAATTATTAATTAGTTTAACAAAAAATGTATCATTCATCTTTATTGTCATTTATTGCACTTTATGTGTAGTTTAATGAATAATACTATCATATTGATTGACAATAAAAGAGAAAATTCCAGTGACAAAAGAAAGAAGAATAAATTATGTTGGAAGTTCTTTCTCTTCTCATCAACAATAGGGTACTTTTATAGTTTTCTTGAAGAATATTATTTACAATCACCTCAAAAGTAATCATCCCACGCTCACCTCATGTGGATTAACAAAAAAAATCTCCAAAAATAAAACTATTCTTAGCACTTGATCTTTAATTATTTTACCAAATTTGGAAACTTTAATGAAAACAATGCCTCCCTCCCAGTCTCTACATACGTCTGACACGACAAACAAGAGGGTGATACTCGCAAATTCCTTAATTAGTTGCACAGACCAATTAAACTTCGAATCCAAACCTTAATTAATCCATTGGTTGTTCTAACAATTTTAATTGCCTAAACTTAGGGTTTGTCTCCTCAGAATACAATACACATAGAAAATGCAAGTAAATCTCGTATCTCTACCAATTTATTTAATTAATGTTAAAGAGAGGTTTTAAAACAAATGGTGAAATGAATTCTTTACCCCTATGTCACTACCCACTCCACATTGCAGTGTAGAAAACTCAGTCTATTAGAACATTTAACCGCTCTTTAACACTAATGTGATGAAAATGTTAGTACAATTAACATTAATGCTCGTATTATTAATTTCACATGTATTAATTATTAATACGACCGACCTCAGACATAGAAATAATTTAAAAAAGAAACATATTGTAGTTTGAACACTGTTAGTGAGGAAATGACGTGACATAAAAAATAGTATATTTTATTAATTGTTATCTGAACAACAAAAATTTAAATTTAAAATTAAAACTCTCTCTATATCCCTTTCCCATCTATCTATCCACTACAAATTTTAATCAGAAAATATTTTTATGGATGTCCTTTTGATTGAAAATCTGAGTTTTGATTCATGCAATTTTTTAAACATTTTTCCAATATGTATATATATATATATATATATATATATATATATATATATATATATATATAATGCACCCTAGGGCCTCGGATACACTACTGTAGCAAGTTACAAGGTATTTAATCTAATACGTGAATACTAATATTACATTCCAATAAAAAAAAATCGTTATTCTTCTTATAAAGGTCTTCATAGCAGCCGAACCACTTTCGGATTATAGATTAAAGTCTTCCTTTGGCATAACCCAGTAAGCTTTTTCTTCACATCGCTTTTTTTTTTTCTTATCTCTTTTTCTTTTTCTTCACATCTCCTTTTTTATTTTGTAGTATTTTTCTTGCTAAAACCTAACAATAATATCATTGGTAATTATTCATTAAGATTCTATAATCACTTTGTTAGTTTTATTGCAGAAACCCTAGAATAGTATTAATTAGAGAATAAGAGATGGGGAGAGGGAAGATTGTGATTCGAAGAATTGATAATTCGACAAGCAGGCAAGTGACTTTTTCGAAACGAAGAAAGGGATTAATCAAGAAGGCAAAAGAGTTAGCAATTCTCTGTGATGCAGAAGTTGGACTTGTCATCTTTTCTAGCTCTGGAAAACCCTATGAATTTGCAAGCACCAGGTTATATATATATAATTTATCTTTCTCTGATATATATATATATATATATATATATATATATATATATATATATATATAGTTTCTTTTTTACTTAAACGTAATCTTGAATGTTGGAAATTATGTTTTGAAACCTTAATGTGTCTATATGCAGAATGACTCTATTCGTTTTTCAATCAACCTTACAAATATATGAATCTCTATTTTATCTTTCATTTATATATAAAGATACAAATTAATACATATAAATACATTTATAGGGTTTGAGCACAGTGATAACAAATTTTGCATGCATCTACTAAAATATAACAAATTGTCATTCGGTTGCATTAATATTATGTCCTTAATTTCACTCATAGCATTATACAGTAATATGTTTAACATAAAGCAATTTGCTATTAAGTTAGGCTGTTGGTTAAGTCTGATATATACTAATTACCAATAGAGAAAATAGGCTTTGATATATACATACAAAGCAAAGATATATTATAATACATTTTTGTCCTTTGGATCCTATATAGCTAATAGTTGAGTGTGTAATGAAGAAAGTTAATTAAAAGGCATTAGCGATATGCCCAAATAGAAATTAACAAGAATGTAAGCAATTTTTTTTTTCCTGCAGTACTGAGCATGGACTGTTTTATATAGAGATCACTAATGGATTTTTAATTAACTCTAGCACTAGCAGATCCTAATGGTAAACAAATTTCTTGTGCATATACATGTATATTTAGCAAATGCATGATTATTGATAAGATTCAACTTATGAGGAGACTATTGTCTGTCGATTTCCTACTTTGCAAAGGCAAATCATATATAGGAGATTATTCTAGTGAGATATTTTCATTAGATTTTACTAGGAAAAACAGTCCTACAAAATTAGGAAAAAGAGCTTGATTGATTTTTTATCATAATTGCCCCCTAAATATTATTTTTGGATCATATTGTTACCTCAAAATTTTGAAAAACAACATGTCGCACCACAGTTTACTAACATAGCAACCGGAGTATAAATTAATAAAAATTACTACCACGTCAGCAAATTGTTGAGTGGTATGTCATTTTTCAAATTTCAAATGTATGTAACAATATGATCTAAAATTAAAAATATCGTTTAGAGGGCAAATGTGATAAAAAATTGGACAATAAAGCAATTTGAGAAAAATAGACAAATTGGAAGTGTTGCATATGGTTTATACCAAAAAAAATATGAAACGTATCTAGAATACAAACCTTAGACTTAGTATTTGATTTTATTCATCATATTTATAGCTACTTTCTGAAGTTTTAAGGATAAGATGGAAAAACAACTGAAGAAAGAAAAGATAGAACAAGGTATGGCTATTAGTTCATGTAGATCTTTATTAATTGACTGCACCAATCCTTCTACACTACAAATGATGAATAGCTAGATAATTAGAGGCTTCTTTATTCAAACTTTTCATGCAGAAAAGCCTAAGGGGGATATCTTTAGAAATTCTACAGTAGAAATATATGATTTTTGAAACATAGATTCTTATCCCCTAAACTTTAAACTTATGTTTCTTATTTCATATAAGTATTTATTCATGAGGAATATATATTAACAAAGCAACACCCTTAAACATCATTATGATATTATCAACATAAACAATAATTTCTTGTATGCCTGCTAGAGAAAAAAACACTATAAACATAAAGAACAATATAAACAGAAATGTAGTATCCTCTCAAGTTCACTCAAATATAATAGGTCGTGTTAGAATGATTGGACTCATTCATCAATAAATAAATGGTAGAGATTAAATTTTATAAAATAAAAAAAATAAAAATTTATTTAATAAGATTTAATTTTAACCATTCATTATAGAAGAATGACTCATATCATCCCAACATGACCTCCCATATTTAGGTAAACTTGAGGCAATTTTAATCCAGACAGAAACATATATCACCCATGCATGGAGCTAGAACCTTAAACTTTAAATCTCTCTGTCTTAAAGAAACAATTGCTTGAGTTTTAAGGTAAAACTGAAACAAATTTATATAAGGTTACTACTTCCAATTAAGTTCTGAAATTCAATTCAATTCCTAGTCTTGCTTGAGCTATAAGGTTAAACTGAACAAATTTATATCAAGTTACTAGTTTCAATTAACTTCTTAAATTCAATTCAAAACCTAGCCTAGTGATCAGTATTTTTTTCTATAATTTCTCTCATTCTTTTTTTTTTCTCACAGAATTGGCTTATACATTAACTTTAATTTTATATATGATTTATATTAAATTAACTGAGTATCATGTAGAATTTTGAAGAGCACATATATTCTTTACACTCGATAAGAAAAATTCTGATTTTTTGAAAACTTAACGAAAACTTCAGAAAGAATATCAATTACAATATTAATTGAAATGGAACCCGCACTAAAGGCCTTCTTTTGATTATCATACCTTTTAGTGCTTTTAATTAAAGGTTTATGGATAATTTTTATATAACTCGACAAAATATTTTATGTTTGCATGTAAGACTTCAACCTTCGAATATAAATAGCATTGTTCTTATTAATTCTAGTCCTTTCCTCATTAAAACATGAAATTGTCTTTAATTAATCTCTTATGCGCGTTAATCTTAATGTTTGCTTAAATTTGGTCATAGTTCATAACCAAATGTGAAACTTATCTCAAGTTTGTCTTATCTCTCATCAATCAGATAATGTTTCAAAATTACATTCTTCCATTACCATTTATTTCCCCTTTGCGAGTAACTAAAAGTACAGGGTCAATTTGGACACAAGGATATTTTTATCATTTTGTGCTGGAACAGTCTTTTCCAATGTAGAAACCTGGTTATTATCATAGTATTTCTCTTTTATGGAAATGTACCTGTATATTCATTTTTTAAATGCTTTCATCTTGAAACAAGCATGCCTGTTGGCTCTATATATAAGCACCACGACAAATAGAAGTTAGGTATGGTCAAGCTAATGTGTAATATCTATTTTGGTCTGCTACTTTAATTATTCTGGCTAATACCTTCATTTTAGGGAATTGTATCAGTACTCATGTCATCCAATATGTTTTATAATTTATAATACTAAACATATGTTTTTTCCCACTTACCAAAACATGTCTATAAATAAAATATAAGCTGACAGTAGTAAATAGCATGCCTAATCCTTGTCAAGTAATTAAGCAAACTTTCTCTGGTATTATATCCTTAAACTTATGGAATGTTTATTAATACATAAAGTTTATTAATACATCGCACCATTTGCTTTTATGGCACCTCCCATAACTTTTGACAGAATCAACAGTTTGATTTAGCTTTCATTAAAACAAATAAGTGGCCCCATCCTGTTTCATAGGCTCCATGCTTAGCTAGTGTAGCACTATAAGTAGATAACGGATGACCTTCAATCCAATTAATAATTGAAGTTGTTGCCATCACCCTAATAAATTTAGAATCAAAATTATACATTTAAAACGGCTGTTATAGGGGAGCCAGTAATATCTCTCATTTCATCATTAACAGATATTTTATCTAATGATAAGATGTCACTTTAAAAGAGAGTGCCATGATTCAAATCTCCCTCGTATTAAAATTGTCCTCCTCTACTGCTTCAAAAAAATATCTATATGAACCAACTTCATATGTGAAAGCCTATTCTGCATAAAAATTGGACAAGAAAGAAATAAACAACCAACAAATACAAAATACATATTCATCTAATTAAACCTGTTCAAAATTAAAAAAAGGGAAAAAAAACATATTTATATACACAGATTATCATTTCTCTTCCGTGAGCTAAAGACGGTGTTAAATAGTAGATTATTGCATGGCAGATATTGACAAATAAAAAAAAAAAGAAACAAAGTCCTACTAATTAAAAATCTCAACTGAATTGGAAGCCATAGCAAAAGTAGGGAATGTGTTACCAACTTACAACTTAACTAGCTAGTCTTCTGTTGACAATCTCTCCTTATCAATGAAATTCATTTATATAGAGTGGTGATCAAACCATAGTATTTAAAATCAAATCCCAAAGAGTTCCATATAAGTCAAATCAGAAATTTCAAGACATCCTATCTTAGGAAATTTTGCCTCCTTTAGCTATAGCTGTACCGAAATCTTTATTTCTACCACAAGTTATTAATACTTTTCGTTTACTGCTCCTTTCAACATTGGTTGCACCCCCGTTGTTTTATTAGTTACAGCATCTTCTTTCCAATTACACTGGTCTGTTTGATACCCATGTCCACCTCCCAAATTGTTTTGCCAGTTGGTTCTATACACACATTTTCTAATACCATAATGTGAAACTTATGCTTTAGTTGCTAAAGTATATTAACAGGCATCCTCAATACTGTACATCAAACTACTCTCATCTCATCTCTATCATATTGATTCAGACCAGCAAGATTCAAAAATCCAGATAACCCTCTACATGCAGCTTTCCACAAAACTTAGCTACTTCGGTCTTCAATCCACCGTCAAAATCAAGAGCATTTAGTGACCACTCTTTCAATCCACTTGATTTGCAAGTTAACTTCATGAAAATAGTTCACCTCCTTGGCGTCCTCTTTGGTATCAAGACCTTCTTCATATTACAAGGCTTCTTCGTAATCACCTTCCGAATTCTCACTTCAGCCATGTCCTCGACACTATAAGGCTTGTAGAACAAAAAAATTTAGATTCAATCTGGTTCCAATTTGCTAACAAATCAGGTTCAATGCTTGTATAACCCGAGTCAAGTCCTGAATTGTTCTCCGTGTCTTACCCAACTCCATTTGAGGGGTTGATTATCTCTACCTTAACCTCTATCTCTACCAACTATAATTCAAAAATATATGCAAAAATCCCCAAGTAATTTAAGACCTTTCCACTCTGATACCACTTGACACATTGAACAAATTTTAGGCAATTAGATCTTGACAATTAGGATTAATTGCGGTTGAAAAAATAAAAAATAGTTAGTTTTAAAAGAAACCTTGGAATTAAAATTCTAAATTGAGAGAAAGATAGCATCTTTAAACTGACTGCTATGGTCCTATTTATACTGGTTAGGATATATCCTATTTCTAAACCGAAAACTATACCTAAACTATTGCTAGAAAAAGTTTTTAGTTCAAACTGCATAATTATATATATATATATATACACACACACAGTTGCAAAGAGAAAATAAAAGATTCATGCTTAACAATAATCTAAATGGAGCACTTGGAATTATATTATGTTTCAATTTACGCAATCTAAAATCATTTTCACTTATCCAAAACGCAATCTAAGCATTTTCTTAGGATCTATTTGGTTTTTCAAATTTGACTATTGCAAATGCATCAAGAAAATGTCAATTTTAAGCAAATGATTCTCTCTTATCCCAGCCTGGCTTGTTATTCCACTAATTGCCTTCCTTTCCATTTTTTTTTAAAATGTAATCCTAGCAACCTAATCAAGCAAAATTATTAAATGTATATCAGAATATTGTAAATTGAAGTGAGCATCTACATGAACAGAAGAGTAAGATGTTAAGCTGAAGTTATAATCTTTTTGGAAGGTTAATAAAGAAGAGGATGAGAAGCAAATTATAAAAGTAAAAGAAATTAACAAAATTAAAAACATATATATAGATACAACAAATCCCAATTTAAAAAAGACAGAAGTTAAATATATAGGACCACACCAAGGTAAAAGGAAGGAGGATTTCTTACAGAAATAGGACGCAGATATCTTACAAAAAACAAAGGCTTACTCTCTGCTACTAGTAATAGTAAAAAATAAATAAATAAATAGAAAAATAGTCGGTGATATCATATGATCTCTTTGACAGACTAAACTAACTAAAAAACTTCAACAAGTCTGTGAAATAACAGGGATTTAGGGAAGTCTATTAATTGAAAGAAAGCCAGGCAGAATTGTATTTTTTAGCATCATCCTGGGAAAAAAAGAAAAAATAAAACTTACCTGGCATTAGTACTCCAGTCATGCAGAGACTCTAGGACCAGTCATTTGGTTTTCACTCGAATGACTTCTCTTTCCCAATCCAGTATTTGTAGCGTTTAGGAAAGCATAACTTCAAGCATGGTCTCTCGCGCTTCAGCAAAAAATATGTCAATGAAAAACAAAACGCATTCACATTGCACTTAGATGTCATAAACTACACAGACATCAGCACCAACTTCAAAAGCAAATCAGATAAATTACATGATCTACATCCTACCAGGAGAATGACAAAGGGGAAAATTTGAGCTCTGTGAACAATAAACAAATACAATTATGTTAAACAGGGCCAGGGACTAGAACATGGAATTTAGAAAGTATTATTCCTTTAATTTCATTCTACCTCCTTTCTCCTCAGAATGCACTAATCAAGCTTACAGCCTCTCAAATCCCTATCTCATTTTATAGGCCCAGCCAATAATTAGGGGAATGATTAAATTGTTATCTCAACTCAGGTAACTTGCAACTTTCAAAAAGTAAAAATACAAAAATTTTCATAAAATGGCAAATTGAACCAAGGAAAACCCAAGAAGTGCATTGTTGTAAAGTGATATCATAATGCAAAAACAAAGGAAATTTTGAGAAAATTCTCTTCTATTTTCCACCTCATGCAGTGTCAAACTACATAGATTCCAAAGTTCACATTATTAGTGAATTCCTTATGATCATATTGAAGCTTAGGGAAAAGGAAGTTACTTGCAATTTATCATACTCCAAGTCATAATCTTACTAAATTCTACATACACTATGGGTGGACATTTTTCAAAACATGCAACCCCTCAGAACTAGAAACATAAGAAAAAACCTTAGAAGTCACAATAACCATCAAGTTGAGTTCCCCAGCAGAAAAAGAAGTGTTCTCACATCAAGTACTAAAAACATGGAAACACAAACACATTCACAGATAAATATTTAAAAATTTCAAAAAAACAATTCTCAACAGGGCCATCAATCAATCCTGCAATTTTCCTTCACAGCACATGACTGGGGGAGGAGGGGTGGTGTTGGTTTTGCAACTGCACGTATCCTCCATCCTACTTTAATGTAAAGGCTGTTTTCACAGCTCGACCTTGTGACTTTCCAATCACAAATAAGCAACATTGCCATTGAAAAATCTCGCCCTCAAATAACCGTGAAAACACGACTAATTCCAATATAATGTGCTAATAATTGAAAACTTTATTTTTATATCTTGGAAGTAGTGAAACAGGAAAAGATTTATACTTGCACTCCTCCTGAGTTACATGCAGATTTTTGTGACCTCTTGATACTTCATCTCAAGGCATTAATTTGATTTCCTCAGCATGTTTCACACCTATTAGAATGACAAATGCAGAAGTGCAATGAATTATGTCTTTCTAGTTGCTATTACTTTAGCAGTGACGCCATCATCCTTCACTTATGTTTCTATATATGCTTGTGCAAAAACCTGATCCTTATAATTCGCTTTCAGCAGCATGAAATCTGTTATTGAACGATACAACAAAACTAAAGAAGAAAATGAACAACTGCAGAATCCAACATCAGAAGTTAAGGTATACTCTGCACTCGCACCTAATTCCTTCTCAGCATGTTTTTCCTACCAGCGTAATAGCTACTTCATCTTCAGAAAATTTAGTTGCATTAGGCCCTCTAATTGAGTGTAATTATCAACAAAATAGTAAGATTTTTCACTTGCCTTGACTATTCTAGTGAAACAGATATAAAATCACTCCACTCTAGATTCTTCTTCTCCAAACAAAATAGCTCAAATGTAATAAATTAAAGAAATATATTCAAGTGAATGTGCTACAAGATATTATAGTAGACTGCAAAACCAAAGTAGAAGAGCATGGGAAATAAGAAATAGATAGTGGAATGTTTTAATGATCTCATATAAAACATTGCAACATGTGGACCAACACGATGGCAATCTGGTAAGTGATTAGGGATTAGATGAATAAGTATACAGAGGAGAAAATGAGCCAATTCTCTGTCATCTTTATATGTTGAAATGAACTATCAATCAACTAGTATAAAAAATCAATTTCATCATAACTTACAGAACTTAACCAATATCTACTTTTATTTCTAGCTTAGTTCACAGTCTTTATGCATATGAGGCACAAAAGAAAGAAGGAAATTGAGATGAAAAAAAAAATAATTCAATGCGTCTATGTGTGTGTGCTTGTGTACATATATATTCCTTCTCTTGCATTGAAAAGTTAGGCATTTTTTATCATTCATTACCTGACACTTGTTTGGCAAACTCTATGACTTCTTTAATCTCTGAGACTCAGAAATCAGTTCACTGGCCAGGTCTTTTTGTTTAACACATTCATATCATCTGTTAACAATTTGAATTTCTTTAAAAGATCCGTCAGCTTATCTCAAACCAGCATGACATATTTATGCGTGCTAACATTACACTTCCACAAGTACAATACACAGAGACATAAACATATCTCATTTGTTTGCTGAAAGTTTATTGGATGCTGGACCTTATAGTTTTTGCAAAGAGAGGCAGCCATCTTAAGGCAACAACTACACAACTTGCAAGAGAGCCATCGGTATGATTCCTTTCTCCTCAATATAATGCATAACATTTTAAAGAGTATGAAATGAATTAAGGGTATAAAGTTCAATACCTTGCAAAAGTTAAAATTGGGCAAATCTAAAGTCTTTCCATGTTATCCAACTGGTAGCAGTGGAGAATAAGACATCTCAAGTTTATCTTTCCTGAAAGTCATACCAATAAATAAGTTTATTATACAGTTAAACATGATATATCCAAAGCATTCCATACAATTTATCAGAAACCACACTTTATTAGAGAACCACTACAGTATGTGAGGCAGTATGCTGCTAATTGCACATGCCAATATAATAACTAAAAGCAAGTGCATTAAATTCTATGAGATGGCCCCATCTCTGTAACTAAATAAAATGTTAATTGATAAGAGAGATTGCGAATACATGTAAATCCAGCTACATAAACATTCTGATATCACAGACAATTGATGGGAGAACAACTTTATGGTTTAAGTGTCAAAGACCTACAAAGTTTGGAGAATCAACTGGAAATGAGTTTGCGGGGTATTCGCCAAAAAAAGGTTAGAACATTTGATATCCATAAAATATCCATAAATTCAAGGTATCCCCTTCACAAGCACAAGCATAAAAATTCAATTTATGCAGGAACAAATCTTAACTGACAAGATACAGGAACTTAGCAGAAAGGTACCTCAAAACATCTTTCTTTGTCACAAGTTTTTGCTATGAAGCATTTCAGTTTACCAAGTTTCAATATTTTCATTTCAGGGAAATATTATCCATCAGGAAAATATAGAATTATACAAGAAGGTAAATATCATACGTCAAGAAAACATGGAGCTGTACAAGAAGGTACCATGGTTTGATTACAAGGACACTTCAAGCATTCCTAAGAAGCTAATCAATCAACATTTGACTCTAAGCAATTCATGTATCAGACCATGAATCTAATTCTTTGTGGAACTCAACCATGGTTTTACTCTTTCAGGTTTATGGAACAAGGGATGAAAATGAAACAGCAGGAAATTCCTTCATCTTGCATGGTTTCAACAGTAACGAAAACTCCCACATTCCTACACATCTCCAACTACGTCAGCCTGAACAAGCAATCTACGGAACACCCACTAGAACAATAAAGTAAAGGTAATAAGGGAAAGAAGAAAAAACCTTTCATCCTTGAAAACAGGTGATTTCTATTAATCTATACATTTTAATATTGATATGTATGATTTTTTTAATGAAACTGTACCCCAGATAATAATGAAAAGATATGATTTTCAGATTAAATTGATCTAAATAAAACCAATCCACATGATAGATCTGAACTTGTATATGGTATCTAGATTCATCAAAAGTCATGTTCAAACCCAGTATCTCTGTAAAGTTGCATATTAAGGGAGTTCTAATCAAATGATGTGCTTATAATTATTCTCAACTATCTATTCCCAATATTATGTTTTTGAGATAAAGAAAGATATCCAGATGGCACTCTTTATGTCTTTGTTTTTTTAGGGGGGAAGAGGGGGGGGGGGAATAAAAGATGAATTCGCTAGTAGACACAAAATAGAGAATATTTAACAATTCTAGAGGGATCACATACAATAATAGCAGCCTCCATCAAAACTCTTATGAAACCTGCATCGTATTCCTAAGTCGTTTCCATCAACTCTTTTATGGTTCCTAATAATTACATGGATATGATAAGTTCATCATAAAAGGTTAAGTGCCTCTTCAATTATGCTAACAAAATTTTGGCCTTTCTTGTTTGCCACAGATAAGATTGAGGTGCTAAATGCATACAACGAGGCATGCAACAATTTATAACTAAAAATGATTCAGGTTTTCCTTCAACTATGCAGCTTTATGAAGCACCATTCTTTAAGGATAGCCTTAGGAACTCCTTAACAAAGATCCGCAAGGGAACTGCAGCTAAAAAGATAAATATAGAGAGATTGAAGATGAATTAGATTCACAATTAAGCAGCATTGTTTGCCTCAAATTTGAAACAGTAACTAAAACCAAGAACTAGGTAATGAAATATTCCAAAAAGTACACGCATGGACAAATTTAAACAAAAAGATGTCTGCAACATGCTTCATGGGTGTCAAGAGACAAATATCAAGTGCTTCACAGAATCACCAGACATCAGCTTAGTTTCTTGATGCCACATCCATGTTATATTCTCATCTCTTTTTAATTATTTTCTTTCAATATAAGTTTGCAGGCCTGAGGTAAGCACTTTCTGTCGACATATTTATTTTCGTGATATTCTGTTCAAGTATAGGCCACATATTGAGTCGAAAATGGCTCATATTTTTCTGACAGCAACAGTCCATACAGAATTTGTTCTTCCTCTAGCCCTTACACATCTAATCTCATGCAAGGGCAATCATTCTCGATAGGGTTCTGCACAAAATTCTCAATATACATCTCTCACTCATATACTGCACAAAATTCTCTACATACTTCTCTTACTCATATACTGCAGAACATTTACAATACCTTCAACTCCACACAATTGCCAATATTTTAAGAGTAAACTCCTATTTTCAAGTACCTAATCCCTAATAGGAACCCTATTTGAACTATGAAAAACTGATAGATATATTTATTTAGGCATTAATGTCAATGTTCTATGATTCCAATTATGACAAGACTCTTTTCTTCGGAACTCTTATACAACATACAAATCACTGCTTAATGAGTTCTCTGTACACAACTCAGGTTACAAACGGCATAACTACAAATGCACAAAGATCGATCATCATCATGGTTAAAGATACTGAAATAACAAAAGCTTCCTATATTATCCCCCTCCTTACCCCAGCCTAGAAATAAAAAGCAAATCTAACAAATAAATAAGAACACAAAACTATCAGTTTATTACAATTAGAACCAAAAGAAACCACCACAACTAACAGCATTTTTTTCATGTGGGGTCCATACAAACAAGATAAACCACAGTCGGTTTATAGCTTGCAAGAGGGCCAGTATCCACAAACTACAAAATAAAACAGCTAGTGTTCCAAAATAAATCTCTCTCTCTCTCTCCTGCAGTGGATTAGTGCAAATTACCCATTTAATATTAGTTTTTTTTAAGTTCTTGATTATTAAATTATAACATTGAATTACATAGGTAATGCAGCTGAAAAGGATAAACATGCTCATTACCACTCCATGCTTCTTGGATTTTGCGTGATGTAGGATACATGATACGGCACAAGCAAAAGTGTAGACACATGTCAATACAGGTAGTTGTCAAGCCAAACATGCGATGCATATTATGGAGCACCAGAGTCTGACTGATTCAAAAAACAAGCAAGCCACAGGATGACACAAATGCCAATTGCAGAACTTGAGAAGACATACAACATCCCAATCAGTTACTTAAAGATTTGGCTGTTTATGATGAACCTAATAAAAGAAAACAACCTTCATCTTAATTTTAAGAAAGTAGTGAATGCAACAAATATTTGTAATTTGACATTTGATAACTGTAGGAAAATTTCTTTGTGCTAGAAATTGTATGCACTGGTGTATTACAATAGGCAAATATGTGCACAGAAGGAAAACTCTAGCACACTAAATCCATGTGAACTTCACAATTCAGTGGCAAGGATTGTGCTAGAAATTGTATGCATTGGTGTGTTACAATAGGCAAATACGTGCACAAAAGGAAAACTCTATCACACTAAATCCATGTGAACTTCACAATTCAGTGGCAAGGATTGCGCTAGAGATTGTATGCATTGGTGTATTACAATAGGTATGAGCACAGAAGGAAAACTCTAGCACACTAAATCCATGTGAACTTCACAATTTAGTGGCAACGATGAAAAGTATTGCCATTCTTCCCCACGATTGACTCCAAAAAGGCAGAAAATTTGGATCCGCAGCTCTGCAGTTAACACTAACATACCACTTGCAAGTAATGCAAGGATAATCTCAGACATTAAACTGACAGAAGATACTATGCAATCAAGGCTTAAAAGTTTTTGATAAATGAATGAATTTCATAACCAAATCAAACAAAGAAGAAGTTAGACTTGTTACAAAAGCATTATATAGTCACATTATACAATACATGTCGAAGGGGAAATGAAAATGAATAAGTAGATGTAAGGGAGCCTTAACTATGCAAAAAGCACATGTAAATTACCCACACAGAGCTAATTGAAATTTCTCTCAGCTAGCAAAAACTCAAAGGAGACAGGACAAAGCCCCTGAACTCCCAGGAGTCCAATCCAAAATTTGTTTTGAGAAGCAAAAGTGATAGAAGATATTGGATTTTAGGAAAAGTTATTGAATGCACACGTAGAGCAGTGCATCTCAAGCTCACAATCATGCGGAATCCAACCCAGAAATTAACTTATAAATCCAGAAATATTCGGGGAGATTATGCACTGCACCAAGCGCATGCGGGTCTGCCATTCTATGAAGCATAAGTAACATGCCGAATGCACCATGAGAATGAACACAAAGTAGAGAAGTTAGAGCAATACCTAAAAGTGAGGCAGAGATAAGCGTAGCATCAGAAAAGGAAGTGTATAAATCAGAGAATGCTAAAAATGAACAAGCAGGAGAAGAGCGTGTTATTGAACGAAAGTAGAGAGAGAAAGGATCTGATTATTGAAAATGTCGGCTACCAAAGATATAAATATGCGTCCAGGCATTGAAAATATCTCCTGTCGGGGAATGTGTTCAAGGGGTGCATGCAAGATGCAATGCCAATTCCTTTTCTTTTTTTTTTTTTCCTAAAGAATGTTTCGTCGTACACGGACTTGAGCCTCCCTGGGCATCCCAATTTGATTATGGACAAAAAAAAAAAAAAAAAAAAAAGGAAGACGACGTTCCTCTAGGCCCAATTCGACTGAATCTGAATGTTCGGGTTCGAATTACATATTTTATATAAATTATACCAAATAATGAATTTATTTACAAATAAATTTTATCATGAAATTCATTTGCAATTCAAATGATTTTTTTTTAATAGAATTGAAGCAAACAGAGACTTGATGTTCACTTTTAGCTTTCAAATATTTTGAGGAGTAAGCTATATCAATCGCGTCAAATTTGTATATATTATTTCGTTTTAAGAACTAGTATTTGTCTAAAATGAGTCAATATGCTAATGTGGCGCATAGAATTTTTTTTATATATAAAATATACAAGTCTTTTATATTTTTGTAATTTTATTCAAACTTTTCATTATGCCAATAATCTTATTAGATTTCCAATAATTAGATATAATTTTATTTAAATGTTAAAATTAAATCAATGTTCAAGCACTAACAAAAATATACTGAGCATATGCTATTTGTTGATAACGTGAATTGTTAAAAAAATTATTAAAACAATTATGAAAAAGATGTAATTAATACATCGAAATATAATAAAAAGGTTACTAATTAATGAAAAAAAAAGGGATAAACTTATTAAAAGCAACAAGTTTGGATAAAATTTTCAAATGTACAAAAAAAGATTAGAATATTTTGCATCATATATTAGACCTCAAAAGATTTATCAACTTCAAGAATAGTATAAATTAGCAGTTACAACTTACATGGTTAAATTCCTTAGCCAATTAAGGATAAGAAAGTTTGGAATGCCATACATATATTATATATTGATTATTGGTTTAGTTTATTTGGAAACGGGCTATCAAAACCATGAGCCATGGCCATGAGGGTTCTTACGTTAAATCAGCTTGTACAAATGTTTATTTTTTTAAACATATAATTATTTTTTTTCGCAATCTGTGCTGGAATAGCTCAGTTGGTTAGAGCGTGTGGCTGTTAACCACAAGGTCGGAGGTTCAAACCCTCCTTCTAGCGCAAATTAACTTATTTTTCAAATGTAAATGCAAAAATCTAAAACCAATTTTCATTAAATATTATTGTTGGTTCTTAGATTTTCTGTCATAAATTAATGTTTTGCAAATGTAAAATCTTATTATTCCTTTTGTCATACAATTTTCATTATGTTTCAGGTTAGAGTTTTGGGTTAAAAAAAAAAAGTATTTTTCTGTATACATAAGCTTTCTGGGTTTTAAAAAAAAAAAAACTATATCCCAAGATATGTAAATATTTTTCTTGCGAAGGTAGATTTTAACCCAGTGAACATTTTTCTGCCTTACATACTTATAATGTTGAGTTTTGGATAGAAAAATACTTAATTATACGGTTAGCATATTAGTTTCCTAATTATATAAAAAAATTATCTCAAGATAAATCATTTTTTTTATAGATAAAATAAAACAAATAATATTGATTTAAACAAGTAGAATAAAACTAAATATTAAAAATTAAGATTGTGTATGATCAGGTCCAATTTAGATATTTAAATATTGTGAAAACGACAATGAACTTGGAAGATCTTTAGAAAATAACTTTTCCCAATTGAATTAAAAGGTATGACTCTAAAATTTGATTGTCTTAAAATTTCAATCCAAAATAAATTTTAGAATTCGATTGTTCTAGGATAATTCAATCTTGTATAGTAGATTAAAAATTTTGTATAGTATTTTTAAAGAATATCGAATTTTCAACTCTAAATTAATTGAAAGTTAAAACTTTCATAAATATCAATAAATTTATACTAGAAAATTAAAAAAATAACAAATTAAGTGTTTGAAAGTACAATTCAATAATATTTCCATTTTACTTGTTATTCCGATGAATGATGTCTTTGTTTTTTTGTTTTTTCTTGAATTTTATCTTCAAGCTGTTTAACAAAATGGAATATGCACTCTCCATGTGTTCTTTAGGGTAATCTATGGGAAAAAATAGATATCAAAAATTAGATAATTTGATATATTAGAATATATATTAAACTATAATGTAAAACATATGAATTACATATAAATATCATATACTTGTTATATACTTCTCACTGCACATTTTATATTAACGATAAATCAAATATACAAAAATATGTATTTCATATATACTTTAATACTTCATATACACTTCACATATACTTATCATACAGTTTTCTATGGGCAGAAATGTAGAGATTTAGTAAACTTTAGTGATCTTAAATTTGTTGAAGACATTTTCAGTCCCAATTTTTTAGACATCTATTTTTTTAACTTATTATTATTATTATTATTATTGCTCTTTTCAAATATTATTTTTCATAAATAAAAAATTATTATTATTGTAGCCTTCTTTCATGATGCTAAATAGCAAGCAAAAGATATTCTATGCAGCTGCGATAAATATATATTTTTTACTTCACAAGGTATTAATTTTAAGTAAATATCTTTATTATTTATTATTTTATTTTATTTATTTAATATATATTTTATCATATATTATTTGTATATTTTATATATACTAAATGAATACATACCTCACATATATTAAATATATACTTTACATAAATAAGATATATACTAAATTAAATTAAAAAAGAATGTAGAAAACTGGTTCGGGTCCTAAATAGAAGTAGAGAAAATACTGCACCCTCCGTGGTATATAGCAACTTAGTTAATAACACTAAAATAATATAAAATGAATTAAAAAAATGGCTAGAACGAACAGTAACACTATATTTAACTGAGTGAGTAATTATTACAGGGCACATGACTAGTTGCACCCTGCTCTATTTTTCGTTGGCGAGTTGGATATGTCAAATCCTTAAGTAGAAAAAAATAATAATAATTGGGTTACAATTTTCTTATCCAAGTCCTCCTCATTTCTGCTTTCCAATTAGCCCAACCTAGTTCTGATTTTTGCTGCAGACATAGGTTTAAAGGAAGAGTCCATGATTAACTTTTTGAAATGTTACAGAATCACTAAAACAGAGCTATAAAACTAAATATAAATAGGAAATGGCATATTTTAGTCCAAATACCCTTATTAGTGCTTTATATTTTGCCCGCCAGCCCAACCTCCTTTTCTTTCTCCCAATTCGCGACTGCGTTTCAAAATTTCCCAAATCCCAACCTTAATTAGTTCTCAAATCCTGCCCTAATTTTGTTTCCTTCACTTTCCTATTTAAGGCCGTCAACAGCAACTACCCGTATTAGGTTGTGTCCATTAATTTCATGGTGTGTGATACTTTCTTTTTCTCTCCACAAGATTTTCCCATTTTACTGAGAATTTTCTCGAAAGTTTCACATTTGCGAAGCTCCTTCGCCGACCACGGCGAGTTTCTTCTCCATGCTCGGCCACATCTTCAGCAAGGTACATATCTTTTCTTTTTCTCATATTGTTCAGTTCTTTTTTTTTCCTTTAATTCGTTTGGATGGTTTAAGGATCCAGTTTGTTTTATATCTTCGTGATGTATGCCATGAGAATCTAACTTATGAAGATGGTGCTAAATTATTGGAGAAATTAGACACTTTTTTGTGAATTTGATAAGGAGTAATGAGAAACTAAGCCATTTTTTTTTTCTGTATTTGGTAAGGACTACATAAACACAAAAGTGATTTCGATAATTTGAAATTTTCGGTTGATATTTCTTTTTTCCGTTGCTGCTGTCTCCATTCCCGCCAACCAACTTAAACCACAAAACCTCTTTTCCTATTTTATGTATAAGTTGAAGTATGTGCATAGGTCTTATTTTTCTTTGTCTGAATCAACTGCCACTTTTTTTGGGCAATGAATGCTTTGTTATTTCCTTTCAGTATAAAATCATCCAGCTATGTTGGTTGTTGATGTTTTGAAATGCCAACTTTGACAGCAATATTTCTTTGAAATAACAGCTCTCGTGTTTGTGGGTCTTCTGAGCCAATCATACATTAACGAATTTAAGACTTCTTCTTCAGGATATTTTGTTTTCTAAGTTGGGAAATTTGCTTTATACTACGGTTAGGCATTATGAGTCTTAAAAACAAAATACTTTTCCTTATAATTTGCTTGGTTCATATGGTTTTTGTTCAAGAACTAAATTGTTTGTTTTTTGAAGTGCTTGGCATATGAATCAGTTTTTTTTAGTTGATTACCCAATCCATATTATTTATGCTTGCGTATATTGTGTTTTCCAAATTGGTTTTCTAGGCTTTGCTTCGTGTGCAGTTGGACAATTACTTGTTTTCTAATTGATCTACATGCCACATACTTCACTTTTCATTGTAGGAGGCAATTTATTCTATCATCAGTCTGATGTAAATTCAGTTCAATTCCAAAATCTAATGGAACTTATATCTTCCTTGACTTAATTATTTGTTTTAAGCATTTGAGTGTGAATTTGAAACAGGCGAAACTTAGATTTTGGGTGTCAACACCAATATTCAAAATTTTCTTTTCATCTTATTAAATTGTATTTCAATACTACTATTTAAGAAAATTTTGTCTTTATGTCTTCTCCTTCACATATATGTGCTTGCTTCTAGATAGAGGATTTTTTCAGTTTGCAATCTACAAATGATAAATAAGTAGTATCACACATATTTGGCCCTACCCAATTGTCATTCAATCTGATCGGTCCCAGCAAAGTTCGACTTACTGCCTCTAGAATGTTACTTATCGTTAGAGCTGCAAAGATGCATCATTGCTTTTCCTACTGTATGATGCCAATGCAACATCTATATAAAACTACTAAGAATTTTTTTGTATTAGTAGAAAGGCATGGTGAAGAGAAATAGGGAAGAAGATGCATGTTTTAGTTACTAAATGTTTGAGTTGCAAAGATGCACCATTGCTTTTCCTACTGTATAATGCCAATGCAGCATTTACATAAAACTACTGAGAATTTTCTTTTGATTAGTAAAAAGGGATGGCTGAAGAGAAATAGAGAAGGAGATGCATGTTTCACTTTGCGACATCTATTTCCTGATTGTAGTGTCACTTAGTGACACCTAAGATCTTATGCATTCTAGCTACTGTGGGATGGTTAATGTTATTATTGATTTTTTTTTTTTGCTTTTCATCAAGTGAAACCAAATCATATTTTATCTTCTCTATCATGCACTCACATTCTGTAGCTTATTTAAGTTACATTATTGTGAAGTGACAGTTATGGCATGTGTTTGAGATAGCTAAGAAAAAGGCTCTAAAATAGTTTCTACTCTTAGATATGTCAAATCTTTCAGGAAATTACAAATTCAGTTGATCATGTCATCTATTTTTCTGGACTAAGATTTTAGATTGCAATCTTTAATTACCGGAAAAATCAAAATGGTAAAAAATGAGTTGTGGGCAAATTTTTTAATTTTTTTTTTGAGGGAACATATCTTTTTTTTAAGCATGCGAGAAAAAATTGTTTCTTTCTTTTTATTTTTTTCTGTCTTTTCTTAACTTTGGAGAATGAATAATTTTAAAATTGTAAGAATCATTGTTGAAGTTCATTACCACTAAACTTAATTAGGAAAAATTCTTTTTTGTTTTATGTGAAATGAAACTAAATTCATTTTTCAATTTTTAAGAAAGAGTAAAAAGGAAAGATAATTATTCTTATCATGAACCTAATTGTTTTTGTTGAGATATGTAGCTCATAATTCTCCAATTCCAAATCTTAGCAAATCATCACATTAATACTCTTCATAAATTCCACTCTTCCAAGTCTAGCAAACAAGATCCGTCTCAAAGAGTGTTTATACATGCTCCATATGGTCGAAGGTGCTTCTATTCAATCTCATCTTGATGAATTCAATTCAATCATTATTGATCTAGAGAATCTATATGTTAAAATTGATGATGATGACAAGTCTGTTTTGTTGGTTCTCTTTACCATCTACCTACAAACACTTCAAGGAAATTATGTTATATGGGAACAATGATACATTGTCCTTTGAGGATGTCAAGTCTAACTTGTCCAAAAAAATTTGATTTTGAAGTTCATTCTGAAAATAAAGCCGAAGGCTTGTTGGTCAGGGGTAGATTGAATGACAAAGGGAGTGTTGGTGGTAAAAAGAAATCTAGATCAAAATCTAAGAGACACAATTCACATGTAACATGCCGTTATTGCAAGAAAGCCGAACATGAAATCTCTTATTGCTTCAAGTTAAAGAATAAGAAAGAAAAAGAAGAAAAAGACAAACAATCTCAAAAAATTGCTGCCAAAGCTGGTGTTGTTGAATCTGAATTTGAAGGTGATGTCTTATTAGTTACTTTTACTGAAAAGAGAAGCAAGGTCGAGTGGGTTTTAGATTCTAGCTGTACCTACCACATGTGTCCTCACAGGGACTGGTTTGCCACATATGAACTGGTGGATCATAGAGTTGTTCTGATGTGTAACAATATTCAATGCAAGGTGGTTGGTATAAGCAGTGTGCATATTAAGACCGATGATGGTTGTCTCAAGACGTTGACAAATGTGCGTCATATTCCTGATTTGAAGCATAACCTTATTTCTCTAGGCATCCTTGACTCTTTTGGGTGCAAGTATTCAACTAAAGGTGGAGCTTTGAAGGTGTCTAAAGGTGCTTTGGTTCTTTTGAAGGGTAATAGGCATGGTAGCCTATATATCTTGCAAGATTCTATTGTGACAAGTGCAGCCGCTATGTCCACATCTTCATTGTCAGATGACAATCTCACTCGATTATGACATATGCGTCTAGGCCATATGAGTGAGAAATATATGAATTTGCTAAGTAAGAGAGGTTTTCTCAACGGTGGTATGGGTAAGCTAGAGTTTTGTGAACATTGTGTGTTTGCTAAGCAGAAAAAGGTTGGTTTCTCCACTGCAATACATTGTACACAAGGTATCATTGATTACATCCACTCGGATCTTTGGGGACCTTCTAAAGTTCCTTTTTTTGGAGGTAAATGCTACATGATGACCTTGATTGATGACTTCTCTCAAAAGGTTTGGATTTACTTTTTAAGGCATAAGAATGAAGTCTTTTCCACTTTTAAGAAGTGAAAATCTTTTGTTGAAAACCATACCAAGAGAAAGGTAAAGAAGCTTAGAACTAATAATGGCTTGGAGTTCTGTTAATTAAATTGTAATTAGTTTTCTGCTGAACATGACATTGCAAGACACAAGACACTTGTTGGAAAATCTCAATAAAATGGAGTTGCAGAACAAATGAACAAACTTTTACTTGAGAAAGCTCGGTGTATGCTCTCAAATGCTGGGTTGTGGAATTATCGTGAGTTTTGGGTTGAAGCAGCTTCTACATCATGCTATCTAGTGAACAGATCTCCACATTCGTCCACCGACTTCAAAATTCCAGAAGAAGTTTGGCCAGGTAGCTCTGTTGATTATTCTAATTTTAGAATATTTGGTTATCTTGTCTATGCTTATGTTAACGACAACAACTTGGCTTTTAGAGCTATTAAGTGCTTTTTTTTTTGTCTCTGTCTCAGTCCAAGGGATACACATTATAGTGTTATGATCCTAAGTCTCGAAAAGTTATTCTTAGTAGGGATGTTACTTTTAATGAAGATGCATTTTTTTCTTCTGGAAAATAATCTTTTGTTTCTTCTTTTGGTGTTGATAATCAAAGTACTGGCGAAAAGGTGGAGGTTGAGTTGAAATCATCAGACCCAAGCAAAATTGTTACTTCCTCCTCAAATGCACAACCTAGCAATGATGATCATAGTGATGATTTAGTGTCAAGTACCATTAGTTCTATCCAGTCACAATAGGGTAGATATTCTATTGCCCGAGATTGTCCAAGAAGGGAGATTAGAAAGCCTGCTAGATATGATAATAGCTTGATTGCTTATGATTTGTCAGTTGCAAAGGAAATTCTTTAAGGTATTGAGGCTTCTTCTTATTTAGAAGTAGTTTCTTGTCTTGATTTATCTCAATAGCTAATGGCTATGCATAAGAAATCAAAAGTCTCCACAAGAATGATAGTTGGAAATTGGTTGAGCTACTAGTCACAATAGGGTAGATATTCTATTGCCCGAGATCGTCCAAGAAGGGAGATTAGAAAGCTTGCTAGATATGATGATAGCTTGATTGCTCATGATTGGTCAATTGCAAAGGAAATTCTTTAAGGTGTTGAGCCTTCTTCTTATTCAGAAACAGTTTCTTGTCCTGATTTATCTCAATAGCTAATGGCTATGCATAAGAAACCGAAAGTCTCCACAAGAATGATACTTGGGAATTGGTTGAGCTACCAAATGACTGACGACCATTAGGTTGCAAATGGATCTACAAGCCAAAAGATGGTTTTTCTGGGGTTGAGGATGCAAGATGGAAGGCATGCCTTGTTGTCAAAGGCTTCAATGAAAGGGAAGGTATTGACTTTAATGAAGTTTTCTCACCTGCTGTTCGTCATACCTCCATTCGTGTCCTTACATTTGTTGCTCTATTTGATTGGGAATTGGAGCAACTTGATGTCAAAACAACTTTTTTCATGGTAAACTAGTGGAAGAAATTTCTATGCGTCAACTTGAGGGGTTTGTAGTTCCTGGAAAGGAACATTGTATTTGTAGATTGAAGAAATCCTTATATGGTCTGAAACAAGTACTAAGACAGTGGTATAAAAGATTTGACTCATTCATGATTGGGCAAGATTACTCAAGGAGTAAATATGATAGTAATGTATATTTCATGAAACATTCTAATGATGTCTTTGTCTACTAATTGCTTTACGTCGATGATATGTTAATAGTTTCAAGTGACAAATCTTTGATCAACAAGTTGAAGTTTTAGCTCAAAAATGAGTTTGAGATGAAGGATCTTGGTACAACAAAGATCTTTGGCAGGGAAATATACAGAGATCGTCAAGCCGGGACATTATTCTTATCTCAAAAGAAATACATTGAAAAAGTTCTTGAAAGGTTTAATATGAGCTCATGCAAGCCTGACTCTACTCCAATAGCTACTCACTTTAAATTATCATTAGACCTTTGTCCAAAAACTAAAGAAGAGAAATAGTACATGGCTAGTGTTCCTTATTCTAGTGTTGCTGGAAGCCTCATTTGTACCATGGTTTGCATTAGACCTGATCTAGCTTATGTAGTTAGCATAATTCGCTACGTGCACAATCTTGGAAAGGTTCATTAAAATACAGTTAAATGGATTCTTTGGTATTTAAAGGGTTCTTCTGATCTTGGCTTGGTATTTGATAACAACAAGGAAATATCTTATGATGTTGTCGGTTTTGTGGACTTTGATCATAGTGGTGACCTTGATAGGTGAAGGTCTCCCTGTCTATATCTTCACTTTATGTTATGGTGCTATCAATTGGAAAACATCTTTGCAATCTATTGCTACATTATCTACTACAGAGGTTGAATGTATTGTAGCCACCGAAGGTGTAAAGGAAGTTGCATGGCTGTGAGGTCTTGTTATTGAATTTGGTGTTGCACAAGGTTCAACCATTGTGTTCTCAGATAGTCAAAGTGATATTCAACTTACCAAAAATGATGTCTATCATTCCAAGACCAAGTACATAAGTATTAAGTACCACTATATTAGAGATACTATTGTCACAAGAGAGATTATTGTCCAGAAGGTTCATACTTCGAAGAATCTAGTAGATATGTTGACCAAGCCGCTCCCTATTGCTAAGTTTGAGCTTTGCTTGGATTTAGTTGGTGTTCGTAGCACTTGATTGCCCTTCGGGGATTTTGATGGCGATGAGTAACTCGTCGAATTCAAGCCAAGGTGGAGATTGTTGAGACATATAGCTCATAATTCTCCAATTCCATATCTTAGCAAATCCTCACATTAATGTTCTTCATAAATGCAAATCTTCTAAGACAATCTTCACATTAATGGGAATCTTAGCAAATCTTCGAAATGCAATCTTCTCATTAAATGCAAATCTTAGCATATCTTCTCATTAATATTTGTAATTAATGTCATACTTGGGCAACAAGTTGCATGCCTTATAAATTGATTTCATTAGTCTTGATTTAAGCATGAATGAATGAGTGAATGAGAGAAAAAGAGATTGAGTTTTTTCTTTCTTGTAAGAAACACAAATTATTTTCTCCTCATTGTGGCTTTGAGCTCCATTGAAGATTATTGTACTCAATTCCATTATAGTAAAATTATTTTACACATCGTTATTCGTGGACGTAATCCATATTGGGTGAACCACGTAAATTCTTGAGTCTCTTTTATTGTTTTTCTTGTTTGATTTAATTTACTTCACTTATTTGTCTTGATCCATTATTCCCGCTTTCACAAATGCTCTATTCCTAACAGTTTTGGCCTGCTAGTTGCACAATATTATTCTCCTTAGAATAACTCCACTCAATTATTAAAATTTTAAATCTTTTTGGATAGAGTTCGTATTTGTAAAAAGACTGGAGCTTTTTATGATATATACCATTCATATAACATAAATTCGTTGATAAACCAGGAAAGTTTCTGGTATGCCAAACTTCTGTCTAATTAGGATATGGATTTTGTTTTTTGAGTGGTAGGACAACTGAAGTAAACACTTGTGTAAGTTACGAAATTGATGGTCATCTTTAATTAAGTTATAGGCACCTGATATGCTTATTATTGTTCATTACGTATGAACTATGAAACTAGGGTTTTTATACTTGTCTTGTACTGCTTAAGAGACTTCCAGCATCTACTAGGTCAGGTATTATAGAGTTATATAATTTTGTGATGTAATTTTTGATATTTCAAATTAACTTTGTACTTTAAAGTAGTCTTGAGGGCAAATTATTGATGGTATTTGGTGCATCCTTCTTCTGTTCTAAGAACTAATGATTTTGTGTTGCTCCGTAATTTTGTCGTGTTCCATGAGCTATTTGCTACTCTCATCCATACGTGTTTAGTGTTTGTCTGTTGAGAGTTAAGGTGTTGAACCTTATATTGAAAAAAATCTATATATTAGGATACATATATATTTTAATATGGATTTGATCTGGGCAAGAGATTTTTGAATTTGCAATTTGCAATTGCTGAATAGTAGTATCGCTAGTCCTTGCCCCTACTAAGCTAATATTAGAAAGGCAAGGGAATTAGGTGGAAAAGGCTGGAAATAGAGATGCAATGTTTGTAGTCTTGTGTGTACATGTTCCCCATTTATTGCATCTTTTGGAATTTAAATTAATTTTACTGGAATCTCACTCTAATTTGTTGGTAGTTAAAATATAGGTTGCAATGAATCATAGCTAGTTGAATTTATAGAGATACATGAGTTTTTGTTCTTGTCTCATACACTGTTTAATGATGTGGTTTTTACATTTTTTCTTCTTTTTTCTTTTTGCTACTGTAAATTCTTATATTTTTTGTTTGGTTCTTTGTTATGGTAATTACTTAGCCTACGGATATCATTTAATTGATCAGAAATAATTATTTCACGAATACTCATAATGCCAATGTGTAAATTTCCTGAATTTACGGGCTACAATATTAAATTGATTAATTAGTTGTATAATGTGCATTAGTAGTTACTTGGCTTATATATATTTATGAATTAGAAAAAATACATGTGATCGACTTTTATAATATTATTAATGTGTTGTTATTAACTAGTAGATGAACTATCATAACAAATGTATATTTTGAATGATATAAATTGTACATATATTGGTGATTTTATAATCTTATAGTATCAACTGATCAACTCATTACCAGTTTAATAACAGCAATTTGGTGTATATAATATATATAATTTTTTATTTGAAATAAACTATAATTTATTACTTTTCACTTCAAAAGAATGTATTAATTATTTTGGACAGCCTGGACGTTGCTGCTTGTGGCAAAGATAGATTTTTGGCAAGAGAAATTATGCTTGTTATCGTGGAGATGTTCTTTGCCAATAAGGCTTCAGCCGTGAAGGGAGTGTGGTTCTGCACTGATGCGACATTTTTAGCGACAGGAAAATTAGTCGCTGAGGCATGTCTATTTTTAAGTAAGACTATTAAATTCGGAAATATATAATCTCTAACGATTTAATGAAGATAAAAATTCAAAATATTAATATAATTAAAAATATAAAATTATTTTGTATTTATATTTATTTAATTATAATATATCATTGTTATTCAATTTTTTTGAGTCATAATTTTTGAAAATTAAATAATATATTTTATAAAAATAGTTTAATCACATTTACAGCGATATATCCCGCCGTCACCGCCTCCCACAGCTACGTCCTGCTTTCCCATGCTAGCTTATAAAATTGCCTCTCCACCTGCCTGCTTTTGTTGCATCGCTGTTCATAACCTTGTTAGCTTTCATATGTAATGAATGCCTAAGAGTAGTGCTCAATTAAATTTTGTTAGTTGACCTTGCATGGGGAAGAGAATAGCTTGCTAGAATTCGTTTTTTGACTCTGCTTAGGTTATGCAATTTACATAATCAGCTTTTACATTGTTGTCCTTTTTTATCCTTTTTAGTTTTATTGTCGATATGTTTTAAAAGCATTGAAATAGATTATTCATGATAATCTCATTAGAACACTAGGTGGCTGTTAGTTCAATGAAATGATGTTTAGTCAGCGTCTGTCCTTATGTAATGCACAAGGAGGAAAACCCAGAAACTCGTCCATCTAGAACGCAGCTATCAACCTCAATCCTTTGTTCCAATTTTGTGTATTGTGTGCAGGGATTTTAATGCCAGAGTGAAGATGTTCTCTTGATTTTGATCCATTCAAGCAAATATATTATATATCGTCATCTCCAGTTTGGAGTAAGTTCCAAAAATTTGAATTGTCCTATTTCGACAGTCTGGTCGGGTTGTGGTTATAGTTGATTTCCACTTGATTTTGGGCAATAATGACTAATTTTGTATGTTACCTTGGGTAGGATATATTTGCATTTTTTTATTTTGGTGCCCCGCCAACTCTTTGATGTAAGTCCTGATATTTTCCTTTTTGGATGGCTCACTCTACTGTTGTTAAGGTAGGTATTAAAATGCCTCTGTGCAAGAAAATATGGCAAAAATTTTCGGGAGATTGCAGTACCTACTTTGTGCACTGTAGATTTTATAGTTCCAGAATTAATTGGAAAAAGCTGCGGCCTATGATAGTTAAGCGAATAAAAAATCGAGCCCAGGATTATCCTGTTCCAGATATGGTCCCCGTTGCACAAGAGGTCCTTAAAGCCAGAATGCTTCTCATTCAAGGCGTATCTACTCTTATCCAAGCATTTCCCATAGTTTCATGCAAGTAAGTCGCTGAATGTTTTGATGCTTTTTAGTAATTAAGAATTGGCATGAATTTTGGAAGTCTGTTCAGAGATGAAAAAGGTGATGTATGACTCTTTGTCTAGGGCCCTTTACACCATCTTGCTTCACATATGAGAATACCCATTTCTCATTTCCATTACAAAAATATGAATTTGCAGGTTCTGTTCAGAAATTTTTGTTGGTGAAAAAGGTCATTTAATTCAGACATGCCAGGGTTACAGGCGTGGTCCTAAGAATCGAGTTCATGAGTGGATTACTGGTGGTTTAAATGATATTCTTGTCCCGGTGGAGACATTTCGCCTAAATAATATGTTCCAAGAGGTTATCAATCATGACCAAAGATTCGATTTTGATCGTGTTCCTGCTGTTGTTGAGTTATGCCGGCAGGCAGGTGCTGATCTAAGTATGGAGAATCTGTACTCGAACACAAGGAATTCGGATGGTGTTCTTCGCGTTAATGATGGAACTAAGTTGTTGTCACCTGAGTATCTCAACTATGTAGCCAATGGAACTTTGAGGGCATGGGAAACACTTAGGTCAGGTGTGAAAAGGTTGCTATTGGTTTATCCGGCAAAAGTTTGCAAGTACTGCTTAGAAATTCATGTTGGGCCATCTGGACATAAGGCTCGCCTTTGCGGAATATTTAAGTGGGAGACTTGGCGTGGATCACACTTTTGGCAGAAGGCAGGAGTAGATGATTTGGTGCCACCAAAGATTGTTTGGCGTCAACGACCTCAAGATCCTCCAGTTCTCTTGAATAACGGAAGGGAATTTTATGGTCATGCACCTGCAGTAGTTGATCTATGCACAAAGGCTGGTGCTATTGCACCGACAAAGTATTACTGCATGATGAAAATTCAGGGTCTGACAGCACCATGTTGACTGAAAAAATGTCTGGATGAATGTTTAGTGGTTTGGGAAATTTTCGCCAAACCAATTTAAATGCCATGGAAAGAACTTTCGAAATAAACCATTATCAAGCTCCTTAGATTTTCTGTTTTTTCAATTTGAGTCTCCCATGATTTTTTTTTGTTCGATTAAGTTTTGGCGTTTTATTTTTAGTCAAGATGTGAAGGCAAATTTCTATCAGATCATTGAATGAAATCCTACAAGTAAAGAAAAGAAAAGAAAAGAAATCCCATTTGAGAAACAGAACTCAGATAATAAAAAAAAAATGAAATATAGAAATACCAATTGCCCAGAAGATGATCAAGACGAAGAAAGTGTCCCCTCTTAAACCCGATCTTACTACAACATGATCTCTTGTTTGTTCCTCCACCGCGTAGTGTAGAACCAGATGATGGGTTTCTCATCTTCTTCAACTTCAATCCAAATCTGCCTTTTATTGTATCTTCTTCGCCTTAATGTATGATAGAATAGAGATGAAAGTGAATGTTCATTATAGGCGTGGGTATCATTAGGGGTATGCAAAATCGAAAACTAAACCAAACCAATTATAATTTGGTTCTTTTTATATTTTAAAGATGTTGATAGTATAATTTCAATTTCACTTTAGTTCGGTTTGGTTTAGATAATAAAATTTTTTGTATTATTTTATCCATTGAAGCAAACTATTAAAACTTCTATTCAATTTAATTATTATTTTCTTATAAAGTTTGTCCGATTCAAAGGGATTGCCCCTGATGAATAATGGGATTGATTCTCTTTGAGTGAGTATGGGTGTCGTGATGCCTTAATGATTATTGATATTTGATAAGGGTACTTATTTTTATTTTCTTATTATTTTTTATTTTTTAAAACCAAAATTGAAAAAGTCACTTCCCATCTCATTCTTCAATGCCACAACCCAAATTCAACCCCATGAACAGAATACTATTCCTTCATAACTTGACGGCACGCTCTGATGATGGATAAGTAAGCACCGCATGATCAATATCCCCCGTGACCATATCGATCCCTCCCTTGGATATTAGTTCTTTGTTTTGCCTCCGACCTTAAAGATCTTATTCATAAAGGCGATGATCAATAATTAACCTTAGACTTCTTTTATATAAACGAGTCCACTAGCTTTGGCCTCTGCATTTACATATATATGATCACTTGTGTTAATTAAATTGGTCCGTTCTTTTGTATAGAATTTTGTGGTTCTGAAGAATGCCCACTCTCTCTATAACTTTCATCTCTGAGTTTAGTTCTGAAGAATTTTTTGTTCCACACGCAAACATTTGCAGCAATATATAGTTAATTACTTGCTCCATTGTTCCCTTTTTCTTTAATTCCTACCTGGCAGTGCATTGACATATCTCTTCTTTTCATTTCTTATTTAAGTTGGAGATCAATTGCAGGAATCGAAAGCTAGCGTTGCTTGCAGTGTTGATTTGACGTGGGCTGTCGGAATATAAGTTGCATAATTCTTGCAGTTTCATATTGGGGCATTACTAAAAGTCCGAATCTCTAAAGATGCATCTCTTTGATTATGATTTTTGCAGGAGAGACATAAGATATAAAAGGGGAGGGCTATTCATTTTTGTATAAACTCACTTGGTATAATGAATTCAAAATAGTCTGCAAATGTTTTTTTTTTCTTCAGAAGAATGGATATATGCAAATATTGAAATTTTTATTTTTCATAAAATACGTAAATACTGACCCAATAATTTTAAGTATTCTCTTATATACTATTATCATATATGTCCACTTGTGTTTCTCATCGAGATTAGGCTTGCTAATCATGATCTGACTCGCTTGATTTTGTCATATCTTTTGAAGATGATGAGTGTTGGTCAAACTACACATGTACCAGAAATAAATGACAATAAAGATGGACGGTGTATCTTTTATTGACAAAATATTTGGTAGGTAAGATGGTAGGTGAAAATTGATCTTAACCATCCATTTGGTGGGTGGGGATTAATCTTGACCATTTATTTGGTTGGTAAGATGGTAGGTGAGAAATGATCTCAACCATTCATCAAAGTAGGTGAGAATTAATCTTGGTCATCCATTGAGAAGGTGTAAGCCTATATATAGCCTTAGGAATTCATTTGTAAGGCATTCCATCTAAAAGTGAGAGAGAAACATTAGTGAGAGGTGGTGAGTTGTGAGTGTTTGTAAACACTTTGTAAATTTCTCTTCATTCAGTAAAAGATCTGCAGCAGTCCGGAGACGTAGGCATAATTGGTCGAACTTCGTTATCAACTTGTGTCTTATTAGTCCGCATTTTTTTTGCTTTCTTATAAATCTGATTATAGAAAAATTAGCGTCATTTCCCAGCAACTGGTATCAGAGCATTGGTTGCGTTTTTCTTTCTTTTTTCGGGGTGATTACTATTCACTTGAATAGTGAAATTGTGAATAGTATCAGTTGTACCAAATTATTCACGGAGGTGTTCTAATACACGGTGGTTCACAAGAATTGTCAGAAATGATCCAAAGGAAGTCAGATTCGAGTGGAAGCGATGGCTGCAGACGAAGGAAATGTGAAAATTGAGAAGTTCGATGGAGCAGACTTTGACTTTTGGAAAATGCAAATAGAAGATTATTTGTATCAAAGAAATTTGTATCAACCTTTCTCAGGGAAGAAGCCAGAGGCTATGAAGGAAGAAGACTGGAGTCTTCTCGACAGACAAGCTCTCGGAGTTATCCGATTGACGTTATCCCGCAATGTTGCTTTCAACATAGCAAAGGAAAAGACCACGACAGGTCTTATGACAGCTCTCTCTAATATGTATGAGAAGCCTTCAGCCTCAAACAAAGTGCACCTCATGAGGCGCTTGTTCAACTTGCGAATGACAGAAGGTGCATCGGTAGCTCAACATCTCAATGAACTCAATACAGTCACAACCCAATTGAGTTCGGTTGGAATTGAATGTGATGAAGAAGTACGAGCATTAATACTTTTGTCTTCTCTACCAGAAAGCTGAAATGCTACTGTCACGGCTGTGAGTAGCTCGTCGAGAAGCACTAAGTTGAAATTTGATAATGTTCGTGATTTGGTTCTCAGTGAAGAGATCCGACGAAGAGAGTCGGGTGAATCATCAACTTCTTCAGTTTTGCATACAGAGTCAAGAGGAAGAAATTCAACCAGAGGCAATGGACATGACAAGTCAAACTACTGAGGTAAATCAAAGGACATGAGGTCCAAATCCAGGAATCCAAGTAATTTCCATAGTTCGAAAACTGTCGAATATTGGAATTGTGGAAAGACTGGGCACTACAAAAATCAGTGCAAGAGTGCACCGAAGAACCAGAAAGCAAAGGTAGAGGCAAATGTTGCTTCCACCTCTAGAGGCAATGACGCATTGATATGCTCTTTGGAAAGCAAAGAGGAGTCTTGGGTGTTAGACTCTGGAGCATCGTTCCATGCTACTTCACAGAAAGAATTCTTCGAAAGGTATGTCCCTGGAAACCTTGGAAAGATATATCTTGGTGATGATCAACCTTGTGCTATTATTGGCAAATGTGTAGTAAAGATTAAGTTGAACGGATCTGTTTGGGAGCTGAAGGATGTCAGACATATTCCCAACCTGAGAAAGAACTTAATCTTAGTAGGGCAGTTGGCTAGCGAAGGCTACACTACGATCTTCCATGGTGATAATTGGAAGATTTCAAAAGGAGCAATGACAATTGCTCGAAGCAAAAAGAATGACACTCTTTACATGACAGTGGAAGCACGCTGTTCAATCATAGTTGCAACTAGCAATGAAAATCCCAATCTATGACACCAGAGACTAGGCCATATGAGTGAAAAAGGAATGAAGATTATGCATTCGAAGGGGAAACTTCCAGGTCTACAGTCAGTGGAGATAGACACTTGCGAAGATTGCATACTTGGAAAGCAGAAAAGGGTCAGCTTTCAAACAAGTGGTAAAACCCCAAAGAAAAAAAGGCTAGAGATAGTTCACTCTGATGTTTGGGGACCAACGACTGTTTCATCCATTGGTGGGAAACACTACTTCGTGACTTTCATCGATTATCACTCTCGGAAGGTATGAGTTTACTTTCTAAAATATAAGTCCGAAGTGTTCGAGGATTTCAGAAGATGGAAAGCTATGGTTGAAAATGAGACAGATCTGAAGATTAAAAAGCTCAGAACTGACAATGGTGGTGAATATGAAGACACCAGATTCAAGAAGTTTTGCTATGAGCACGACATCAGAATGGAGAGAACCGTGCCAAGTACATCTCAACACAATGGTGTAGCTGAACGTATGAACCGAACGTTGACAGAAAGAGCCAGAAGCATTCGTATACAGTCAGGTCTACCGAAGCAGTTCTGGGCAGAAGCAGTCAACACAACAACTTACTTAATCAATCGAGGACCATCGGTTCCATTGGAGCACAAAATACCAGAGGAGATATGGTTGTGTAGCATATGTGCACAAAAAGAGATAAAACTATCACATTTAAAAGTTTTTGGTTGTGTAGCATATGTGCATATCAGTGATCAAGGAAGGAATAAGTTTGATCCCAAATCCAAGAAATGCACTCTCATCGGCTATGGTGAGGATGAGTTTGGCTACCGTATTTGGGATGACGAAAACAAAAAGATCATCCGTAGCAGAGATGTGATTTTTGACGAAAGGGTGATGTACAAGGACATGCATAAAACAGTCGCCAACAACTCAGAATACAATGAGTCAGTATTTGCAGATGCAGATGATGTCCCAGTTAGTTCCGTGACGGAACCCATTGTAGCAAGTCCTCAGCCAGAGGAATTTGTTGGACCAAGCAGTGCGCATCAATCCGACACACCACAGCCTCCTACTCCATCTTCTGTATTAAGAAGGTCTTCTCGGCCTCATGTACCTAACAGGAGATACATGAACTATATGTTATTGACTGATGGAGGGGAGCCTGAATGCTATGATGAAGCTTGTCAGACTGGAGATGCTAGTAAGTGGGAGCTTGCCATGAAAGACGAGATGAAGTCTCTGATCTCCAACCAGACATGGGAACTAGCTGAGTTACCCATGGGGAAGAAGACACTTCATAACAAATGGGTGTATCAGGTAAAAGAGGAAGATGATGTGTTAGTACTGGAGAAAATTCAAGGAAGCAGGAATCCAGCAGATATGTTGACAAAGGTGATGACTATCGATAAACTGAAGTTGTGCTCAACTTTAGTTGGTCTGCTAGAGTAACAAGACCAGAAAGGCTGCTGCATTGATCGAGGTGTGAAGAAAGATTGAAACCAGTCTTCAAGTGGGAGATTGTTGGTCAAACTACACATGCACCATAAATAAATGACAATAAAGATGGACGGTGCATCTTTTATTGACAAAATATTTGGTAGGTAAGATGGTAGGTGAAAATTGATCTTAACCATCCATTTGGTGGGTGGGAATTAATCTTGACCATTTATTTGGTTGGTAAGATGGTAGGTGAGAAATGATCTCAACCATTCATCAAAGTAGGTGAGAATTAATCTTGGTCATCCATTGATAAGGTGTAAGCCTATATATAGCCTTAGGAATTCATTTGTAAGACATTCCATCTAAAAGTGAGAGATAAGCATTAGTGAGAGGTTGTGAGTTGTGAGTGTTTGTAAACACTTTGTAAATTTCTCTTCATTCAGTAAAATATCTGCAGCAGTCCGGAGATGTAGGCATAATTGACCGAACTTCGTTATCAACTTGTGTCTTATTAGTCCGCATTTTTTTCGCTTTCTTATAAATCTGATTATAGAGAAATTAGCGTCATTTTCCCAACAATGAAAAGTTCGAAGTTCTCAAGTTGAAGTCTTTTATCTAGCTAATTGATAATCTGATTATTATCCTATGATGAGAATTGTGAAGAAGAGTTATTGGACCTTCGATAGACCAACAAATTAGGCTAGATATTGTTATAGTAATATTCATATAATTTGATTGACAATACTTATTACTTGCCAATGAAAATCATTGCTGTCGCACAATGAAATTACTAGAAAGTAGAAACTCTATTTATGTCAAAAACTGTCTATGAACCCCCTTCACTTTTAGCCATTTCTTTCTATTAAGTACTCTACCTTTTATTTAATTAAATTGGATATGGAGTAATTATTTTGAATTTTATTGATTTTTTTAATTGAATTAATAGGTTAATATACTCAGTTTATCATGTTATCTATAAATTAATTCAATTAGTATACTTAAAAATTTTTCTTTATTAATAAAATTGATACGTAAGACATAGAGTTTTTTTTCTCAGAAATTAAAACAAAAAATTAATTTTTTTTTAAAAAAAAAAAAGAAAACCAAACAGAAACAGAAAGGCTCCATTTTTCACTCCCTTTCCTCGTCTTTCTTATCCCTGTATACCTACCAATAACCATGACCTCCTTCGTTTGTTTCACTGTTTATAATTTCCACTTCAATTTTATTGATAACTTCATCAATAGAGAAAAATTGAGGACAGTGGTGAACTAGATAGCCTACAAGCAAGACCAGGCTAAGCTTTCCACCTTTCGTCGCTCTTTAATTCCTCTATTCTGTTATCTTCTCTCTACAATGCTGCTCTCTCCTTTCGTCGGTATCTCTACCACTCTGTCAACTTGTCTAGCACCGGTATATCCCCTATTTTCGAAGCAGAGAAACTAAAAAATTCATAATCTTCTCTTCTTTTTTCTCTGAAACGAATAGGGAAAGGAAATTCCTGTAACGAAATTTCTAGTTTTAATTTTTGAAAAATTAAAGAAAATTTTCTTCTGTCCTAAGTGGCATTTTATAGAGTAAAATAATGGAGAGTAAGTTGCACTCTCATTAAGTCTGTTAAAAAAAGAATCATTAGATTTAAAAATAAAGATTCAAGTAGCCAATATAATCAAATAAAAGCTTGAGAATTAAATAGAAAAAAAATGGCCGAAATTTACGAACCTGAGGATATGTTTTGTCTCTATTTATAGTTTCTGTGTGTACCCATAATAACACTGTTTTTTTTTTTTTTTTGGTGAATGAAGGTGGGATCAACCCACAAAAGAAAACACACCGTTTCATGTCAAGTTACGTAGTTGTCATAACATTTGCAAACGTTTCGAATAGGCATTTATAATATTCATGCATACTGATAGCACATGCATATGCTGCAACAAACAACTAGCGAGAATACAGCAAACTTGAACACCTTTCAAGTGATAGAAAAATAATTAATAAGATCTGTCTTTTTCCCAATTATATTCCATTTTATTTTCTCCCAAACAACACTAGGAAATATATGAAGGTGGTGGTGGAGATTTTGACAGGAAATCTCTTCTATATTCAAGTAAAAGATGATGCAACAGTTGGCGATCTCAAGCGAGAGATTGGTGCCCAACAAAGGCTACCTCATGATCGTCTAATCTTGTTTCTTGATAACAATCAAAACCGTCCCATAAATGAAGATGGGGATGAAGCATCACTACTCGATTGCGGAGTTCATGATGGATCTCACATTTACCTTTTTTTCCTTCCACTTGATGATGCTTTTTCTCATCATTTTGTATTCACTTTCCCCGATTCTTTTTTTCTGTAACCCTAATTCCCTTTTTTTCCTGAATTTTAGCATAAAACAGTTTCAGGATTTACATTGTATTTAAATTAATACCACCTATATGTATGTATGGCATGTAGGGAATTTAATGACCTTATTGCAAGCATTAATTTCTATTGTATTGATCGATATATAATTTTTTAAATGTTGAATACTTATTTTATAAAAAGATAAATAATTTTTTATTATAGCATTTAATATTGATGATTCATTAATAACATATAGTGAAATATTAAATGAATCTAACATATTATCTTCAAACTAACTCTAGGAAGGGAGATTTCAGTCCAATTAATTTTATATGATCAATATAAGAAAGACTAATCATGGGCAAAGCCAAAAAAGTACATTGTAGCAATCATTTACACTTGCTGATAGTAGAATTTTCAACATTTATATATTTATATTGAAAATCAAGAGAGAGAGTAAAAAATATTTTCATTTATTTTTTTGCAATTTTTTTGTTTATCCTCATAAATTAAGAAAAAAAATTGGAACTTTTAGCTTTATAAGTTTAATGTATTTGTTTTTAATAATTAATATAGCAATCACCAATTAAATGTTATTTTATAAAAAATAAATTTTATTTATTTAATAGGCTTTCATGCTTTTTTTTTTTAAAAAAAATCAGACTTTCATATTAATAAATGATAAGTGCGTTTTAATTTTCAATTAAAAAAAAGATATAGTTCTAATTTTTGAGGGGTTAATAAAAATTTAAAAATTTTATGTACTAAATCTAGATTTCCTCTCTAGATTTTTTTTTCCGTTCTTAATTTCTTAATTTACACGTACTCATTTTCCGTTCTTAATTTCTTCTCTTTATTTTCAATTTTTTTTAGCCATCCAATTCGATACCCATTGGATAAATCCATTAAAGAAGTAAAATGTTCCTTTTAAAGTTTCAAAGGTGAACCATATATAGAGTTCTAATTCGAAATTTCCAGATAAAATATATAAACTCCTACCATCCCACCTAACTTTTTTAACATTCACTATCTTTAACGTTTATTCTTTTGATTTTTATCGGCAAATTAAGAGACTCGTTTTTAAGTCCAGTTTCAGGTTAGTTTTTCTCTTTATCTAATTATTTATTTAGTTACAACTGAAATATAATCAATTTATCATTAGCAAGTTTATTGCTGCTGATGTGATCATCAACTTAGCTTAGTTGTAGACTATATAAATAGCTATTTGTACTCTTTTAATTTCAATCAATGCAAAATATTATAATTTTCTAGCTATACAAAATTTTTTATCACAATTTGTTAATTAACAATTACAAATTTTATAGTCGTCACTATAACATTCTCTTATATAACAACCATTACTTTTGTTACTATAAATCTTTATGTCATTACTAATTAACATATTTAACGACGATAAAAAGGAATTCGTCCACAAAAATTATAGAGAAAAATATTTCATTGATAAATTTATAGCAATTAATAACGATATTTAGTCTCATCGAAATTTTCTTTTAATGACAACATTTTAGCGTTATCTACCTTAAGTGATGATGAATATAAACACGTTATAATTTTTTTTTTGGCAAAATATTTTATCAAAAGTTTTGGAGCCAAATTTTTAAGGACAAAAAATTTGAATTTATGACAATGTTCATTGTCGCTAATATTAATTTTATGTGACGAGATAATAATTCGTCATTTACTTGAATGGATAAGTGATGAAATAGTTTCATCTTAAATAATTATATTTAGTGACAATGTATACAAATCTATCACGATTCTAATGTGGATGCAATTATGTCCAAACTTTTGGAGGAAAATTATTTTGAAGGTGAAAAGATGATAAATTATGATAAATTTTATTGTCACCAATATCAATTTTATAAGATGAAATAATAAATTGTTATTAATTAGTTGAATTTATAAATTATGAAACTTTTCATCTTCCATTTTATATTTAGCAACGATGCATGCAAATTAGTCACTATTTTATTTAGAAAACAAATTTAATATAAAAATTATGGAGGCAATTTTTTTTAAACATAAAAAAATAATTTGTGACTATTTATTACAATTTTTATCGTCACAAAAAGTTATTTTAAACTAACTTTGGATATAATTGTATCACTAAAATTTTAAAAATTTAAATAATGAAATCTATTTGCCATAACGCATTCTATTAATGCTGCACCAACCCTAAACATTCAAATTTAAAAAAATAAAATAACAAAAATATAATTCTTCAAGGAAAAAAACAAGCGTCGTTCCGAAGAAATATAAAATAGCGTCCATTCTTGCATATAATTGCTTTTTTTTTTTTTTCTTTTCACGTTAAATGCTTATTTTGAGAGCTTTTTTTCCACTTCAGTTGTTTACGTTTTTGAGTCGAATATTATTTAATATATATTTCCCACTCTATCCATTTTATTGCAATACACGTTTTTTCTTTTTAGCATTTTCATTACTAAATATTAGAAAATTAATAAAAGAGTATTGAAATAAACTGTAATAATGATTATTGATTCATTATTTTCTTAATCTCTATGAAAAAAGAGAGTTGAAATGCACGTTTGAATTATTTAATATTTTCTAATCAAATTACATTAGTCTTTTATTTTCTATTCTATTGAGTGTCAGTCCTTTCTAACCTATAGCTATATCTATCAAATATGCTAGAAAGTAAAATTATTTTTTTATTTAAAAAAAAATTCATTGAAATTTTTTAACATTTATGAGAGTTTGTGGCCGAACAAATTCTATATATATATCACAAGTAAATTTAGAACATTAAATTAACGTAAGTTATCATGGATGATTAACTACACTAATTATATGGAAGAGTTTCAATTCATCAATAATATGTACAAAATTCTTTTTCTTTTTTTTTTGTTGAGGAAAATGGGCAAGAGTTATTTTTAAACAATAAAATTTATATTAATTACTCTAAATAAAAATAATATAATTATAATAATAACAATGAAACATAAAAAATGAAACTCTAATCAATGGCATATGCTGCTGCACTCTGATGAAGCTATCGATAGGTTTTCTATCAATATTTTTTAATTAAATAAATCAGAACAAATTTATTTTAATAAAAGTACTATATTACCCTCGTTTTTAAAGCCACCCATTCCTCCATGCAAACATATCATGGCCCTTTTTAGTTTTTATCTTTTAAAAACTCATGCCCTTTTTGGTCATTACACAGGCCCTCTTGTCCAGAACCCTAAACTTGAATTTTTATACTTGTCTTGTACTGCTTAAGAGACTTCCAGCATCAACTAGTTCAGGCATTATAGAATTATATGATTTTGTGACGTAATTTTTGATATTTCAAATCAACTTTGATCATTAAAGTAGTCCTGAAGGCAAATTATTGATGGTATTTGGTGCATCCTTCTTCTTCTTCTTCTTCTTCTTCTTCTATATATTAAGATACATATATATTTTAATATGGATTTGATTTAAGCAAGAGATTTCTGAATTTGCAATTTACATATGCTGATCAGTAGTAGTGTCGCTAGTCCTTGCTCCTACTAAGTTAATATTAGAAAGGCAAGGGAATTAGGTGGAAAAGGCTGGAAATAGAGATGCAATGTTCGTAGTCTTGTATATGTGTACATTTCCCCCATTTATTGCACCTTTCGGAATTTAAATTAATTTTACTGGAATCTCACTCTAATCTGTTAGTAGTTAAAATATAGGTAGCAATGAATCATAGCTAGTTAAATTTATAGAGATGCACGAGTTTTTGTTATTGTGTCTTACACTGTTTAATGATGTGGCTTTACATTTTTTTCTTCTTTTTTCTTTACGAATACTTACATTTTTTGTTTGATTCTTTGCTATACTAATTACTTAGCCTACGGAATTCATTTAATTGACTATAAATAATTATTTCATGAATATTCATAATGCCAATGTGTAAATTTCTTGAATTTACACGGGTACTATATTAAATTGATTAATTAGTTGTATTTCTTGCATTATATAGCAGTTGCTTGAGTTATATATATTTATTAAATTGATTGATTTTTATAACATTGTTAATGTGTTTAGTAATTATTTGATAAGGGAAAATGATTCAATGGTACCAATATATTTTTTTATATTAAATTGGTATCGATCTTTTGAAGTTAGTCCTAGATCATAGTATAAATAACTTTTTCTGGTTGATTCATGTTGATCTGGATGCTGAAAAATTTTTAAGTATTATAATATGAAACTCAATTTCAAAGTTTTGATATCAATTTGATACAAAATAAAGTTTTCATATCAATTTTATACACATACAATAATTTTAGTATTAATGAGGCATTTTACCCATTTATCATAACAAATGTACATTTTGAATGATATACATTATACATATATTGATGATTTTATGTTATAATGGTATCAACTCATTAGTTATTGCCAGGTTAATAGCAATTTGGTGTGTGTGTATATATATATTTATTAATTTGAAATTAACTATAATGTATTACTTTTTCCTTCAAAAGAATGCATTAATTATTTTGGACGATCTGGGTGTTGCTGCTTGTAGAAAGAAGGGTTTTTGGCAAGAGAAATTATGCTTGTTGTCGTGGCGATATTCTTTGCCAATAAGGCTTCAACCGTGGAGAGGGCCGGGTTTTCCACTGATGTCATTTTTTAGCGACAGAAACATTACTCGCTAAAAGCATAGATCTAGCGACAAATTTTCGTCGTCAGAGCAAAAAGAAGTTTTGACGCTAAATTAGTTATATGGCGACATTATATATGGCGGCGGTTTTATTGTCGCAATAAACATTTAGCTACGAATTAATACTTTTTGTATCATTTAATATGTTAATGCCTAGCAAATTTTAATTTTCTCTAATTTAATTGTTTATTATCAGTAATTCTAATTTATTATTATATTATTAACTTAATTAATAATATAAATTAAGTTAAATGTATTATTTTTTGCATTTCTTTTCAACCCTAAGGATTAATCTTGTCCTATTTAAAAATTGTATTGAAATTTCAGCAAAGCCTCTTGAATAAATTGGATTAAAAGTCATACTATGTTTAAGATAATTTAATGGCCCTCTATACCAAAATATAAAACTAACAAATTAAAACGCAAAAAAAAATAAATAATTATAAGAATTAGGATTTCAACCATGACAATAACTATTTTAAATTTTACTCAGTCAAAAACCCAACTCTGCTGGCTTATTTGATTTGTAATGTACAAAAATTGTTCAAAAATTTTCTAAAGTTAATTTAGAAGAACTAAATTATCATTGATTATGTATAAATGATGAAGTTGGAATTTTGTTTTTTTTTGTCTTATACTATATATGATATTTCATGCATCAAGTATTTTAGGTATTATAATGATGTAAATTTTGTTATTTCAAATCAACCTTGATCTTTAGAGTACTCCTTAAGGCAAATTATTCATGTATTGTTTTAAGTTTTTTTTTTTAACAAATTAGTATGCTTTCCTATCAATTTTACATAACAATTAAACACAGTTATATATAGACAATGAGAAAATTATTTCAAGGGGCAAAAGATTTCTAATTAATAACAATAGCAAACCTGTACAAACTATGTGCATTTAGTATTAGATTTCTAAATTACTGTTAGCCAATTATTTTCTTGGAAAGTTGGTTAGTGTTTGTAAATTCAGCAAAAAGGAAAAAATATAATTCTACAAAGGGATTGACTATTGAGTTGACTAATAATCTCCATAAATACTCAGATAGATAAGTGCATCAACTAAGATATTATTATACAATTATAATTAGATAATTTTACATTGATGTTCACTGATAATTATTTTTTATTTTCATATTTTAATATTTAATAATAACATTTGATTATAAATTTCATTTAACAATTACCAATTTTCATTTATTGCATCAAGCGTATAACTTGTCAATTGCTACATTGAGAAAATTTTGTATTTTATAAATGTTTTGCTCAATATTCAACATATATAACACTTATCTATAAGAAATATTAATTAATTTATAAATAAATAAATAAATCAATTTATTAAACATCTTATTATTTCTATATAAAAAAAAATTCTATTACTCAAGAAGAGCTGAAAACGGTTAGGTAACAGTATTTACAAGACACCTATTTGATAAAGAAAAAACATACGTCCCTATGTGTTAAAAACTATAAACCATATGGTATTTTTTTTAACACTATTTTTTATAGATTTTTTGTGAATGCAAAATACTAAAATTTATTCAATTTAAAATATTTTTTAATTAATCAAAAGATTTAAAAGAAATAAAAAAATTCAACAAATAATAAAGAAAAATTCAAAATTCAAAATTACCCTATTTTTATTTCTTTTATATTTTGTCAGCTAGCCCAACCTTCTTTCGTTTCCTCCAATTCGCTCGTTTCAAAATTTCCCAAATCTTAACCCTAACTAGTTCTCAAATCCCGCCCTGATTTAGTTTCCTTCACTCTCCACTACCCATATTAGCTTGTTTTCATTAATTTCATTTTGTGTGATACTCTCCATTTTGTCTCCACGAGATTTTCCCATATTACTGAAAATTTTCTCGAGAAAGTTTCAAACCCGCAAAGCTCCCTCTTTGCTGACGACGGCGAGCTTCCTCTCCATGTTCGTCCACATCTTCCGCAAGATACGTATCTTTTCCTTCTCTTATGTTGGTCAATTAATTCGTTTGGATAGTTTATGGGTCCAGTTTGTTTTGTGACCTTAAATGTGTCTATATGGAGAAAGACTCTATTCGTTTTCCAATCGACCTTCCAAATATATGAATCTCTGTTTTCTCTTTCATTAATATATAAAGATACAAATTAATACATATAAATACATTTATAGGGTTTGAGCACAGTGTTAACAAATTTTGCATGCGTCTACTAAAATATAACAAATTGTCATTCGGTTGCATTAATGTTATGTCCTTAATTTCACTCATAGCATTATACATTAATATGTTTAACATAAAGCAATTTGCTATTAAATAAGGTATGGCTATTAGTTCATGTTGATCATTATTAATTGAATGCACTAATCCTTTTACCCTATACAAATGATGATTAGCTATATAGTTAGAGGCTGCTTTATTGAAATTTTGCCCGCTGAAAAGCCTAAGGGGGATATCTTTAGAAATTCTACAGTAGAAATATATGATTTTTGAAAAATAGATTCTTATCAACTAAACTTTAAACTTATGTTTCTTTCATTTATGCATTTAATCATGAGGAATATATATATATTAACAAAGCAACACCCTTAAACATCATTTTGTCATTATCAACCGAAACAACTGTTTCCTATATCAGGCTGGAGATGAAGCAATATAAACTTAAAGAACAATATATACAGGAAGGGATTAGGATCCCCTCAAGTTCACCCAAACATGATAGGTTATGTTAGGTTGATTTGACCCTTTCACCCAAAAAATAAATGGTAGAGAATAAACCTTATAAAAATTTTAAAAAGAAAAAATTATTTAATTAGATTTAATCTTAACCATTCTTTGTGGTTGAATGGCTCAGGTCTCCCTAACATGACCTATCATGTTTGAGTGAACTTGAGGGAATTTTAATCCAGACATAAACATATATCACCCATGGACCTAGAACCTTAAACTTTAAATCTCTCTGTCAAATAAATTATATAATTACTTTTATCAAACAATTGCTTGAGTTATAAGGTTATATTGAAACAAATTTATATAAGGTTACTAGTTTCAATTAAGCTCTTAAATTCAATTCAAATGCTAGCCTTGCTTGAGTTATAAGGTTAAATTGAATCGGATATATATAAGGTTACAAGTTTCAATTAAGTTCTTAAATTCTATTCAAAACCTAGCCTAGTCAGTATTTTTTTTTCTAATTTCTCTTATTCTTTTCTTTTTTTCTCACAAAATAGGCTTATGGATAATTATCATACAACTCGATAAAATATTTTATGTTTGCATGTAAGCTTCAACCTTCAAATATAAAAAGCATTGTTTTTATTAATTCTACTCCTTTCCTCATTAAAACATGAAATTATATTTAATTAATCTCTTATGTGCGCTAAACTTAATGTTTGCTTAAATTTGGTCATAGTTCATAACCTAATGTGGAACTTGTCTCAAGTTTGTCATATATCTCATCAATCAGATAATGCTTCAAAAGTGCAAATCTTACATTCTTCTATTACCATTTATATCACCTTTGCTAGTAACTAAAAGTACAGTGTTATTTTTGCTTGGCACAAGGATATTTTTATCATTGTGTGCTGGAACACTGTCTTTTCCAATGTAGAAACCTAGATTTAATCATAGTATTTCCCTTTTATGGAAATATACCTGTATATTAATTTATTATTTAAAATGCTTTCATCTTGAAACAAGCATGCCTGCTGGCTGTGTATATTTTATTGAATTATTAAAACACCACCGCAAGTAGAAGTTAGGTATGGTCAAGTTAATGTTTAATATCCATTTTAGTTTGCTACTTCAATTATTCTGGTTAATACCTTGATTTTAGGGAGTTATATTAGTGCTCATGTCATCCAATATGTTTTATAAATTATAATACTGAAAATATGTTGTTTCCCACTTACCAATTCATGTCTTTAAATAATTTATAAGCTTACAGTAGCAAATGGCATGCCTAATCCTTGTCAAGTAATTAAGCAAGCTTTTTCTGATATCATTATATCCTTAAACTTTTGGAATGTATATTAATACATCACGCCATTTGCTTTTATGGCACCTCCATTACTTTCGATGGTATAAACAGCTTGATTTAGCTTTCACTAAAACAAATAAGCTGCCCCATCCTGTTTCATAGGCTCCATGCTTGGCTAGTGTAGCACTATAAGTGGATAACGGATAACCTTCAATCCAATTAATATTTGAAGTTGTTTCCATCACCCTAATAAATTTAGAATCAAAATTATGCTTTTGTCCTCCTCTACTGCTTCAAAAAAAATATCTATGTGAACCAACTTCATATGTGTAATCCTATTCTGCATAAATATTGGACAAGAGAGACATAAACAACCAACAAATACAAAATACATATTCATCTAAACCTGTTCAAAAGAAAAAAGAAGGGAAAAAAATATATTTATATAAAAAGATTGTCATTTCTCTTCCGTGAATTAAAGTTGATGTTAAATAGTAGATTATTGCATGCCAGATATTGACAAAAAAAGAAACAAAGTCCTACTAATTAAAAGTCTCAACTGAATTGGATGCCATAGCAAAAGTGGGGAATGTGTTACCAACTTACAACTTAATACATAACTAGCTAGTCTTCTGTTGACCATCTCTCCTTATCAATTAAATTCATTTATAGAGTGGCGATCAAACCATAGTAATTAAAATCAAATCCCAAAGAGTTCCATATAAGTCGAACTAGAAATTTCAAGACATCATATCTTAGGAAATTTTGCCTCCTTTAGCTATTGCTGAACCAAAATCATTATTTCAACCACAAGGTATTAATACTTTTCCTTTACTGCTCCTATCAACATTGGTTGCACCCCTGTTGTTTTATCAGTTACAGAATCTTCTTTCGAATCCCAAATCTGTTTGATACCCTTGTCCACCTCCCAAATTGTTTTGTCAGTTGGTTCTATACACACGTTTTCTAACACCATAATGTGAAACTTATGCTTTAGTTGCTAAAGTATATTAACAGGCATCCTCAATACTGTATATCAAACTACTCTCATCTCGTCTCTATCATATTTTTGATTCAAACCAGCAAGATTCAAAAATCCAGATAATCCTCTACATGTGGCTTTCCACAAAACTTAGCTTCTTCAGTCTTCAATCCACCATCGAAATCAAGAGCATTTAGTGACCACTCTTTCGAACTCTTTCAATCCACTTGATTTGCAAGTACTACTTCAAGAAAATAGTTCACCTTCGTGGCATCCTCTTTACTATCAAGATCTTCTTCATATTACAAGGCTTGTTCATAATCACCTTTCAAATTCTAACTTCAGTCACGTCCTTGACACTATAAGGCTTGTACAATAAAAAAAATAGATTTCGATCTGGTTCCAATTTGTTGACATCTAAATGGAGCACTTGGAATTATATTATGTTTCAATTTACACAATCTATAATCGTTTTACTTATCCAAAACACAATCTAAGCATTTTCTTAGCATCTATTTGGTTTCTCAAGTTTGACTATTGCGAATGCATCAAGAAAATATCTAGTTTAAGCAATTGATTCTCTCTTATCCCTGCCTGCACTAATTTCCTTTCTTTCCATTTCTTTTAAAAAGTAATCCTAGCAGCCTAATCAAGCAGAATTATTAACTGTATATATTTATCATAATTCCTGATGTATGCCATGAGAATCTGACTTTTGAAGATGGTACTGAATGATTGGATAAATTAGTCACTTTTTTTTGGGAATTTGGTAAGGGATGATGAGAATTGAACCTTTTTTTTTTTTTCTGCATTTGGTAGTGATTTCGATAATTTGAAATTTTCTGTTGATATTTTATTTTCCCATTGATGTTGTCTCCATTCCCGCTAACCAGCTTAAACCAGCAAACCTCTTTTCCTATTTTCTGTATTAGTTTAGGAATGTGGATAGGTCTTATTTTTCTTTGTTTAAATCAACTGTGACTTGTTTTTGGGCAACGAGTGCTTTGTTATTTCCTATCAGTGTAAAATCATCCAGCTATCTCGGTTTTTGATGTTTTGAAATGCCTAGTTTGACAACAATATTTCTTTGAAATAACAGTTCTTGTGTTTGTGGGTCTTCTGAGCTGAGCATATATTAGGGAATTTAGGACTTCTTCATCAGGATATTATGTTTTCTAAGTTGGGTAATTTGTTTTATTCTACAATTAGGCATTATGAGTCTTAAAAATGGAAGTATGGTTTTTGTTCAAGAACTGAAGTGTTTGCTTTTTGATGTGCTTGGCATATGAATTATTGTTTTTTTAGTTGATTCCCCAGTGCATATTTTATATGCTCATATATACAACTGTCGTGGCTTTTTCCAAATTGGTAAGCTGCATGTTTGTGTGAATTTTGAAACTGGCAAAGCTTAGATTTTGGGTTTCAACACCAATTTTCAAAATTTTCTTTTCATCTTATTAAATTGTATTTCAATACTATTGTTTAAGAAAATTTTGTCTGTCTTTTCTTTTGCATATATGTGCGAAGATTTTTCCAGTTTGCAATCTGCAAATGGTAAATAAGTAGTATCACACATATCTGCCACTACCCATTTGTCGTTCAGTCTGATTGGTCCCTGCAAAGTTCAACTTACTGTCTCTAGAACGTTACTGATTGTTAGAGCTGCAAAGATGCATCATTGTTTTTCCTTCTGTATGGTGCCAATGTGACATCTACATAAAGCTGCTAAGAATTTTTTTTAATTAGTAGAAAGGCATGGTGAAGGGAAATAGGGAAGAAGATGCATGTTTCAGTTACTGAATGTTTGAGCAGCAAAGATGCACCATTGCTTTTCCTACCATATGATGCCAATGCGACATTTGTATAAAACTACTGAGACTTTTCTTTTAATTAGTAGAAAGGCATGGGTGAAGAGAAATAGAGAAGCAGATCCATGTTTCACTTTGCAACATCTATATCCTGATTGTAGTGTCACTCGTGACACCTAAAATCTTATACATTCTAGCTACTGCAGGATGGTTAATGTTATTTTTGCTTTTTTTTTTTTTTAATTTTTGCTTTTCTTGAAGTAAAACCAAACCAAACCATATTTTATTTTATTTTGTGCATGTACACTCACATTTTGTAGCTTATTTAAGTTACATGCCCGCAGCATATTTCTCTGTATTCTGAAGTGACAGTTATGGCATGTGTTTGGGAAACCTAAGCAGAAGGCTCTGAAAGCAGTTTCTGCTCTCAGGTATATCAAATCTTTCAGGCAACTACAAATTCATTTTATCATGTCATCTGTTTATCTGGACTAAGATTTTAGGCACATATCTTTTTTTAAGCATGTGAGAAAAAAACTATTTCTTTCTTTTGATTTTTTTTCTTGGTCTTTCTGAACTTTGGAGAATGAAGAATTTTAAAATTGTAGGAATCAATTTTGAAGTTGAATTCTAAAGCTAATTGATATTACCACTTAAACTAAGACATCAATTAGGAAAAATTATTTTTTGTTATATATGAAATGGAAAACATTCATTTTTCAATTGTTGGGAAAGAGTAAAAAAGAAAGATAATTATTCTTGTCATGAACCTAATTGTTTCTGCCTGCTAGTTGCACAAATATTATTCTCCTTACAATAACTCCACTCAATTTTTAAAATTTTAAAAATCTTTTCGGATAGAGTTCTTAGTGGTAAAAAGACTGGAGCTTTTTATGATAAATAGCGTTCATATAACATAAATTTGTAGATATGCACGTGATATACTTATTATTGTTCTTTACGTATAAACTAGGAAATTAGATTTTGCATACTCTTCTTGTACTGCTTAAGAGACTTACAGCATCAACTAGTTCTGGCATTATAAAGTTGTATGATTTTGTGTTGTAATTTTTGATATTTCAGATCAACTTTGATATTTAAAGTTGTCCTGAGGGCAAATTATTGATGTTATTTGGTGCATCCTTCTTCTGTTCTAAGAACTAATGATTGTGTAAAGCTCCCCAATTTTTGTTGTGTTCCATGAGCTATTTACCACTCTCATCCATACATATGCAGTGTTTGTCTGTTGAGAGTTAATGTGTTGAACCTTATACTGAAAAAATCTCTATATATTAGGATACATATATATTTTAATATGGATTTGATCTAGGCAAGAGATTTTTAATTTGCAATTTGCAAATGCTGAGCAGTAGTGTCGCTAGTCCTTGCCCCTACTAAGCTAATATTAGAAAGGCAAGGGAATTAGGTGGAAAAGGCTGGAAATAGAGATGCAATGTTTGTAGTCTTGTATGTACATGTTCCCCATTTATTGCACCTTTTGTAATTTAAATTAATTTTACTGGAATCTCACTCTAATCTCTTAGTAGTTAAAATATAGGTTGCATTGATTCATAGCTAGTTGAATTTATAGAGATAAATGAGTTGTTGTGTCTTACACTGTTTAATGATGAGGCTTTACATTTTTCTTCTTTTTTCTTTTTGCTGCTATGAAGTATGAATACTTATATTTTTTGCTTGGTTCTTTGCTATACTAATTACTTAGCCTACGGATTTCATTTAATTGATCAGAAATAATTATTTCATGAATACTCATAATGTCAATGTGTAAATTTCCTGAATTTAGGGGCTACAATATTAAATTGATTAATTAGTTGTATAATATGCATTAGTAGTCACTCTGCTTATATATATATATATATATATATATATGAATTTGAAAAAAATACCTGTCGTTGACTTTTATAATATTATTAATATGTTTTGTAACTATTAGATGAACTATCATAACAAATGTATATTTTGAATGATATGAATTATACATAGTATTAGTGATTTTATGTTCTAATAGTATCAACTCATCAAATCATTGTCAGTTTAATAGCAAATTGGTGTATATAATATATATTTAATTTAAAATAAAATATAAATTTTTTACTTTTTGCTTAAAAGAATGTATTAATTATTTTGGACGGTCTGGGCGTTGCTGCTTGTAGAAAGAAAGATCTTTGGCAAGGAAAATTATGCTTGTCTTGGCGATAATCTTTAATAATAAGGCTTGGGGCAGGAAATTGTTTGCATTCATGCGATATTTTTAGCGACAGGAAAATTACTCGCTAAAGCATATATTTATCGACAAATTTTCGTCGATGAATGCTCTATTTTGCGAAAGAAATCTCACCTCTAAATTTCTTATATGGCGACAGTATATATGGCGGCGGTGTTGTTGTCGCGATAAATAAATACCTACGAGTTAACACTTTTCTTTAATATTTTAAAATGTTAATGCCTAACAAATTTTAATTTTCTCTAATTTAATTATTTAGTCTCGGTAATTCTAATGTATTATTATATTATTAAAATTAAGTTAAAAGTATTATTTTTCACATTTCTTTTTCAACTTAAGATTTAATCTTGTCCTATCTTAAAATTCTATTGAAATTTCAGCAAAATATCTTGAATAAATTGGATTAGAAGTCATATTATATTTTAGACAATTTAATGGCCCTCGATACTCAAATATAGAACTAACAGATCTAGTTAAATAACTTCAAGAATTAGGATTCCAACCATCACATCAACAATGATTATTGTAAATATCACTCTGTCAAAATCTCAATTCTCGTGGCTTATTTGATTTGTAATGTACAAAAATTGTTCGAACATTTTCTAGAGTTACTTTAGAAGAATCAAGTGTCATTTCACATGATATACGTATTATTATTGATTATGTATAAACTATGAAATTGGAATTTTTTTTTTGTTTTCCTTATCTTACAGTGTTATTGATATTTCATGCATCTAAGTAGTTTAGGTATTATGATGTATTTTTTTTTATTACAAATTAACCTTGATCTTTAAAGTAGTCCTTAAGGCAAACTATTCATGGTATTTGGGGCATCGTTCTTTTGTTCTAAGAGCAAATAGTTATGTAATGGTTCCAGATTTGGTTGTGTCCAAAGGGTCCATTGCTATCTTTCATCTATACATGTGCAATATTGTTTGTGTTGAGAATGTCGATCCTTATACTGAAAAAATATCTATATTTTAAGATACGTATATATTTAAAATTTTTAATATGGATTTGATATTGTAAAAAGAATATTATTGTGACTTGGAATAATTTCTTTATAATAGATACTTTTACAAGGAACTCTTGTTTGGATATCAGCAATGATGACATATGGCATGACAAGGTTAAGGTAAGAAAGGAACCATTAAAATCATTGGTGGCTATATTTCTCTCCCAAATACATAATATCCTATCATCAGCTTATATTCTGATCTCCACTTTGTGGCCAAGGAACGGGGAAGTTTGGATAGGGCTTTCAAGGCTGATTTTTGGCGAAAATTCTGTCCATTGGGAAATTGAAATTATTGAATTATTTTCTATTATCATTTGTGAAATATTCCTTGCTACATATCCCCAGTCATACATATACAATTTTTCTGGTACAATAGAACAAATTATATATAACTCTCTTGAAATTTTAATTTTGATAAACAGAAACAAACTTTTTAAAAACTATTAGCGCATTTTTATCATTTGATAAAAATATCGTTTGAGATAATAATTAGAAATATAGAGTTTTGAATATACTGTATGCTATGTAATTATAGTAATTGGTAATAAATAGAAACTTTATATTTTTATAAAATGTCATTATTCTATGCATCTAGATAATTCATATAAAAAACATTTCAAATATAGAAAAATCATGTAGTGTATTTTACTGTGATATTTGAAATTCATACAGTATCAGATGAATGTAATTAATCTAAATGATAAGAGGGTGTACTATTAATTTTTTAAAAATTTATTTTTAATTTATTAAAATTTCGGGCAATTATTTGTAATTTGTTCATTACAGGACAGCAAAATGCCCTCTACTGTAGCATTGCTCAGTTGAGCTCCTCCCATAATAATAATTCAATTGGTATTTAAATGTATCGAAATTTCAAATCAGTACGTAATATTCTTTTTTTCCCCCCAAAAAAAACTCTACTGAATTCAAGAAATCAACATAATTTTTAAACCTGCATTTTTATATTACTGTAGTAGGACAGTCTTATGATATCATGGAGCAAGTTTATATATATATATATATATATATATATATATATATATATATATATAAGAAAGACAACTGCTAGGGTGAAATTAGAACAATGAGAACCAGTCATTCTCCAGAGTCCAGACATAGACTAATTGGCGTAGCCAAGTGACACCACGTCACCACCTCCCATTCAGGCCAGTCTGAGTGAGTGTTGTGGAGATCATGAATAATCAGACTCACCAGTGCACCACTATATAACATAACCAGAAAAAAAAAAAAATCATTACTAATATTTTTTGAAGCGCTGAAAATAAACCATATCTTATTTCGAATAACTCAACCAACAAACATACTCGGAGAGAGAGGGAGAGACACACACACACACAGAGAATATGGCAATGGCAATGGCGCTTCGCAGGCTCTCCTCTTCCTTCGACAAGCCTATTCGTCCTCTCTTCAATGCCACCTCCCTCTATTACATGGTTCTCTTCCTTCTTTTCCTTCATTTTCCTCTCAACCAAACTCAGAAATCCCTTCTCTGCTTGTTCTTTCATTGATTTACTTCTCATTAATTAGTAACTCCGGTTTCTTTTTCTTCTTCTGCAGTCTTCGTTGCCTAATGAAGCTGTGTACGACAAGGAGAAGTCTGGTGTCACAGTATGCTCCTGAAATTTTCTCTTTCCATATTTCCTTCCATTTCGCTTTTACTCATGCCTTTTCTTTCTTTCTTTTATTTATTTATTTTTTTCTAATTTTAACTGAAAAATTATACTTTTATGTACAGTGGCCAAAGCAGCTTAATTCACCGCTGGAAGTTGTGGACCCTGAGATTGCTGAAATTATTGAGCTCGAGAAAGCGCGCCAATGGAAGGTAATTACTCTTTCTATGCATGAGTTTCCGTTGAATAAGTTTGGGTCAACTCAACATCTTTGCCTACTATCCGAGCCTTATTTGTTTATGCTGGTCTGCTTTGTAACTGATTCAGTCGGACATAATATGATTTCCAATCTAAATCAACTAAACGTACGTAATCTCAATCCAATTTTGTCTTTTCAACTTTCCTGTCTGTCCATTGGAAAATTTACATGTAATTAATTTAACGAAAAAATTTCCTCTTTACTTTCTGGTTAAGGGTCAGATTTACTTCTTGTCTTCGTTTCTTCGTCTATTCTTGATTTATTTATTTATTTTCTATTTATTTCCTTGTCTCTTGTTTGATGTTGTTGCTATACATATTTGCATACTTTGATTTTTCCGAGAATTAAATTTAGGATATTAATTAATTTATAATTTGTTATCTACTGAAATATGCTATGCCTACAGGGGTTGGAACTCATTCCTTCTGAGAACTTTACTTCTGTATCTGTGATGCAAGCCGTTGGATCTGTCATGACCAACAAGTACAGTGAAGGATATCCGGGTGCCAGATACTATGGAGGAAATGAGTAAGTCATCCACTGCGAGGTTGTGAGTTGGAAATCCTAGTCAGCCAATTTAGTCAAAATTATTTTGCTTTAAACAGTCTTTGTGATCATCTAGCTTAATTGACATCTGCAAATGTTGTCCTTGAACTTTTTGATTAATGCATCCAACTTACAGGTATATTGACATGGCAGAGTCGTTATGTCAAAAGCGTGCATTGGAAGCATTTCGATTGGATCCCGCAAAGTGGGGAGGTACCTACTCCTTTTCTATTAGTCATTTGTTGAAGTTTGTAAGAGTTACTGTCTTCGAAGGGAAACAGAGACATGCTATCTGAGCAGCATCATTAAGAAAGAAATTGGTCTGGATTTTGTTAGCATTATAGCATATGTATCAGCATCTGTAAATTCATTATTCCCTTTCATGTTGCAGTGAATGTGCAGTCTCTATCTGGGTCTCCAGCAAATTTTCAAGTCTACACTGCGTTATTAAAAGCTCATGATAGAATCATGGCACTTGATCTTCCTCATGGCGGGCATCTTTCTCATGGATATCAGGTGCTTATGACTTCCATGCTTTATTTTTCTCTCTTCGCTTGTCATATATGACTGTGTACCTATATGCATAGTTTAACCATTTTCCTTTGAACATTTGTAAGATTCCTTTTTGTACATATAAAACTAGTTGTTTCTGGAAATATAGTTTGTCATGGATGAATTATGCTCCGCCTATTCACTTTTGTTTGTCAAGTGCCTAACAATTAATGATTCTTTGGATCTAATGAAGCACTGTCTCTGCTACTGTGTTATTCCGTGGCACAATCTTTTATGAAGACTTTGGTTTTTCATCTTGCTTTTTTTCTTATTTATCCCAGTTTGCATACGATTTTCATCCAACCTGCCAAAAGTAACGGCACTAATGCATTCCACTATGCTGTTGAAAGGAACTTGTTTTTTTTTTCTTTCTTTCTTTTTTTTTTTTTTTTTTTTTGGGGAGGAAAAAAAGAAAGGAAGTGGAAAACACTTCCTAGATTTTTCTGAGAATAAGAAGGAAACATTCAAATTCATTGACATTTATCATTTTGGCTATAATTTTGGGGTCTATTTCGATGTATTGCTGCATGCCTGTAATTGTGAATTATCTCATAAGTTTTCTATTGGATTTAGTCGATCTATTGATTTTATTTTAAGTTTCTTCATATTATTTTAATGACCACAAATCAATAATATCATCATTTTTCCTCCTTTTCTGCAGACAGACACTAAAAAAATATCTGCGGTGTCCATATTTTTTGAGACAATGCCATACAGATTGAACGAGAGCACTGGCTATATTGACTACGATCAGGTAGGTAATAGAATTTAATAATAATATAAAATTATAGTTTTGGTAGGAGATTGGTTTGATAACATATTCTGCGTTCACATCAATTTACCCCATATTTATATATATAGCCCTTGGGATGAATACTTTTCTTGCATTAGCAGGCTAATCTATCCTCAAATTATAATAATTGGATTGTTTGCTTCTTTTGTTCTCTGTTTCCAACTGGCGTCTCACTTCTTCTTTTGGCCCTTTTCCGCATTTTAAACACTTGGAACAGTGAGATATTGTTTTCCATTCCAGCCACTTCCATATCAACATGAAATCTTAGAATCAGCCACTTGCCTTTCAGGCCTTAACCATCTGAACCCAGCAGTGGTAACATTTTTTATGCATACAACTGTCTTTTTCATTATTGCATTATTCCTCGCAATAATAGGTATAGTTGAAAAAGCCCTTAATTGAATAATATAAAAAGTACATGATCATAGCCTGTAATATCTTTTTTCTCATGGTTGTGTAAAGTTTACTGCATATTTAAGCATGTAGAACTACTACATTTGTCACATTATAGATATACACATATTTTATGTACTTGCACTTCTCTGCCTATGAGTGAGTAAAAAGAAATGTGTGACCTCTATTGCAGCTGGAGAAGAGTGCCAGTCTTTTCAGACCAAAGTTAATAGTTGCTGGTGCTAGTGCTTATGCACGCTTATATGATTATGCACATATTCGCAAGGTAACCTCCTTTGGATTACTTTTCGCATTTGGGCTTCCAATCAAGACAGCTATAATTCAGAGTTGCTGAGTTGATACTTTCTGTAGTTTATAAGGTTGAATTTGTCGTAACAGATCTGTGACAAACAAAAAGCAATAATGTTGGCTGATATGGCACACATTAGTGGTTTGGTTGCAGCTGGCGTCGTCCCATCACCTTTTGATTATGCAGATGTAGTGACCACCACAACTCACAAGTCACTTCGTGGGCCACGTGGAGCCATGATTTTCTTCAGAAAGGGGGTCAAAGAGATTAACAAACAAGGCCAAGAGGTGAGTTGCTGAAGGAAATATCATGTAATAAATATTGACATCCTTGTCTTAATAGCATCTTCTGGATACCTTTTTGCATCTTTCTTTTGCTAAAAATGAGATTTCTGAGGTGGAACTAACAATTCTCTTTTGAGTTTTTGCTAAAGGTCTTGTATGACTATGAGGACAAAATCAATCAAGCTGTGTTTCCTGGACTGCAAGGGGGTCCCCACAATCACACAATTGCGGGTTTAGCAGTTGCACTAAAGCAGGTTAGTATGCTCATAAGATAGTTCCCACTTGAGAGTTTTTCCTATTAGTTGCATATGTTGCATCTTCTTAGGAAGAAAGAGATCCGCATTAGTGTCAGTACATGACAACTAAAAATGGACGCATTAGTGTCAATACAGAAGAGGTTGGAAATGCCCAAGAAATGAATTATTTCTTATTTTCTTCAATGCACAGCCAAGTTTGTATTAGGTTGATAGTAAATGAAGCTATACTACAGTGGTTAGATTGTAAAGCAGACAATATGATGGTATAGACCATATCTGAAGCTCTGGGCTAAGAGAAAGAATGACCAAGTTCCGATGCCCTTAACGTCATTTTTCAATGGCTAAATTTCTTCTCTCTCTAAAATGCAAAATTAACACCAAATTTCACTTTACACTGTTCAGTTCTATTTTCATAATTTCCTTCTCTCTTTGTGCAGGCTACAACTCCAGAATACAGAGCCTATCAGGAGCAAGTCCTTAGTAACTGCACAAAATTTGCACAGGTATCACATTATTTTATTAGATGTAGCAAATTTGTAATTTGATTAAATAAGAGCAATTTTATCTCACTGATGAGAGACTTAACACTGAATTATTATCTCATCAGAGTGTGAATCCTGTTGATTTCCATCCAGTATCTTGATATCTTCAAATTTTGCAGACTTTAGTTGAGAAGGGATATGAACTTGTTTCTGGCGGGACTGAGAACCATTTAGTTTTGGTGAATTTGAAGAACAAGGTAGGAGGGTTTTGTTCTCTCTTATTTGACCACCTGATAGAATAGGAGTGCCTTTGGATGTTAGCTAAGGTGGTAAAGGTTGCTTTAAGACAATTCAACCTGTGCCAGTAGGCTATGACATATGCAGTCCATCTGATGGTTGTGAATTTAATAACATTTTATCCTGTAAAGTAGGGTACTGCTACTTTTTCTTCATTTGTTTCTCCTCCTTAAAACTATCATGTTACAGGGTATTGATGGTTCCAGAGTTGAAAAGGTGCTTGAAGCTGTTCACATTGCTGCAAACAAAAATACAGTTCCTGGAGATGTATCTGCCATGGTTCCTGGTGGCATAAGAATGGGTAAAACCTTTTGATAAAGAAATCTTGTCTGTTTGTGGTGACTTTGATTGACAAATCCACCTGCACTTTTCAGGAACCCCTGCTCTTACCTCAAGGGGATTTGTTGAAGAGGATTTTGTCAAGGTAGCGGAATTCTTTGATGCTGCTGTGAATTTGGCAGTGAAGATCAAGGGTCAAGCCAAAGGTTAGCAAATCATAAACATATATTCATGGTTGTTTCTGGTACTCAACAAGCTAATGGAGCTTGTGTGCCGTCAATTTTCAAAACCAGGAAACAAGTTAAAGGACTTTATAGCTACAATTCCTAACTTCCAATCTGGGATTGCAAAACTCCGCCATGATGTTGAAGAGTATGCCAAGCAATTCCCAACCATTGGGTTTGAGAAAGAAACCATGAAGTACAAGAATTGAGCAAGAGTTCTGAACTGCATCAGGTATATATGATCAACGCAACATTGCTGCAATCGACCATATTCATGGTGACATTAGGACTCAGAAGAAAAACAATATGCAGTTCACAAATAGAATGTCTAATGTTACAACTCCTTTGCTAGACCAGGTTTATGTAGACCAAACCAATGGGAGAATGTCATGTAAGCAAAATAATTTACATGATACTCAGTCATTGGTTTGACCCACCTTGGACCAGGTCTAGGCAAGAAATTTTTTTAATATATATCACCTAGAAAAGGGTAACTTGACTTTATGAGAATGCATATTAACTATAATATGCATAAATAGAAGGAAAAAGAAAACACTGCCATTTAACTTACTATTGAATGGAAAAGACGAGTGTGCCTGTTGTTGTGTTGCATCTTGTTTTTACCAATCTTTCAGTTGAACAAAGTTCAACTCAAAAACCTTATAATGTTACATTTTAATGTCTTTGCTGATTCTTTATTTTTGTTCAGCAGGTTCCCAGATTTCAGAAGAATTTTTTTATTTTTGTTCAGCAGGATCGCAGATTTCAGAAGAATTTTTCTACTTCGTGGAGGTGTATGAAAAATGGCATTAACCTGTGGATCATATCAGGGCTGCGAATTCAGGGCATTTTATCCATATAAATCTTGCAAACCTTGATCTGTATCTGTTTTTATGTATATATGCACAGAATCAGTGAATTCGCTAAGTAAACCAATAAACTTTCTCATTCTAAATGTGATCGCCTTTTTTTCCTCTCCTGTTGAAGGTCTTATTGGCCTAACAACACATAGCACAAAAAATTGGGGTTGGTTCAGCCACTATATGAGCAAAGTAGCTTCTAGCTCCAGATACTTTCATCAGGGGAATCATGCCCAGATTCAATCTGGGAAAATTTTTAAATCGTTAAGATAAGAAGTCATACGCACAGAATATGTTGGCAAGCTACAATTCAAAAAATTTAATCACATAACTATAGATTTTCATGAGAATCTCATTCATGAATCATCTGATGTTTTTCTTCCTTTTCCAATCTTTATTGTTAATTTTTTTTCTTGCGGTATGGAAAGAGGTATCAATGGTTGAAGACTGCAAAAAGGAATCATGCGAGAAATCACTTCTATGTAGGACAAGAACTAGGTACAACCTTAACATATACGAGTTGACGGGGAAGTAAGAAATAGGAATGAGAGCACTTGTTGATGAATTTTTAGGTTTGTTTGCATCAGCCTCTTTCCCGCTGCTGGAGGCGACTTGCGCATCATCTGAAACCTTGGACGAAGGTGAAGGAGCAAAGCAAGTAAACATGGCTGGGAACTGAACCATTTTTCTTTATTTTTATGTGTGATCTAACGAGTATGCGAGTATTTTGTTTGCTTGAGTTGGAGGAGGAGAAATGGAGATTAAAGACTGGTTGTAATAGAGTATGAATTCGGATGAATGAGGGTTTAGGTGAAAATATGTGTCCCATTTATAGGGAAAGATGACAAATATTGGGAAGTTGAGTAAAACTAGATTATCTTGATGTGGTGGGGCAAGTAATAGGGAGTTTCTAGGAAATTGACGCTCGCAGTATTTTCTTCAATTTTGCGTAAAGCACTGGTATTTTATTTAACAATTTAGGGTTATATAAATCTCTTTCATTCCCAAAAATGTGCATTTTTGTGAAATTAAATTTTGATAAATTAATAAATTTAAAATAGATTTATTAATTATAACTTATAGATATATTATTTTTGAATTTATAAATTTATAAAATATATTTCTTTCTATCAACAATGGAAGCTCAAAACTGAACAAGGAATACAAAATGAAGTATAAAACTAAAAAATAACAAAAGAAAACACTTGTGCGTACAACACAGCCCACGAAAGTTTTCCTTTCTCCAAGCATCCACTTGAAGACCTAAAAAAATTCCTATTACCAAAAATCTAGTGCTCATATTTCCCTTTACTTTTTTTATAACATAATTATGGTATATTTAATTACCTAACAACCCTTCATTTTATCCTTATATGTCTCACTTTCTTATTTCTAGAATATTCTTAATCTCTAGCTTTTTTCTATTACTACCCTCTCCATCTAAAATAGTCTTGTCCTCAAGACTGGAAATTTGACTCCCTTTGTAGTATGCAAAAGGTTTAAAGATGGAGTTAACAGTTTTGACAATATGTCCAACTTCATTTCTTCTTGATTGAAAGGAATTCCTATGACTCTAATAAACAAATTAAATAGTACAAAGACAAACATATGAAATAACATAGTATTATCCGATTCATGGGGTAGAAAAAAATCCTTTTAGTGTTAAAATTCTTAACAGTAATAAAAGGCCACATCGTATTTCTTCCGTTATCATCAATTTGATATGTGTTCTTCCAAAAAAAAGAAGTCATTTCATTATTATTCATTGTTAATAAAGCTAATAAAATGCAAATTTTTGTTGAGCGTTTCTTTATCTTTTTTACCCCATAAAGATATTAAATAAAATGAACTGTTTTTTTTACCACTGTAATTTTTAAAATGAACATTTAAATATCCTTCAAAAGTAAGTAAATAAACCCGAAACATATAAAGCGCAGTTAATCCCGTAGTGAAACAAGCTATGATTGAGAAAATAGGTGAATACAACCAACTATCATTAAGAATTTCATCTTTGGATCAAAAATAGGCGAAGGGTGGAATACCACAAAGAGAAAGTGTTGCTTAAAAGAACCATATTTTCACTCTTATCTGGAGAATAACCAACAATAACTTCCATTGAATGAATAATGGATCCAGATTATGAAAATAACTATCCTTTCGAATAGGCATGAGTAATCAAATAAAATAAAGCGACTTGATAAGACCACATAGCTAGAGCTAACATCGTATGACCCAATTGAGACATTGTAGAATAAGTTAAACTTTTCTTAATATCTTTTTGAGCAATAGCTAAGGTTGCTCCTAAATAGACTGTTATTATGGCTATCAAAGTTATTAGATTCATTATGTAAAGTATGACTACGAAAAGAGGAAAAAGTCGAGCTACAAGAAAAATTTTCGCCGCTACCATAGTAGCAGCATGTATCAGAGCCGAAATAGGAGTAGGCCCTTCCATGGCATTTGGCAACCATACATGAAGAGGAAATTGTATCGATTTAGCAATTGCGTCGGAAATTAATAGAAGGCCACATAAAGTAACAAATAAAAAATTAACTTGATTATTATAAATCAAGTTATTAAATATTTTGAACAACTCTCGAAATTCGAAACTGCCCGTTATCCAATAAGGACCTAAAATTCCTAATAATAAACCAAAATTTTCTACATAATTAGTTAAAAATGCTTTTTGACAAGCATTCGATGCAATGGGTCATGTGAACCAGAAACCTATTAAAAGATAAGAACACATTCCAACTAATTCCCAAAAAATATAAATTTGTATCAAATTAGAACTAGTAACTAATCCCAACATTGAAGTATTGAAAAAAGTCATATAAGCAAAAAATCTCAAATAGCCTTGATCATGAGACATATAATTATTACTATAAAAAAGAATCATAATTCCAACTATAGTAATTAATACTAACAAAATAGAAGTAAGTGGTTTAATCAAGTGTCCGAACTCTAAAGAAAAATCATTATTGATGGTCCACATGTCATATGCCATCTCTTGCTGAATCCGGTCAACTTTTCCTTCATTGTCAATATTTTCATCGTCACTAAGCAAAAAGTACTCAGAGTTGACCAATTGGTCACTAATGTTGAGGGCTAATTTGCTAGCCACATTTGAAATATAGATCCTTCCTTCGATGCTCTTCCCACTCTGATCAAGAAAGTTGTTGCAATCCTATATTGCATGAAGCTTGAGATGAGTTTGGGGCTGGATTATATTAGGTTGTCTTTGCTGGATCAATATTTAAGGTACTTGGATGTGGGTGTAACATGCTCGACTTTTCCATATGCATATCTACATGCATTTCATTTGAACATATGTATTTTACGTGTATTTCACTTGAACACATGCATAATATGCATTTCAGGTATTTTACAATTGTATAAAAGTGCATATGTCTGTTTTATAATATAGATGAAAATGATATGAAATTAATATTTAAGTGAACAAAGAAAGTAGATTGAATTAATTAAATTTAATATAGTTAATTAATGAAATTGAAGTAGAAGATTAAGTTGTATTTTTGCTATTGACTAGTATGTCTAGATACATATAATTATATAAGAATAATAAGAATAATTAAATAAAAATAAAAGACAGAAAAAAAATAAAAAGGAAAATAAAAAGAAAAAGAAAAAGAAAAGTCAAAAAAAAGAAAACAAAAAGGGACGGGTGAAGAAAAAATGAAAAGGAAGACAAATTGTTTGACTTAGGCTAAGTCTTCTTCTTCCTCTTCTTCTTCTTCTTCTTTGCTTCATTCCTTCATTCCATTTGTAACACCCCCTTACCCTCCTATGTCACAGTCAGGTAAGGTGATATCACTGACTGTCTGTATAAGCAAACTTGTATATATATATATATATATATATATATATATATGTATGTATCATCCTTGGTACATATATATATTCACATAGTGCATCTGTGCATATGTCTCTATATATATGTATCATCCATGATACATATATACATACGTATAAATCCCTGTAAAAATAGATATATCAATTCATGTAAATTAATATATGAGTATATTCATATACCCATCTCTACTCATCATTCCCTGTATAATACGATATATTCATATCTCATATATGCATAAAAAAAACTTTAATTTACATATTTATTTTTATACATATAGTTCATAAGACCACAACTGGTCATAAATATCTACAGACGGTTTATATGCATATATATAAGTGGTTACAAAAAGAAACCAACCCTGTCCAGGTAGTTGCCACTACTGCTTTGTTCCATTTGTGGGACTCGCTGGACTAGCAGTACACTCAGATATCTCGCCGCTCTTAACCCTCATCCTGATACCTGCGCGAGAGAAAAATAAACTCTAGCGCTGAGTTTTAACTCGGTGGTGCAAAAACGTATAATAATAATCAATTTAAAGAACTATATATATATAAACTGAAACTCATTAAAGTTCTTTTTGCATAAAATAATATTTTCATAATAGTTATACTTATATAAATAGATTGATATAAACATTTTCGGTAAATGAATATAACAGTAAAACTTTTTGGATTATAATTTTATTTATGTGTCATATCATAAGCGTATAATCAAATCATAATATTACATCCATTTACTAAATAGAAACTATTGTCAAGCCCATATATTAAGACACCATAGACTCAATCCTAGGGATACAAGGGGTACCGTCAATTGACGGAAAAGTCATGGTCCAAGAAATTCACAGAACCAGGGTCAAATCATAACCCCACAGCTGATCTAAAATAACCACAAGATTGGTCTCGGTCCAAAATAACTACATGATCGAAATATATATATATATATATATATATATATATATATATATATATATATATATATATATATATATAACATGTTTAGCCCAAGATAATCACATGACTATGGTTAAATCATAACCCCACAGCTGATCCAAGATAACCACAGGATCTTTCAATATCTTTCATGACCAAAATAACCACAGGCCATGGAGTTCCTATCCTATTGGCATGCCAACAAATCATTGAGCCAAGTCTAGGCTAATACATGAGCCAAAATATATTGACTTTCATAAAATAAATAATTTAAAACTTACGTATATATATATATATATATTACACAAAATTATTCTCATTTCATGTATCATACAAAAAATTAAATTCGTTTTATAAATACAAACATTAAATTCGTTTATAAATGATCAGTATTATAAATAATTGCACAAACCTAATTTATTATCTTGTCGCGTCTGCATGCTCTTTTTCTTTACTCGATGTTGGCGCTTGTGTCAAATGTGCGCCTAATAAAATTATATTTATTGTCAAATATTTAACAGTATAATACTCTTCCAAATAGCGAAAATATATTTATTTCCAAATTGTAATTCAACGTCGCTCACGTTAATTTATGAGTATAAATTTTAAAATTCTTAAAATACACTAACTTATTATTTAATTTACTCATTTATTCATTATCTTTATTTATTTAAATCTTCATTTAGCTCAATAATTAACTCAATTATTTTATTTCTTTGTCTTACTCACATTTTTCACTTAATTTACTAATTGACTTAGTTCTTTATTACTAACTCATAATATTATCTAAATTTAATTATATATGTTTTGGCCCAATTTTATTTATTTATTTTACCATTAGACTTTTTATTTTTTTAATTTTATTTATTCTTTTATTTTACCTTGCCCTTAATTAAGTTAACTAGGGTTTCAATTAACATAATTTTTTTTCCATTAAATTTATTGACCTTCATTTGACTTTAATTGACTTAACTTTAGTTTATTAATTTAATAAATTTAGTTAACTAAATTTTAATTGTTTCGGTCATACCTTTAATTTTTCTCTCTTAAACTTACTTTAATTAAGTCATTTAAATATTTAATCAATTTATTTGTTAACTTAATTAACACTAATCACTTCATTAATATTAATCAATTCTTCCATTTTCGGCTAACCACATATTTCCTTAGGCTCACTTGCTAAACAACCTCATTAACATAAATCACCAACAAATCACCATTATTACTCATTTTAATTAAGTTATCTGATTTAACCATATCTTGCTTAGCTAACTAAACTTTATCTTACCCTTCCTTTATGGTTCTCGGCCAAAATATCCAAATCAACTCAAACCCTCAACAACCCATAATACACCAATATATTAAACTCAAGTAAAACCTCCCAAAATGGTAACAATGGAAATCAACTTACATAAGAACACAAGGAAATATAAATAGAGAGCTTAGGCTCTCAGGTACAAGGAAACAAAAATACAATCAAGGTGTAAAATTTTCACCTACAAATAACCTCTTTCAACCCGAGGCTACCTTGATCTCCAACATGCAAGACCTTCAAAATTTCAAGCTACCTTCAGCCGAGCCCTAAGTCTCCTCTTCTTCCACTTGTTGCTTCGGTTTGATTTAATTAGCACCACCCTTAAGATATCCTTCTTGTATTATGAGATTATGGCTAAACTAGGCTTAGGTTTTTTTGAGAACTTGTTGAAGAAATATGGAGGAAAGAAGGAAGAACATGTCTCGGTTTTGGGAGAAGAAAAATGGAAGGTGAAAGAAGATGAAAGAAGAAAAGAAATAGATGGAAGAAAGAAGAAAAAATGAGGGATAATATGGCCGGCCAAACATTTGCCTAAAACAAACCAAATTTTTGATATATTTAAACTATATAAAATTGATTTATGGAGGTGATGTGATTGAGGGATTTCCCATCAATCTTCCACCTCTTCTTTTTATGGCCAAACTTGACTTCTTTTTTTTCCTTTTTTTGTTTATTATTATTTATTTATCACCTTAATTTATTTTCTACACATATATTAAATTCATTAATTTCAAGTCTGGAATAAATAAATTTTCAACAATTAATTATACCATTATTCATGAAATACTTTTCTTTATATTCCGGTATATTCGGTTTAAACATTAGAGTACCGGAGCAATGATCGCATTTTTTTCCTGGTATTTTTACGGTACCGTAAGTTAAATTTTATCTCTTTAATTTAGTGCTTTAAACAATTGAGTTTTGACACCAAATTGTACCTGGGAGTTCGCCTTAATATTCTTTACGTTTTGGTATGCTCCGTTTGCGATTTACCGGCAGTGCAAAAATAACATATTTTACAGTTCTGACATCATTTTCGTCGATTTTTATGAACATTTCAGTGTTACGTGTTTAAAATAAAATATCTCATTTATTCTCATTCCCAATTTAGATTTCGATCATATCGGCTCAATTCCGGTCCCGCACGTGCACGATTTCCGGTAGGTCCGGTGTGTTTGGTCGCGAATCACTCGTGTCAACCGTGGCCTAAATTGATGGACATGACACCATTTCTTTGAAGTTCTAGCAATATTTTCTCCTCTTGTCACTCCAAAAATTACAGCAACAAGGTTAGCCAAGGGTGATTATAGGTGAGTAAACAATTATTTTGTGTTAATCTTGATTATGGTGTTTAGGATTCATAAATAGGTAATGTTTTATACTAAGGTTTTGATGATTTTAGAGATTGAATCTGGAGAAGTGTAAAACATAAAACGTATGCCTTTATGTCTTAGGTTTATGGATATATAAATATTTTTATAATATGTGGTGTATAGGAAAAGAAACCTTCTCTTGATTGAAACTGATCCGGATGTGAACCCTAACTGAATTAGCCACGATTTTTATTAGTTTTGAATATGATAAAACAATTATTTGAAGCATCTCAAAACATAAAAGTTATATATATATATATATATATATATATATATATATATATATATATGTTATGTATCTTTATACCAAATTTCAGCTTCATATATCGTGTGTATTTTGAGTTATGATGAAGAGAACCATGACTGTTCCATAGTTGTTAAGTGCCCTGTACAAGTCCAGAAATTTGTTTAATTATTTTGAGCTTCTTACAGATAGATTTTGTAAATTATCAAAATATAAAAATTATAGGTATATGTCTTATCTAAATTTGGGTACTAATTTCAGTTTAATATGTTATGTATAGAGTAAGTTATAGCCATTACAAGTCATACTATTCTGGAAACCAACTATGTTCCAGAGCAGTAAAATGTTGCTTATAATTTGAGGGCCTTAGAGACATAATTGATAAAAGTTACAAACATAAATTTTATTTAATCTTGTTCCATACGTGATAACATAATATAAAATCAGTATATGCAGTATATAGATGTATAAGGTGTTAAGTGTTACAGTAGGTCTATTGGTGGACTTAAAGTAGTAGGCTGAGACCCATAATCCATTGGTTTTAAATGTTGGTTTGTGCTAAACACGTGGTTGATCTCCTTCTCCTCCCCTTTTTGACGATTTCGAAATCCAGTTGTAGAGCTCCCTTTTTTCCTAAAGCAATTTGGACATTACAGGTAATGTTGATAACGCTCAAATGAGTATCTAGACCAAGAAGGCGCATCTAATTTTTGATCTCATCCTTCAAAGTACCCCAAATACAAAGCTTTTGACTAGTTTAGGATCATTAAAGCTATAAGTTCAAATTCATCGATATATTCATCAATACTTCAATGTTGTCAAAGTGCAGCCAACTACTCATATGGACTGAAGTATGTAATTCCTCTGAAACGATTTAACAACTTACTGAAGGAGAATGGTAAACCAATGAACCCTTACTCCTTCCATACACACATGTGTCAGTTGTACTCGTTGATATTCTGGGGTTCCATAAATTTAGAAGCAAGTTTCAGCTTTAGTCAACTAATCTCTTGTGTTTGTACCAAAAAAGGAAAAAAGTCTAACATTTTTTGTGATGAGAGCTGCGTCTACTGCAATGGTTGGTTTCCCAAATTCCAGTGGTGGGTATCCCATTGCTAAATCGATTCGTGTGGGAAAAGATGGCTCGGTATCTCCTAAAGAATCCACGATCTGTTATATTATCCCTTGCTCTCCATCATAAATGAGTTATTTATCCATCTTTTTATGCCATTGCATAACCATACCCTATAGTTTATCCTGGCTTTCTTGAGCCATTGCAAAGAACTTATCTTGGTTATGTTGAGTAAGGACCATCTATTGATGCAAAGACTTCATTTGGCTTGAGAGGTTGTATAGTTGTTCCTCCTGGGCATCCAAACATGACATGGTCTCCATATTTTCATCGATTTCCCCCATTGTCATATCTGACAAGTCAGATCAATAGTAGAAAACAACAAACAAACACACAAAATGACAACACAAATCAAATTCAGCAAAATGAAATGAGGTAAGAATTCCTTTGTTCAATTTCTTCTATCAACAATGAAGGCTCAAAACTGAATAAGGAATGCAAAAGGAATTATACAACTAAAAAATAACAAATGAGAACCTTTGAGCACAAAGAACAACCACTTGAAGACCCAAAAAAGATTCCTATTACTCATATTCCCCTTCACCTTTTTATAATGGAATTTTGGTATATTTAATTACTTAACAATATTTTATTCTATTTTTACGTGCCCCACTCTCTAATATCTAGAATATTCATAACCTCTAGGTTTTATCTATCAAACATGCTATGTGAATGAAATAGGAAGTCATTTCCAGGGATAACTAGCATGTTTGGGTTGCAATTTCTTGTTTGGTTTGTGTGAACTTTTATCTGAATTCCTTCTAACAATATTATAACAGTTATCGAAGTTTCTATTATATTTAGGTATGAGATACATTGGTCCACTAAACCCTGCCATCAGGCCAAGGTTTTGTGATTCAGTTTCTAAATGGCTTCCAATCATTATATTTCTTTTTTAGTGAGAGAATATCTCATTATCAAACTCATGGTGCTTGCTTATAATTATCTTTAAGTTTACTGACTCTCATTTAATTAGATTTCACTCATTTATAAGTATGAATGATGAACTGTCCATTACTTGGGTCCTTTTAATTATGAAGACTAAATGATAAAAAAACAATAGAATACAAATTGTAATTTAAACTGCACATTAGTTTCAGAAATGTAGATATTAAATGTGTCTCAACCCTTAGTGCAATGAACACTATCTCATTGCCTGTTATTTAGAATATTAATCATAATTTTGTAGATTTTATGAGATTCATGAAAAATAAGGTTGAAAATTGACGATGAGAAATATGGTCAAATACAAGATTTATATGGATGTGAAAAGTGTGGTTTAGCTCCTTGATGCATGCTTAGTGTTGTCATACTGAAATGTTGCCCTAATTTTATTGCCAAAAATAGTTAGTATATGTCCATTTGTATTGCATTAGGATAAGAACTCATGACAACTATACTTTTATATTACATTTGGATTACTGCTTTTTAAATTGTTGTTAAAATCCTTATGTCCTTACAATCTATTCATTTTTTAGCATTATATATAAGCATTTAAGATTACACCTGCCTTGTTTACAACGCTTGATGACTTCTTTATTTGGGTATGTGAAGCCCAAATAAAAGAGGCAATTCTTACTAGTGTTGCTCTTGAATATGATAAAAGGGAAGAATTTAACAAAATTGAGCAGGTTTATTTGGCATGAGTTTTTTTCCCGCATTATAGGAATATTGTGATAGAAGGCATTTAGTTTAAGTTTTATCCTTCTTTTGAATTTCCTTCCTCTTTGGGACATTGTGCTTTCATGTTGGTATTTAGTTATTGAAAGCCATTAGTTGTCAAAATTGTTATTAGGTATTATTGAAGTGAAAATCTTATTACTTTTTCTTTTTTTTCTTTTGTTTGCTCTTAGTCAAATTTTAATTTGTAGGAGCAAAAAAGACTCTCTCCAACTTGATATGATATGTATATCAATATATCAATATCTCAATATACTAACCACATATATTATACATATATATTTAATTTTTTTTAATGAAATGACACTATTATCCTTGATATTACTATAAATTTATATGTGTTATAAATGAGTTGAGTCGAGTCGAGTTGACACAATACGTAAAAATTAATCAGGTTGGAACAAATTCATGTATCAACTCATTACACGGTCTACTTTAAGTCATGTCATAAATAAATCGACTATTTTCTGACATAAATTCGTATATACTCAATACTAATTCACTAATTTTATGCATTTAATAAATTAGATTTAGGGTTGTGATCCATTTTTACACCCTTAATTCATTGCCTGTTTTCATGACCAATACATGAGTTTGCTAGTCTTAGTGTTTTGAGGAAATCTTCTTTTTCCTAAATTGGTTAATATTGCAGTGCCTCTCTTTAAAATCACAATCATTCGCCTCCTACAACCAATGATCTCTCTCATTTCAATCATTTGGATTTTAATTTTTAATAAGAGTATTTCATACGTTCAATGGAATTGAATTTCTATGAGGAGATATAATAATAGGATTCATCAGGAAATTGACGGTAAAAGAAATTGAATTTCAATTTAACAATGATGATGTGGATGAGAATGTTTGTCAATTTCGACGGAGTCTTTACACGAAAAAAGAATGCATGTAGGAGGCTCTTGGCTATGCCAAGCGAAATACTTTCTATGACCTTGTTTCATACTTATGTTTGCCATAGCAAAACTACCATTACTACCCATCATTGCCTTCTAATTCACCAAATTTATTAACACCTAATTTTTGAAGTTTAAGAATACATGACTTATGATATATAATAGGTAAAATGATTCAGTTGTATTAAATTTTTGTATTATGATATATAATGGATAAAATAATTTAGTTGTACTAAATTTTTGTATATGTATCAAATTGGTTCTAAAATTTTATTTTATATCAAATTTGTATACATACTTTAGTTTTAAGTTTCAAATTATAATACCAAAAATATTTCCGATAGATTCATATTGACGTGAATACTATCCACATCAGTAAATTTGGTATCTAAATTAGTAAGTCTAACATCCATATTAGTATAAATCTACTGAAAAAAATTTGATATCATAATTTAAAATACAATTTCAAAGTATTAGTACCAATTTGATATAAAATAAAATTTTGATACCAAAATTTGATACCTATCTAAAAAATTTTACAGCATTGAATTATTTTACCTGATGCATAATGTTATATATTTTTCATTTAGATAAAGAAAAAAACGAAGCATCTCGCAGACTTTTTTAGTAATTGATGAAAGCTTGCCTTCAAATATTACATTGAGAAATATATATATATATATATATATATATATAAAAGAAAGGGGTAAAAAAGCAACCGATCGACTCACCAGCTACAGACAGCTAACAAAGCTAGCAGAAAACAATTTCGCCATCAACACGATTTCACCAGAAACCAACAAGCAACAAGAATTACCTCTTTCCTTGTTTCTTTCTGTATTAGAAATTAAGTTATTGCGGGATTGAAATTGGAAGAGAATGGCAAGAGCAGGAGGTATAACTAACGCAGTCAATGTAGGGATAGCAGTTCAAGCTGATTGGGAGAATCGCGAATTCATATCTCACATTTCCCTCAACGTCCGTCGCCTCTTCGAATTCCTTCTCCAATTTGGTAATTCTTTATATCTTATGATTCATTGTTTGTGTTTTCCTTTGAATTTTTTTTTATTTAATGTTGTCGATTACCCCTTTCAGATGCAACTACAAAGAATAAATTGGCTTCGCTCAATGAGAAGCTTGACACGCTGGAGCGACGTCTAGAGCTGATTGAAGTCCAAGTGGGTACTGCTACGGCCAATCCTTATTTTTTACTACGTGATGCTGTTGTTTCTAGTGATTCTGTTTTCCTGTAAGTGCCCCATCTTGTCTTTATTGTGCTTTTGGAATTGGCTCTACTTGATCTTGTATCTCTTTTTGACGAGTAATACTATATATATATATATGTGTGTGTGTGTGTGTGTGTTTTCATTTTGTGCCTTAATGTTTTTGTGTATTTCTTTATGTTGACAAGTTGGTGATCAAATTTAAATTTGCATGGGCTGTTTAGCCGATGGATAACAGTTTTATGGTGTTTTTGCCTCTGGCTTGCTTAGGACGAATTGATACTCCTCTGCACATTTTTGGTGTGGACAAAATTTAAAGCTACGTTTAGATCAAAGATATAATTAAAGTTATTAAATTACTTACTAGGGAAAATAGTCTAACATAATCCATCATAGACTGCATATTCTTTGAATGTTTAGTGTTTTGTTGGTTAGAATTTGGTGACAGAGTCTTGGCCAATGTAAAATTCTCCTCAATAGTTCTCATTCAAACTAGGTGCCTCCTTTTAGTTGTCACAAAGATTTTCCTTCATATTTGTCACAAGTTGTATCTGTCTTTGAAGTGTGGACCTGCTACAGTAGAGCATGGAAAGCGGGCTAGGATCCATGTAATTTAGATTATAAGACTCTTAGGCATAGAGCATGGGAGGCATCTGTTTTGGATAGTTCTTCTTCGATAGAAAATTTATTTGAAGTTGTCATCTTTTGAGGGATTTTTTTAAATCTCTATAGTGCTTTTGTTTTTCTTAAAAAAAAAAAGGTTGCTGCGTCATTGACCCTTTCTGATATATGATATCTTAGGAAGATTAGGGAGGAGTGTTGCTGGCAATGGCAAACTATAGTTTGATTATCTAGGACTAGGAGGAAGTGACATTTTACACTCATTTTTGCACCAAATGTAACAATTGGTCTTTGTATGAATTGTGAATGAATAATTTCAAACAGTTTATCAAACTTTTATATTCTTAATGAAATTTGATTTATCGTCCACACCTGTGATAAGGGTTGGCCTTCTTTCCAGTATTCAATGTTGTTTATAACTTTTATGGAATGGTCACTAGGTAGGTCATACATATTTCTAGTGACTTTTGGGCAATGAGATATTTTTCCCATAAAATAAGTGTTGCAAAATAAGGATGTCATGATATATACGTGGAATTATATAAAAAAACTAAAATAAGATATTTATGGGTTTAATTTCTTAAGAATGATGTTACATTTATGGAGGTTAATTTTTATTGGTTGTCTCGAATGGTTGGATCATGTCCAATGTGGATGTATGGCTACATCACTAAAGAATGAATTAATCCAAGTAGTGTTAGAGAGCTACCTTAAAAGCAATCACCTTAGGACATTATATGTACACATTTTATTATTAATAAAAAAACTTTTTTCATTATTTAGTGTTCATTGTATGAATTTGATTTAATAACTTAAACCATTTAATAAAGTTCTTGGTATATAACACAACATGAAAGAAATCATGATGTGATCATGATAACGAGATTCTCATCATGTGTAATTGCGTTTATACCTAAATTATCCGTAATCACAACAAAACAAGATATTATTAATGTGAACAGACTAGCACATGTTACATTTTTTAACTAGGTCAAGTAGTAAACAAACTAGCACATGTTATGCTCCTTAATGAGGTCAAGTAGTGGATCTCATAAGCTTTAGACATGAGATATTTATAGTTAACATAAGAATGTTTGCTAGAGTGGTCAAATACATTGGATGACCTAGTCATGAGACAATCACATGAATATATATTCAATTTCAGTGATAATCTCATTATAGCAACAGTTCGAGTATCTTTAGACTTGAGATATTTAAAGTTATCTTAGATACTGAATATTATGCTTTGACTACATTTTTTGCTCTCCGAGAGATTGCTCTCTTAGAGATTGCTCATAGGGTAAAAATTGGGTATGACATAAGGTATTCAATGGTAGTTAAGTGATCAACAAAAGATTCACCATTCTTGATAGAAGGAGAGTATATCTATAGTCTCTTATGAGAGATCATTACTCAAAAATTATTGGCGAAAGTGGACATGTTTTGAAGAGTGTCTTCAAGAACATATCTAATGGAGTAATGAATCTTAGAGACAATAACTAATATATTTGCACTATATGTGACGTAGTCAGTCTTGTGGGAATTGGTACAAAGTTCATACTCTAAAGCAATTGAGGTATAACATAGTAAAATAATGAATTGCACAGTAATTGTCTATGAATGGTTAAAAGTCAAACCATTAATTTTCTGGTTAATTGGGCGGTCATGATGCATTGCTAGGTGTCACTCATGATTTGTTAAGTTAAGTGAAATTGAATAAAAATCAATTATGGGCTAAAAGAGTTTACTTCATAGAATTTTGAAAATGAATAAAAATTCATCTCAGGACTTGAGCTGCTAATATAACCAGAAAATCTATTAGATCACATGCATAGAAGGAATAAACAATATAAAATGGGTTCCGAATTGGATCCGAGTTAGAGAGAAAAAGAATTGAGTCTATTATAAGAGTTATAAATGAACCAAGTACAATTTGGATTGAATTGTTGACTTTGGTCAATATTGGGTCATATATCCCAGGGAAGAGACCCATTAGGGCTTTTCTTTCTCCAACTCTAAAATGGATTAAAGGGTATAAAAAGGGAGAATTGTTTTCTCTCTCCTTCTGTCTTGAACCTCCTTCAATTGTTAGTGGTTTTTACCTTCTTCCATTGTGTGGATACTTGTAGAGTCAATTCAAGCTTTGGATTATTGTAGCTTGCTACAATGAAACAAGAATGAAAGCTCACAAACTAGAGAGGATGAAGCTGCAAAAACAAAAGTAATCAATCTTTCTGCGGATAGGTAGGAAAAATCTCAAAATTGAAATACATAGCCTGATCTTGTTTGGGTTTGTAATTTTATTTCCGATGTTAATTTATATATGAGATTCATGTTGAAAACCTAACAAGTAGTAGGAGCTAACAAATTGAGAAACATACAAAAAAGATATAATGTAAACAGAAGTTACAATAACTCAAAAAGAGGTTGATTCCAAATGAAACAAGTGGAGAAGAGAGATCCTTGTATTCATTCCCAAGTTGTTTTTTATATTGAGATTTTGTCGAGTTGAGTTCCAATATATTTTATGATCTTAGACTATATTTTGGTCTATGAGTTATTGGTGCAGTATTTATCTAGATCCCAATTAGCATCCCTATTCCCTATTCATCTAGGGCTTTTGGCTTTATCAAACTACCCATGTGCTGTGCTATTATCTTGAATCCCTTTGCATGTCTTTCATGCATCAAATTTAGAAGCACGTCACCTTTCTTCTTCTTCTTTTTTTTGGGGGGCTCTGTGTGTGTGAATTCTTATGCATTGGAATGACTCTCTTGCATGCTATCTAAGTATCATGACATAAGCATGATTAAACCATTCAACAAAGAGTTTCCGAACTTGGAAAAATTGTGACTATTCTCCACTAGAATAGCTATGCCCGATTTATTATTATTATTATTATTATTATCTTAGGAGTTGCTTTTTATGCTTTTTTTAAGGGCCATGTGAACTTTCACATGAATGTAGCAACCATGGAAGTCACAAAGTTTGATGCTCATGCTAACCAAACCATTAGATTTTTTCACTCAACTATGGGAAGAATGAAAGGAATATGAGAGTTATCATTGCCAGTGAGTGCTCATATAAATGCTAGCTAAAGCTATTTGAGGGGCTATGCAATAACATGAAAAATAGAAATAAAATGAGCAAAACAAACATATTAATGCAATAATTTTTATGGTTCACTCTTCATTGCTTGGGGTTAAGTGATCAATAATATTATGCTTGTGGGGATGGCATGTATACAAATTTTTTTCTTTTTTTGGAAAAATCATAAATTAATTTGTCAATTAGATATGTTACAAACTTTGAAATTTCACATTCCCTTGGAACAGAAATTCCAAAGGGTCTTGACTTGAAATCTTTAAGATTTCAGTATTCTTCATAGACATGCTTACTCGGTCTAACCTTTGTGATGTTGTCAATATGCAATTTGTTGTAATTCATTTCCTTGTCTTTTGCACAAGGAATCTCTTGCATTTGTCAAAAGCTGCCAAAATTTATGGTCTTGATCCGTAGTTACAAAAAATTTTATCATGTTTCTTGGAAGTCATTTTAATGTGTGATTTATACCCAGAGTTAGAGGTGTCAAAATGGGTCATAACACGTGAACCTGACACGCGTAACACGTAAATTTAGTAGGTTAGTGTTGAATTTATATGGGTTCGTGTCATAAACGGGTCGACCTGTTTATGACACGGTTTAAATGAATCGTGTCACAGGTTGACACGTGAACCCTTTACAACCCGCTAAAATTTTCATGTCGTGTCGTGTCGTGTCGTGTCAACCCGACACGATCCATTTATGACATGCATAATTTATACTAAATATTAAAATTAATACTGTAATTTTATAAAAAATAAATATTTAAATATATCAAATATTTAAATATGATACAAGTTGTGTGATATAAATTACTGTTTGATTATCAACAGTTCATAATTTTATTAAATAATATTTAATTCAATTTGTTTTTTAAGATTAATTAGTTAAATCTATTATTTTTTCAAACTAATTTAATCAATTAACCAAAAGTCAAACCATAAAATTTTCAAATTAATTAGATTAGTAAGTAACTCGTACATATATATTAATGGATCATTTTTTTTTCTTATTTTCAATTTTTAATAGTTATACATTTATTTATTATTTATATATAAGGATATTTATTTAAAAAAATTTATCAAAAAAAATTATAATAGTCTTAATTTAATAATGTATACTGATATATAAAATGCCTAAAATTATATGTTATGTCATGTAAAATATTGGTGATTGAACTATCTTTCATTGATCATAATGTGAATGTTATAGTGAGAATAAAATTTAATACAAATTAATACATATATTGAGCAAATTTAAATGCATCAATTAAAAAAAATGGAACTAAATAAGATTATCAAAATATAAATGGGTCAAACAACAAATTAAAATATTAAACTTGTATATTTGTGTTTATTTGCAAAAATATTTGAATTTTGGTATTGTAATAACTTAATTTGGGTTTTGCTTTAGACATATTTTCAATTATTTTAGAAATATTTGTTAATTTTTAGGTTATAATTGATATACAAGTTAAATGGATTAAGTGAGTCGTATCGGGTTAAATGGATTAAATGGATCGTGTCAGATTATGTGAATAAAAATTAAATGTGTTATACGTGTCGTGTCATGTAACCCATTTAATTTTCGTATCGTGTTCGTGTTGACACGATTAATAAATAGGTCGTATTCGTGTCAACCCTAATCGTGTCAACCTTGGTTGACACGTGAACCCATTTTGACACTCCTACCTAGAGTACTCCATATCAATTCAAGGCATTTGTCCTGAAGTTATTGAGCAAACTCTAAAATGTAAATCCCAATTTGGACAGCTATAAGTCCTTCAGCTGTCATCCTGGTTAATATCAATTTACTTGGATGCTTAGACTGGTGTTTAAATGTCTTTATTCTGGTTTGAAAATTATCTAGTATTAAACTGTTCTTAGCAATTTTCCTAATCTCTATGGTTGCAATCAGAATGTTATGAAAAATGATTACATATTTGGTGACGTCTTGTTGCAAAAAAGTAGTTTCTTTTAATATTCAGCAAAAAATTAAAAAACTTGAAGTGCATAAAAAAAACATTGCAACATTATCTTCGATTTTCTCTGCTATAATTTTTCATATGATGCAACTAGACTGATCACCAATTAGCATCTCATGAACCCGTCAACTATCTTGGCTCTGGAGGAGCCAAAGTTTGTGTGTTAATTGGCGATGGTTCTGTTGGGGTTGGAGTGGGTGGTTGTAAAGTGTTCTTCTTGTCAGCAACTATTGAGAAGCGATTGGATCCACCCAAGCTGTACCCTCCTATGCTGTCTATGGACTTCATATATTCAGATGCATTGTTTTCTATGATCAATGCATCCTCCAACTCCCTGACAATGTCTGCCATGCATGGTCGATAAGCAGAAAAGGGCTCAATGCATGCCAAGGCAGCCTCCACCACTCTCCACATAGCCTCTGCATGATACCCTCCCTTTATGCTAGGATCCACTATTTCATCTATCTCTGATTCCCTTATGTAGGGTTTTGCCTACAGGAGAAGGGGGTTTCTGTCAGTTAACAATTATATTCTCAACTTTGATACAAGAAAGAACTAGAAAGAAAAGGGTATGGTGGGGGAGAGGGATTAAGTTTCATAAAAAAGGTAACATGGAGTTGTGTTTATACAAGTGTTTGTAAGCTTAAGTATGACATCTAGAAGAAAAACAATACAAACTTTATTCCTTATAAGAAGTAGAGAGCCTGGCTTATGACATACCCATTCAACCAAGCTCCATTCATTTCGTGGCCTGTGAATGTTGAGAGGCTCCCGACCACTTACAATTTCAAGTAGAACCACCCCAAAGCTAAAGACATCACTTTTTGCTGATAGATGCTGTGTTGAATAATACCTGAATGATAGATGTATTAAATAAGATTCAAATGTGAACATTTTTAAGGTTATATTTCCACCTTGCTGATCATGTGACCAGCATTGGGATCTAATTCAGCACTATAAACTTTCTGAGCTGCTGTGGCTGGTAACAACTCTTAGAAAATCCCCAATGTGTATTTGAAGAGTGTTATGTGAGAGATTACTGTGGATTCAAGGTAAAGAAGCGATGGAAACAACATAAAGCAAGTTTAAGGACTTATGAGACCCACAACTATGGTCTGTAGTTCATGTATATAATGTTTATTTGTGACATTTTTAAGTGCTTTCTAGACCTCATGTAGTGCTATATTTATTTTTAATGTAGGTAAATCTTATGCTGGTCATGTATTCTATATATTATATGTTTGATTTCAGGCTAAAGGTTTCTATACCTCAAGGAGATTTCAGGATTTCGCAAATACCCTGGGTGTAGTATCTTGGGTTTTTCGCAATATCCTGCTTGAGTTTAATATCTAACATTTCAATTTTGCTTTTGGAGTCCAAGTGCCCACTGGTTTTGGAATAATAAAAACTTCAATACATGTCCATATAATCCCTTTCATCAACCAACTAATCACTAAATTGAAAAGGTATTTCCAGTTGCTACTTTGGAGTTGTCATGCTGTTCTAACTCTAGGTAAAATGCCAATGGGACCTTGGTTATGATGCATGAAGAATTCTTGGTTTGAAATGAATCTCATGCTTTGTTTTTTTTTCTTTCACAAGCAAGTTGGAATTCTTGTAAAATATGAAATTTTATTTAATGCTTCATAATGGTCCTACATCATGAAACTTTGTTGATTGAATTTTAAATTTAGAATGCTAACTTACTCTGGGTCCAAGTATCCAGCAGTGCCTCTTACTTCCAGAGAAGCACCACTATCGCCTTCTTGAGGAGCATATTTTGAGAAGCCGAAGTCTGCCACTTTGGCATTCATGCTTTGATCCAGAAGTATGTTGCTTGACTTCACATCCCTATGTATAACGGAACGTCCGGCAAACGTATGAAGATATGTCAAACCTGAATAATGAAAGCAATCTTTAAACAGTTTGGTAAATTTATTATGAATGAACAAAAATTCAGGGGAATAAATCAAAAATCAACGTAAAAAAATTTCATTTGCATGGATAGAATAATTTAACATCGGTAAACTCATGTCAGAAATAATATTAGCTGGAATTCTCTTCTGATAGACTGGTATATATACATACAGTGTGTTGGTAAGTTCTACACTCACTGAACTTGAGATAGAATTTGCAAGTGGTATTGTTAGTAATCATTGTTGTCAAGCAGAATACTCTGTTGACTGATTTTTTTTTCTCACTTATGTGAAACTTCTGTATAATCATTTATTTTCTGTTAGTCACTATATTTGTAAATTTTTCCTAGCAAGTACATCTGCAATTGATATTTGGCATTGCTGTCAATTGTTGCTCAGGGCAGTTCTCAATTATGCTGTTTACTGCCTCAATACCATAGACTTCAGCAGATGTCTTTGAAGTGGTCTGATTTGTCTATGCTTTTTACCAGTTTTATAGTCAAGAAATACTACTCAAACTATCTGATATATTTACCTCTAATCTCGCTTCTATCAATTGGCACTTCTGTAATATATTCTTACAATTAAAAGATACTTAAGTCACTGGCATAGACATTCTGACTTCTGAGTAAACTTCTTTTTTTTTTTGGATGAAAGAGAATAGCTGTACAGCACTAACCTGCTGATACAGAAAACATTGCATCTGACGTTCAACATGTTCACCAAATTAAAGATGATCTTCAAAAATTGAAGACATCTTATGTTGCTTTTTGAAGTACTGTGGCCAGATCTATTACTTGCTTTGACGGTTAACTATGGAAACTGTATGCTTATTTTGAACAAAGGCCTTTGATATAGTATTTATATTATAATGACTTGAGTCTAAGAAATAATGCTACCTTAATTTCGTGTTATGCAGATCTGGTATACAGATAGAACAAGAAAAAAGTAATAAATGTTTAGTATGATGATATCTCCCTTTAAGTTACTTGCCTCGTGCAGCACCAAGAGCAATAGAAAGTCGGGTTGGCCAATCCAAAATTTTCCTTTTTGCTGCTTCCCCTGTCATAGAAATGGTTGTTAAAAGAAATGAGTATGGCAATAGATTATATGGATAGGGCTTTTGATTAGAATTACCATATAAGCGGTCTTGCAGAGAGCCATTAGACATAAATGGATATACTAGAATTTGTTGGTCATTTTCACAACAATAACCAAGAAGTGGCACCAGATTTTCATGACGAATAGCTGAAAGAAGGTTTAGCTGTAGAATTCATTGACAACAACTGTTAGCAGGCATGCATATAAGAAAGGCTAAGATCATGATCATGGAGTTATGCAGAGTGGAGATCTTTTACGTTAATTTTCATGTGTTTTCTCTGAAAAAAATATGCAAAAATTACACAGATGACAGACTGAATTTTTTTTTCAGAAAGGATGTTATGTGATAAAATCGGGGTAATACTTATGCTATAGGAACTTGTATCACAAGTCTCAGACAAGGACAAGAGTGAACTGGCGTGAGCCACGATGATACATGCAACATAAATGAACCAAGCAGCTTGTTGCTGTTTGGCATTTGAAGAATAAATTTAGAGCTAATATGATAGATCGAAAATTGTGGTGCAAAGCAATGTTATACCTCATTCTCAAATTCCCGAGTTCCTTGAGTGGAGGTGGATGACCGGACCTTCACTGCCACTTCTTGACCATCTGACAGTGTGCCACAGTATACCGATCCAAAGCCACCTTCACCTATCAAGGTTTTATACTTGTGGGTGGCAGTCTCTATGTATTCTAGTGTAAACATTTGAATATTTATTGACCTCAAAGTAACATCATCTGAGCTGGGAAATGAGAAAATGGCATCTGCATTTTGTACGGTAATTTTGTTGAGAGATGTACATATTTCTGTAGATACTATAATTACTGTCTATTAACAATTAGAAAGAAGTTGCTCACTTTTTGTCATTGCATGTCGTTTCCCATCAAATTTTCCTAGAGCCTTGAATTTTTGTCTGTAGAAGAAAACAAAAGCAAGTCCAAGTGCTAATAGGAAGGATCCACATGCAGAAACTCCTATGACAATTCCTTGTATTTTACGTGTTGGTCTTAGTCTAAAACATGCCCCATCGCTGAAATTTAATAAGCAATATTAAGATCTTTAATTCTGAATATCTTATTAAAGTTCAAAGCTGAAATATTGATTTCATACTCTGTAGCAAGTCTTGAGCTGTTAAAACTGAAAGGAAGCTCATTGCTGAAATGAGAATTGCAGCCAAAATATCTATAATAGCCAGGAGATAAGTGGTGGATTAAACGTTCAATACTGTGTAGGAAGCTTTGTATATGGATACTCTCTGTTAAAGTATAAAAGGGAAAAACTAAAATGTTTAGCAACTTACAATTCTGTCAAATTTGGAAGTGAGACCAAAGAATATGGAAGAGATCCGACAAGATCATTGTTGCTCAAATCCCTGGTTATTGAATGCAAATCGGACAAGACAATTAGTATTAATACCATAAAAATTTTGGGATTCAGAAATTCTAGAATTATCTGACTTTATCTGTTCTATTCATGTAAGAATATTCCTTGCTTGCAGCTTAGATGGATGAACGTCATAGTTCAGTTTTTTGCCTAAATTAGAGAACATACATACAAGAATACTATTTATTCTTTACAGGCTGCTTGCAGTTTTAAATTTTCCCCTTCTTAGATTCCTCTAAAGTTGCAGATGCAATGATGTCAACAGAAAGCTATAATTAGATAACCAAATAGCTAAATGGAAAGGAAAATTACACTGATGTTAGCATGGAGGATGATGGAAATTGAGGTATTCTGCTGGTGAAGAAGTTGTAGCTGACATTTCTACATGACAAAAAACAGACGAGAAATTATGATTGCTACCAAGAAAAATATCCATATCAGGATGCTAGTAGATAATATGAACATAAATCATACAATTGCAAAAGGTTGATCAGGTTAGTGATGCTAGCAGGAAGAGGCCCATGAAAGTTACTGGAAGAAATATCCCTGAAAATCACTTAAACATCAGAACATTTCCTGGGTAAAGGGGAAATTTTGAAAACATTCCTTCGATATGTAAACATGCAGAATCTCATATAAGTTAGAACCATGATTGTGCCTTCTAAAAAAAGGAAGTACTTACAGGCTTGTGATCACTTGGTACCCGCTGATGTTTCGGCATGTCAGACCTTTCCAAGAAGAAGAATGTGGAAGACATGGATCTCCTGACCAACTCTGCAACACTTTGTTATTTTTGTTTTGTTGAAGCAGATCACTTTTCACCTTCTCCATTGCATCCACTGATAAGCAACACGGTTTAAATAACGATAGACATAACAAACTAATACCAATGAATAAATGAAGTGAAATTTGTGTTTTCAAATGTTGAAAAGCTTTGAGCTTACCATCTTGCTGATTAGTTCCTTGAACCCATTGGCGCACTTGTAGGATCTCATAAGCATTTAACATGGGTCCAAAACCAAACCCTTTTTTAACCTTGGCTAGAGTCAAATTTAGAAACCCTTTTGCTGTGACAGTCATGGCAACTTCCTTGTAGTTTGATTCATTGGCCAATGTATCGAATCTCTCGCATTTAATCTCATTATTAATGTAGATGCTGAACACCCTTTGTTCAAGTTTTACTGAGGAATTAATCTCGAGGAAGTAGAGGAACACAGTATAATTGGAAACTTCTGAATCAAGGCTTCTGTGTATGATCTCCAGTCTGTCTGTATGTGTTAGTGCTGTTTGGAGAACTTTAAGAGGTACTGTTGTTTGAGCATTGACAGATATGTTGGGTCCGGGTATTGTTGAACTAGGTGATATAAAAACTGATTTTGGGTCTGGAATTTTCCAAATTCTGTCAAATTTGTCATCTGGATACCTGAAATTGGCAAGCATAGATTTTAGAAAATATGATTTCAGGCAGACAAAGGTGGGTGTTAAAGTTGCTAGTTCACTTTGAAATATTAGATAAGTAAATTTTGTGCATTACATAATAAAATATTTGAATGATTGTGTTAGTAGTTTTTTTCTTATTCTACATGGCTGGTGGTGATAATTTCTATTATTCTTTGAAGCAAAAGAGTTGACTTGCGCTCATGATCCATTGCTCTTGTTTTCAATGCTAGAAGTAAAGGGTGTGGGGAACATTATCTAACAATAAAGAACAGTGAAAAAATTGATGCTTAAGGTGGAGGAGTGAGGTTTGTTGTACTGTTGAGGCTTAAGTGGTTGCAGTCGTAGGTAATGGCAGTATGTGCAGCAGTGGTTCAAAAATAGAGGGTAGAAGGATGTAGGGGCTAGTGCTATTAGGAGACATTCCTTGCATTCGAGGCCTAACATAGATTTTATTCATTGAACTTTTAGTTGCATCTGTTTGAGCAGATCGATGTTTTATTTATTTGGTTCCATGAGAGAAGTGCAGAAAGCACACCTGGTATCATCTCCGGAATTTTTTGCGTCAATTCTGCTCACCAGTTTCAGAAGGTAAGAAGCATTACCCTGTAAATACTTTGAATCTGCCAGGGGCCTGAGTTCAAGCTGTGAAAGGGTTGGATCTCCCTGGTCAGGCACTAAGCAAAAGTCTATATACTGATTAGTAGCTCTAAAAATGCCCTCCACCTTCAAGTCCTCGGACGTGTTAACTTTGCTTATCCATGTCACACCAATCGATATGTGGAAGGAAGAGCCTGAAGATCCCACTGGATCTCCATAGAGAAATGTACCCCTAATCAGATAGTCTTGGTCCTTCCTTGTCCCTAACCTATAACATCTCTTACCTGAATCAATGTTGAAAATCCGAACTTTATCATATTCCATGTCATTTGTTGCAGCCCTGGTTATTGTTCTGCAACTTGTGTTGCCTGGGAACCATCCATCATCCGGCATCCAACTTATGTTGTTCTTATCTGTATATTTTGATCTATCACAACATCTGATGCTTAAGAAATCTGCACCAAGTTCACAAATTTCCAAGTCAATATCAAAATAAACACTACGGTTTAAGTTGGAATTATGTGTGGCAAAGCTAAAATGTTAAGATTATGCCGGAAACACTAAAAAAACAGCAATTCATTTCTTAGTGCATGTTTGTTCCACATAATCAAACAAGATCTAGTTTTAGTAGTCATAAGAATCTGCGGATTAGCTACAAACTCATGATTTTGCTATTTATGATTAGCAGTTGACCTGAATTTTCCATATCAAGGGTGGAGCCTAAACATCGGTGAAAGTTAGGTTTACAATTTTAACAGATAGAACAGATTGTGAGATCGGGAAAATTCATGACCATGCATAAGAATTTTGTGATCAGTTTGTATGAAACTTCTTAAAAAAAAAAAAAAAATTTCCTGCACTCTGACTTAAAGATCCAGATTCCAGGTTTATATCAAACCAAGATTAAGTATGATGAAAGGCTGATCTGAAAATATATCAAAGTGGTACGTATTATCAAGAAATTAAACTATGCCATTCATTTTTATGCTCCTGCAAGAAAGACTTGGTGTTAATACTAACCTTCTTGTGCATGAATTGATCCAACAAGTATGAACAGGCAAACCACAAAACATTCAACACCTCTTATGATCCAGTTATGCACTCCTTCCATCATCATCTCATCTTAAACGGAGGTCGCCCCATCGGATCATCAAATTCATAATCAAAACCAGCTATTCTTGCAACTTAATCAAATATGTCTTACCTGCTATTTTGAGGTCTCAGACGGCACATTCAACCAGATTTATCTATTCTCTCTTACTTCAAATTTAAAAAGAAACAGATGGTCATGTCTACTTATCCACCTCAACATTCAACAGCAACTAATTATGATCACAGCACAGCTATCTTTGAGTCGCAACCACAATAAAGGATGTTGAAAGAAAGCAAATTAAGATTAGAAGAAAAATGAGGATTGATGAGATGTGTTTGACTTCAAATGTGTAGGTTAGGAAGAAAGAATAGGAAAGAAGATGATGAGAGGGAGCTTGTATTAGAATAATACGAATTAGATTATCATTTTATTGCTATAACATTGTCTTTTGGTTACTATAAAACTAATTAGTTTCGGTGATGTGGGTCTAATTATCTATATTTAATTAAAATAAAGTTTTAATATAATAGGGCGGAGTAACCCTTCTTTTTCGTTTCTCTCCTTGTCTGTTTCTATGGATGGAACATCATATGGAAATGGAGTTTGGTGTCAACAGTTAATCTCACGGTTAAGTAATGAATTTTCTTTCTAACCTCTATCTGTTTTCACATTTACATTAATTGTATATTTGTTTCAACGAAAAATCTATTTTGGCATTTGATCTTATGTGATTTTTATGGACATGGAGTATCAAAATATCCCTCAATTAATTTCTGAACAAAATGAAAATGTCATTCACTATCTTGAAAATTTTAAATGTTTTCTTTGAAGTTATAATATTTATTTAAAAAATAATACATTTTTGGAAATTCAATTTCTAATATTATTTAAAATTGCATTTGATTCAAGCAAGATTCCTTAATTATAACCTTCCATATAAAACTAAGGGTAGTTCTTGTTGTACATAGAGGGTGTTTGATTTATAGGTCGAGGGTAGCGTTAGCCCTTTCTTAGTAATAGCTACTCAAAAAGTATTTGGTTAATATATTAATTAACAGTTAATTATTAATTTTTGTTCTAATCAATGGCTGATTTAACAAATTTTTTTCTCAGTAACTAGCAGTTGAGTCCATTTTTTTATTTATTTAAACTTTAACTTTTAAAATTTATTAAATACAAAATATCGATGCTTCAAATAAAATTAATTTTTTAATCAATAAATTATTTGTAACTATAAAAATAATATTAAATATAAAAAATGTTATGAATAATAATTAATTACACTAGTTATGATACTTATTTATATATTGTATGTATAAATATACTTACTTACGTTTGTTACCAAAAACAAAAATCATATTTGCATAACATTACCTAGTACGTCTAAAATGAACAATGCTTAGATTTCATCATCACTTTTTAAAAATTTATTCGAAATTAAGCTGACAGTACATTGAAAAAATTAAGGAAGTGGTAAAACTAATTAAGAGGGAGAAAAAACAACATTAATTTTTTTTTAGTGATTTAATGTAATTAATTAAGATTCTCTCCGCCCAATCAGCAACCCTAAAACTTAATGCAGAGTTGTAAATAATTCATTAGGAAAGAGGTGGGTGCCCATTGCAAAGATGGGGTTGACAGATAGGAAGATGTAGAAATTTCTTACAGATAATTAAGATATGTAGTGTTCTACTATTTACTTGTGGAGTACATTGTAGCAGCCAGTTATTTTCTTTAGTTAAAATGGTGGACTTTAGTCATTTTGTAGTATTATTTATGAAGGTTCGTACCAAACTTCTTTAACGGTTCTTACAAGGCTGAAAGACTACCAATAAACTAATATTAACAGTCATTTTTTGGCCTTCAATTTTTGATTATCAATTCAATTAATGGTTTTCTTTCTCAAATGGCCTACTATTAATTAATTAAATATATGTACGAAACATAGATCCCATTTCTAATGAATTTCTTAGTTTCAAAGATTTCAATAGTTGGAAAAAATAATTTTTAAGAGCTTTTTTTCTTTTTTTGGACAGACATCTATAATTATTTTTTAAAAGGTGTAATTATACATTGTTGCGATATTGATTTCACAAAGTGAATATCTTTGGTCATGGAATAACTTTGAATAATTAGAACATTTTAGAGTTTTCTCAAATCAAAGCAATTGCAAAATATTTGAGGAAGATGATTACTGAATAAGTGGACTTCCTCCTCTAGATTTTTTGCTGTGTGTATGTGTGCGTTGGGATCATGTTATATAAATATTTTTAGTTTCCAGTGTTTTGCTATTACTATTTATTAGTGAAAGGAGAAACATCATGTGATTTTTTTCTTTCTAAATTTTTTTGAATTACATTAAAAAAAAAAAAGGAATGCATAGCACTAGCATTATATGTAGTCCTTCCAAGGAAATTCTATTTCGACGAGCACCCGAGAGGGGAGAGATAATTGAATATTAAATATAAGAGTTTAAACCTCTATCAAGCAACCACACACAAACATTAAGGACTAGCCAACTAAATCACATTTGAAATTCAAATTATACATATAAACCAACGTCTTGGATAGAAACATCTCCATTGGGGGACTAGATCCTTTTTTAGCCAGTTAAAAATCACATTTGAGAATCAAATTTCCATAGGTAAAAGAATGAGAAATTTTAGAACATTGATTATTCTATGGATTGATTAATTATATTAAAATAAGTTGAATATTTTCTTTAATTTTGTTATTTCAATTTACAACACCACCCCCTTGAGCTCAACTATGTACATAAATTAAAGTGAGTGTTTAATTAGTTTGATATTGGCTGTTAATTCAAACCTTCAAAGAGAACCCACTACGCTCAGTATTTTCGCTGTCATCTCTTCCATGTGTTTTACCCATTATTAACGAGCATAATGTTTAATTTGACTGTAAATAGCATGTCCTCTTTCTTCTTTTTTCTTTTTCTTTTTTTTTTCTTAGTTCTTTTGAACCCTAATATAAATGACATGTGGTGAATTATATAGAAGAACATTTATAAATTAATATGAATTTAATTAAACTCTAATTAGTATTCTTATATAACATGATTAATATTTAATTTTTCGATTCAAATATTCATTTTAAGATTATTTTTTTTTCACTTCAAATGTTCTATAAAAATGAGGGTAATTAATTAATCATTTTCTTAACATGGAATATCATTAATTGGATATTATTACACGCTGCTTAATTTATAAAAAGAAGAATAGATTAATGATACAAGTTAATAAATATCAAGGTTGAAAAGTACATGTAAAATGAAAAATTGAAGTCACTGATGTATTTATTTTTGTAATAATTAAAAACCATAAATATCACCTTATTTGAGTTTACTACAGACAAGCATCACATGGCAAAAGCTACCATTTGATGTTGCTTGGACCCTAATACTTCTCTGTCAATACTAAATCTATATCAACATATATAAATTTCAAAATAATAATATATTAAGATAGATATATGAAACAAGTAGTATCCTGCTCAGCTCACAATTTTAAAAGGATGGCCCTAGGATCTGTAGTTCTTGGAGAAAAATCGAAGAATAATGTAGAACAAAATCCTGTATAGAACAGCCCAACCCAACATCACAACCACGTTCTCCCATTTCTTCCATTCTCGAGTGCTAATATTGAGGGACTGTAAGATGAGGGTACCGTTGACAGGCCCTTGTTTATTCCACGCAAAAATGTGCGACGTCTGATATTCATTCATCAAAAGACCTTCATATGGATATGTCATGGTGGAAATCTTGTTCATCCATTTCCAATACATTGGGATATCATGGCTATTCAAGAAATAGCCGCAGAACAAGAAAAATAGGGCCGTGAATGCGATTACTGCTGCATAGCCCAGAATGTAATTGGGCACCACCGAGCTGATAAAAACCACAAAGGAATTCGTGGAAAGAAGTGAGGCGTAGAGAACAAGCAAGAAGTAGTAGAAGGGGCCGCGAAGCTTGAGGGCGAACCACACAATAACGGCATAAACAGCGGATTGGAGTAAAAGAAAGGGAAGGTAAGTGATGAGGCCAGCAATGGCGTAGGAGGAAGCCCGATAGGCATTATGGGAAGTTTCGCGGATGAAAATGAAGCGTTCTTGAATGAAGGCCGGTACGGCGTCATTGGAGGAGAAGAAGAAAAGACAGACAGTGAAGATGAAGAAACTAAGGCGATTGGTTATTCCTTGAGAGTCATCTTTAGGGTTGAGGAACATGGTGGCCATCATGAATCCCATAATGGTTAAAACCATGAGCCTTGAAAGGAAGAGCTCGGGCGTTCGCCGAATGTTCTTGAAGTTTCTTCGCATCAGAATCCATGTCTCGGAGATGAAGGAATTGGAGAATTTGGGACCTAGATGATATGCCAATTTGTTTGGATCAGCAATATTATTTGGTGTCAGATAATCGTTTTCATTCACTGTGTAGTCACTGCTGTGAGGTGTGGGTGTGTTGGGCAGAATTTCACTTGAGAATGTGTAGTACCCTGGAGATGAACTGCATATATCCGCAATTTAATTTATAAATAAATCACCTTCCAATTCATTTAAATTAATAATATCAACCTTTAACTTAATTTACCTCATTGGATTCCTTTGGCGAGAAGGTGTAAATCTGAGTGTTTGCACCACTCCTCCTCCACTCCAAGAAGGGCTCCTCAAGCTGCGGTCAAAGTCGCTATTAGACTCATTTATACTTGCTCGTAAAGGAAGCCGTTTTCCATCGATATTTCTGCTCTTATAATTACTACCACCACCACCGGAAGACCGTCGTGGCGGTGTGGGGGCAACAGTCGTTGATACTCCTGACAACACTACTTCCTCATCGGATAACTTAGGGGGTTTCATTCCTGTGCGTGCAAATTCTGCGATTGCCTCCACTCCATGCTCCGATTGATCATACTCTTGGATCACATCTATGAGATACTCAATCGAGTTTTCTCCTTTGGGTACTTTTCTACCCATGCGATTAAGATGTAGAGTAACATCTTTAGGTGATCCTTGAAACATAAGTTGGCCACGTGCTAGGATTATAAGATGATCAAGCAGCAATTGGATTCTGGATGAAGGCTGATGAATTGTGAGGATCACTGTGCTCCCTGACCTTGCAATATCATGCACCTTTTCTATTACGCTATGAGCACTGGTGGAGTCCAGACCTGAAGTTGGTTCATCCAGGAACAGCAACGACGGTCCGTGGATTATGTCCACTCCTATCGATACTCGTCGCCTCTCCCCTCCCGACACTCCTCTCGTCCCTTCGTCACCTATGTAAGTATTGCGCGACGACTAAAAAACACAAACACATTAATTAATTAATTTCTATATATATGTGGAAGAGTTTTGAATGATTATGATTTCATAATAACTATCATAAGATTTAGTGTAAGTAGAGCTAATTAAATAGCATTAAATTGAAATAAATTCAAGTGACTCACCGATAAACCGAGCTGCTCTATCAGCTTCTCGACACGCTGCTTCTTGTCAGCTGTAGATATCGGGCCCAGCCTGAAATCAGCAGCAAACATGAGTGTCTCATAAACAGTAAGCATAGGAAATAGCCTGTCGTCCTGCATTATATAAGCAGAAGTTCTCTTTATCAAGCTGGGGTTCATTTCTGTGCCATCGAATGACACTCTACCCTTAAGGCTTCCATTGGCTATTCGGCCAGCCAGTCCATCCAAGAAGGTAGATTTTCCGGCACCACTTGGCCCCATCACAGCTGTGATGCAGCCTTTGGGTGCATATCCAGTTATCATATGCAATAAATCCACTTCTTGGCTTAACCATTTCCCCTCCTCCTTCTTCTTCTTGGTCACTGTATAAGTCAGACTGGAGAACTCAAGTCCTCCACTGAAATTTACCGCCTTCCCCATGTTGATTACAGTTTCTTGACGATGACCATTCAATCTTTGTGCCATATTCATCAACAAAACCAATAAATTTTCTTTTTTTTTGGGAAGAAATTCTAAAGCATGGAAACAATTAGCTAGGCTAGAGTAGTATTAATTGTCTCTTTGTTTTGGCTGTGTGTTGGGGTTCTCTCCCAAGTTGGAGATGGTCGGCCAAAAGAGAGTTAAAAAAGAAGGGAAAGAGGATGAGGAAATAACTTATACAGCTAAGAGGCAGATTGAGGAGATGGATCCAAAGTTTTTGTTGTGGCTGTCTGCATTGGACAATCCGTTTTAATTCGTCTGAAACCAAAACAACAAAATTCTGTCTTGTTTTCTTCAACTGCTGTTTAACATTACTTTCTGCATGCAATTAAACTGTTTATGGCACTTGTATAACTAGGAGAATATAAAATATATTTAAAGCAATGTCGTATTTTTAGGCATTATCCACTTCTATTATCATTAGATACTTTCTGCAACAGAGTGCTGTCGTGCAAAGCTGAAGTGAAAAACCATGAGCAATTGCAGCTTACAGGGATTGGAGCAGTTAAACTCAACAACCCAATCCTCACTCTTCACCGCCACCGCCACTACCTCCACCGCCGTTTTCTGCTCTTTCAGCGAAAAATTTGCCCCAACAATTTTGAAGGTTCCCTCTATATCCCCTCCATCTTTCTTCCGGGTATGGACACTCAGAACAAGAGCAAGAGGGCACAGCTTCAGCACCAGTAAGTATCAGTCTCTTTCAATTCCCACTTTAAAATTTGTTTTTCTTTGTTTATAGAAGGTAATATACTTTATGGGTTTGTTCAGGCTCTAAAGCTAGCGTAACAAATGCCGAAGTGGAAGAACAAGGAGAGGTGAAAGTTGCAGAAGAACATACTATAACCCAATTTTGCGATATAATTATTGATTTCTTCCTGAATGAGAAGCCTAGAGTCAGAGAATGGAGAAAGTATTTAGTATTTAGGGAAGAGTGGAACAAGTATCGGGAAAGATTCTATACTAGGTGCCAAATGCGGGCTAATTTGGAGACTGATCCATCTTTGAAACACAAATATACTTCACTTGCCGCTGAAGTGAAGAGGGTATGATACCCATGTCTTTCTTTCTTGCTCTTTCTTGAAGTTTTATTGTTATCGAAATTCTTCTATTATTAAACTTGTATTTGCAGTTGGTGCATGGTTTGATTAAAAAAAAACACTAAACGAAATAGAAAGATGCTTTGAATGGTACGTTATGTTGGCTTGCTCCTAAGAAATGAGAATTATCAAACTGAGGGTTGGTTGGATTTAGATGCTCTTCTGGGTTTGGAGCTTCTTTCAGTCCTGTATACTCAGGAATGAGCATTGCAGATTGATGAAGAGGTGGAAAAACACAGTGAGCTTCTCAAGGAAATTCAGGACAGTCCAACTGACCTCAATGCAATAGGTACACGTGGGCACAAGGACTTTGCAGGGGAGTTCTTCCGTTACCTATCCCTTCCTTCAGAAGCTTATGATGCTCTGGAGGATCGTGATGGTAATTACTTGAGAATTTTAGATGTCTAATATTTAAATTTTTTGGATTGTTATTACTTTTAAATTCTTCACTAATTCTGCTTTTGGCTAAAATCTGTGGATTACCATGGTAAAAGAATACCCCTTAACTCGTTCATTATTCTGGTAATTTTTGGCAGAATTTGGTTGCGAATGGTTGCATATGCTTTCTCTGTACTAAATATTATATAAAGGCTATATTTGAGCTTGAATCTGCATAATGAAAAAGATATCTTCAGGTCATTTAGGTGAGGATCAAAGTGTTTGTCATTTTAAGGATAATAAGATGCCCTGAGTAATGACAGCTTAATAACATTACCATGGTTCATCACTAGTATGATTAAAATAAACCGAAATTGTCGTGACATAGAAGATGTATTACTCAAAATGTTTAGTATTTTAAAGAGAGTAAAATACTTTGAACGATGTGGCAATTTGACAATCTTACATCGTTGATCAATAGTATGATTAAAGTAAAGGGACATTTTCATGCCACAATAGGAAATGCTTTATCCTTGTCATTATAAGGATGGTGAGCTACCTTCAACAGTGACATCTTTTTAACAATATTAGATAGTTCATCATTAGTATAGTTGAAATGAGAGGCTTTGTCATGCTATAGTGGAAATATGCTAATTATAGCAACATGACTTGCATTATATTCATAGTTTTTTTAATGCTTTCTGGTAATTTTACTGGAATGAAAAAGAGATACTTAGGTAGTTTATTTCATACAATTTGTCTGATATTAGTTTCTTTTTATTTGATCAGCGATGGCCAGGCTAGGGACTAGGTGCTTATCTGCCACCAGTGCTTTTGACAAAACACTGGAGAATGTGGAGACAATCGACAGGGCTCAGGCCAATTTGGATGGCATCCTTAACTCTCCTACAGTGGATGCGGCATGTGAAAAAATCAAAAGCCTAGCTAAGGAAAAGGAACTTGACTCTCCATTGATTTTATTGATAAATAGTGCTGGGACAGCAACAAAAGATTCCACTACTATGAAAAATGAGGTATTATGGGATCCTTCCATAAGTATATCTTTTTATTTTTTCCATCCAAGCCAATCAACAAAAGATTCTGCTATCATGTATTGCTTTACTAAGGTGGTTGAGGCTCTGAAGTTTTTAAGTCCTATTTGTCTCCATTGCATCTCCAAAGCATACTTTCTTCTGTAGCTAGATATACTAGCTAAGTGATGCCATTCTTCTTTGTGGACTTTAGCCATGACATATTGTCTGTGTAGAACTGTTGAAGCTTTGAAGATGTTTAAGTAAACAGAGCGTTGAATTCCATATCTAACACAAATCAGTAAACTTGGGAAGACCTGGCATTTAAAAAACATAGTCTGCAGAAAACATCAAGTTTATATTTTTCATAGCTTTCAAATTAAATTCATAAAATTAATATATAAAAATTTCTCTATATTGAGGATCAACTTGTGAGTTCTGTTATCTGATAATGAATCAAATCTTTATTTGATGCATTTTTGTTCAAACTCCATAGTTGGAGCAAGCTAGAATCTCTGGAGTTCTTGAATCCAATGTTGTCCCATTTCACTTACTTAGAAAGAACTGGGATAAATATTTCACTCTTTAGAAAATGTTAGTCTGATAAAAATAAAGATGAAGAAGAACAAAAAATGTAGCAATAGAGTTTTGCAGAGAGTTGAAGTAAAAGATTACTTTTTCATCCATTTGTTACAAACTTATATATGAACTTAAATAAACCACAAAGATCATGAACCTATAATCGTGCCATGATATGAACATGATCAAAACAGAAAAAATAACAACCTCCTAAAAATTTAGAGCTAGTTGACTAACATCTCTAATTATATTAAACAAAGACAGGTGGATAGCAGTCCTAAACACCACATTACAACATTCCTCCTTGTTTTGGAGTTGCAAATACCGAGATTTTGTCTTAATTCATCAAATCTAGGAGCTGGTAGAAGCTTTGTAAAGATGTATGCCACCTGATTGTCTAACTTACAATACACCAGCGTCACTTTTCCATTCTACTGAACTTCTCTGATGAAGAATAACTTGATGTTAAAGTGTTTTGCTTTCCTATGAAACACTAGATTTCTTGAAATGACTATGGCAGCTTGATTGTCTACAAGAATCACAGTGTTATCCCTTTGTTCCAAGCTTAAATCAACAAGAACTTTTTTCAACCATAAAGCTTGATTGACAACTATTGTAGTAGTAATAAATTCAGCCTCCGCAGTTGATTGTGCAACAATGTCTTGCTTCTTTGAACACTAAGAGAACATACCAGAACCAAAAGAAAAATAATACCCTGAAGTGCTCTTTAAATCATCAATTGAACCACCCCAATCACTGTCTGAATACCTTACCAGCTTGAACTCTTTGCACTTTTCAAATTTAATTCCAAAGTTGCAAGTCTCTTTAACATACCTTAACATCCTCTTGGCTACTTTGAAATGCCATCACTTGGACAATGCATAAAACGTGAAAGAACACTTAATGCATTTAGAATGTCAAGTCTGGTTGTAGTTAGAAACATCAAACAACCAATCATGCTCCTGAATTGAAATTCATCAACTTTCTCTGTCCCATCATTCTTGCTGAGCTTTTCCTTTGAATTCATGGGGGTACTCATGCCTTTGAAATCATCAAGTCTGAATTTCTTTAAAAAATTTCTAACATATTTCATTTGACAGATAAAAATCTCAAAGTCATTCTGTTTCACCTCCATTCCTAAGAAGAAAGGCATTTCTCTCATATCTGTCATCTCAAAGTGCTCTTTCATTTCTTGTTTAAATTGATCAACAATACTTAATTTGCTTCCTGTCACTAACAAGTCATCAACATATAGTGACACAATAAGAATATCAGTTTCAACCTTTTTTATATACAATGTTGACTCTGATAAACTCTTAGAGAAATCTAGGCTCTTCAAATACCTATCAATTATATTGTACCAGGCTCTAGGAACCTGCTTCAACCCATAAAGAGTCTTCTTTAGGAGATAGACTTTATCTTCTTCTCCCTTCTTCTCATAACCTTGTGGCTGATCAACATAGATTTCTTCTTGCAGGTAACCATTTAGAAAAGCAGACTTGACATCCAGCTGGTAAGGTGCAAAAGTGTCTGAGTAATCAATTCCAAGTATTTGTGCATACCCTTTTACAACAAGTCTAGCTTTATGCTTGTTGATAGTTCCATCAAGATTTAGTTTAGTTCTGAATACCCATTTGACTCCAATTACCTTTCTGCCTTGTGTTCTATCAACAAGCTGCCATGTCTAATTTTTTCTAATCATAAACAACTCCTCCTCCATCGTTGCTTTCCAAATCTGACTTTGTATGGCTTCTTCATAGCTGGTAGGTTCACACACAACCATATTGCATCTCTGATACACATCTGTAAGTGACCTAGTTCCTCTAATAGGCCTATCATCAGCTGATTTAGTTTCATCATCTTCAAAGTCTTGATCTACTGGCTTCAAGTTTGTGATCTTTAAATTTTGTCCTTTTAGCTTTTCCAGTTTTTCATCATTCCAGACCCATGCTTCTTCTTCCAGGAAGTGCACATCTCTACTTACAACAATCTTTCCATTTTAAGGATGAAAGACTTTGTAAGCCTTAGCATTAGTAATATAGCCAATAAAAATCCCAAGCATTACCCTTTCATCAAGTTTATCTCTCTTGTTATGTGGAACAAGTGAGAAACATACACAGCCAAACACTTTTAGAAACTTTAGAGAAGGTTTATAACCATACCAGGCCTCAAAATGTGTTTGATCTCCCACTGACTTTGATGGCAACCTATCTTGCAAAAAGACTGATGTGTTTGTTGCCTCAGCCCAAAACTTTTTTGGTAAATTCCTTTCATGCAGCATACACCTTGTCATGTTTAGAATTGATTTGTTTCTCCTTTCACTGACTCCATTTTGCTATGGAGTATAAGGAGCAGTCAGTATGATGGATTCCTATTGTCTCACAAAAATTATTGAAAGCTTTTGAAGTATACTCTTTGCCATTATCAGACCTCAGTGTCTGAATTTTACACCCACTTTCAGTCTCCACTCTAGCTTTGAACTTCCAAAATACTTGAGCTACCTCAGACTTGTGCTTTAAAAAGAAAATCCAACACATACGGGTTATATCATCAATAAAAACAGCATAATACAAGCTACCATTTAGGGAGGGTGTTCTTTGGGGGCTAGTTATGTCTGTGTGAACAAGTTGTAGCCTTTTTTATTCTCTTCATGTTGTTTTAGGAAAAGACTTCCTAAATTGCTTTCCTGTTTGATAGGCTCTATAGTGTGAGAGTTGACTTGCTAATTCAGGAAGTCCAATCACCATACTTTTGGACTACAATGTATTTTCTATTTCCCACTCTAACCTTTGATGAACTTGCTTCATTTAACTTAATGAACAACTCCTTGTTGTAGGTCATATCGTTGGTGCAACCATTATCAATCAACCAACTCTCACTTGATTCAATGTTGGTAAAGCATGTTGGTACAAACAAATGATCTTCCTCCTTTTGATCAACAGTCTTGTCTTCTTCATCATGCTGCCGGTTCTTTGATTTGTAGATAATAGCCACATGCCTTTTTTTATTGCACTTTGCATCAGGCCTTCTCCAATACTTAAAAGGTGGATGACCTTTCTTTCCACAATGCTAGCATGATGGGTAGGACCTTTTCTGACCCTCTTTCTTTCCTTTTGCATCTATTGGTACAACATTTGTGCCACTGCCTTCACTTTCTTTTTTCTTACCCTTCCACTTGTTTTTAACTACACCATAATGTTTGACAAATAAAGCTCATTCTACCTCTGTATCCTCCCTCATCAATCTCCTTTGCTCTTGTGCTTGTAGAGAATTTAAGAGTTATACCAAGGTAATCTTTGAGAAATCCTTAGTGTTCTTTATGGCAGTGATAGCGGCTTCATATTTCTCAGGTACTATAATTAGGATTTTCTCAATAATTCTTGAGTCTAAAAACTCATCTCCAAGCAATCTCACTTTGTTAGCAACCGCAAATAGCTTTTCTAAGTAATCCTTTATAGTTTCAGTGTATTTCATTCTCTGTAACTCAAATTCTTTTATCAAATTCAAAATCTTCATACCCTTAATTCTTTCATCTCCTGCATACTCACTCCTTAAATAATCTCATATCTCATTTGCTAATTTCAAGGTCATAATTCGAGTGAAGATTGTAGGAGAGACAACTGCAAACAAACAAGCCTTGGCTTTTGATTTTTTTGTCTTCTTCTCTTTATCTGCTTTCAACTGAGCCATAGTTGGATTTGCAAGTAAGAGAGGGATTTCATAATCTTTTTCCACTACTTCCCAAAGATCCAAAGCTTGCAGGTAGGCTCCATACGCATTTGTCACATCTGGTAGTTTATTCCATCAAATACTTGTCTTGGATTTCATGGATTCAGAAATAGCACATGCCCCTTAAAAAAGAGAGCTCTGATACCACTGTTAATTTGATAAAAATAAAGATGAAGAAGAACCGAAAATGCAGCAATAGAGTTCTGCAGAGAGTTAAAGTAAAAGATCACTTTTTCATCCATTTGTTACAAACTTATATAAGAACTGAAATAAATTACAAAGATCATAGATTTATAATTGTGTAATGATATGAACATGGTCAAAATAGAAAAAATAACAACCTCCTAAAAATCTGGAGTGCAACGCCCACTAATTAGTCTAAATTAGAATAAGTATGTAGTATACATAGAAAACACATGATAGATATAAAAATTTAAATAAATTGAATAAATGACTAAATTAGAAATTAAAATAAATTAAATTTATTAAAATGATAAATTTGATTAAATTAGACCATATAATAAAATTGTATTTTTGGTAAAAATTTAAAAGGATTAGATATAAGTAAATATACAAAGATGATGATGATGATGATAATAATAATAATAATAATAATAATAATAATAATAATAATAATAATAATAATAATAATAATAATAATAATAATAATAATAATAATAATAATAATAATAATAATAATAATAATAATAATAATAATAAGAAAAAAAAGACTAAAATCGTGAGAAGGGGAGGAGGGGAAAGTCAATTGACTTTGCCTATTTCTTCCAACTTCATCTCTCTTCTCCTTCTTCTTCATCATCCATTTTCCTTCCTCCATATCAAAGCTCAAATTATTCATCATCTTCTTCAAGATTTTCATTAAAAATCAGTCCAAATAAATCTGATCTTGGTAAGAAATATTTTTCCCATGATTATTGTGTTATTAGACCTTTTTGGATTATGTTCTACAGTGTACTTCGTTCATTTTTTTATTATCTTGTGAATCGAATTTGGGAAAGTTGTAAACATAAAAGTTGTTCATATATGTCTTCTATATCTTTCTGTTAAATTTTATTGAATGATTTTGAGTATATGAAGAGATATGGTCATTGGGGTGAAACTGGTTCAGGGAGACGTATCAACTGAATAACCTACGGTTTTTATAAATATTGATCATCTTAATGGCTTCATCTGAGGTTTTGTAAAAGATGAAAGTTGTAGGTATATGTGTTATTTAGGTCTCTGCCAAATTTTGTACAAATTTCTCTTGTATAGGTTGAGTTATAGTAAAATAAACCATGATAATTCCTTGATTAAGTTGTGTTCTGGTACCTGTGCAGCTCCAGTAACTTCATCCTTATATTTCACCTATTTTTAGATCGAATTAGCCAAAGTTCAAAATATAAAAGTTTTAATCCTATGTTTTATCTAAATTTCTGTGAAAGTATTACCTTAAAATGTCATGTATGTTGTGAGTTATGATCTGAACAAGTGAACTGGTCTGGTTGATACTCTATGTTAAACCAGTTATAGATCCTCTAGTATTTGAGAACCTTAGAGATCGAATCTAGAAATGAGGCAAACATAAAAAAATGTTTCAAATTAACTTATATAACTGTATATAAATTTTCATAATAATTTAAGTTACACATTGAAAAATATGAATTTTTAAATATGGTACCCTGAAACTACCTAAGGGCAGAGAACAAAGCAATATTTAAAATTATACCAAAACTCGTGTAATGGTTCAAAAATTCTGAAATTTTAGTATGTTTTAGTTTTAGATGTTAAATTTAAGTAGGATCAAGAATCACATAAATTGGATAAGTGTAGAAAAAGTTATTGATCCAGCAGTCCTAAGAAGTCTTGTTTCAGCTTAAAAGAATTGTAGTTATTTATTTAAACTATATTAAGAATAAATATTTTATCAATGTATTAATTATTTATATTTTCGAATTAGAATCTCAATAAGAAGAAGGACAATAAAAGTAGATAAGTTCCAAATTTTAAATTTTGGAAAAAAACTTCATTGAGGTTTGTACATATATGCATTTTAGTTTATCTTGTTGCATGCTTGTGTGTTATTTGAATGAGTTGCATATTTAAATAATGTATTAAAATGTGTATATATGAAATGAATTAAGATGCTTAATTAATGAAACTTCATGTTAATGTATGTATTGACATATGAATGAATAATTGATTGATAAAATGCAGAATATGTAACATAATATATTTTTCAATAGGGATTAGTATATGATTGATTAAAAATGTGATAATTATTAATGGTAATTATTGAATAATTAGGATAATAAAGAGTGAAGTTAGCAAGTCATGTATGACATTATTTAATATGAAAAGAGAGATTATATGACATACTTGTACTCATAAGGTTATTATAAATTTTAGTTTTGTATTAAAAGATTTGTTGGCTTTGATTGTATAGAGAACTAATTAAAGTATGTCAATATTACTTAAATGGTTATATAATAGAATACCACATAATTATATGATTTTAAAATTTTATAATCATATTTTCATTATAAATGCAATGAGAATATTGATTCCACCAAATTAATATATAAAGAAAATAAACAAGTAATAACATTAATTGTCCAGTTCTCAACCTGTGGACTAATTAGGGATAGATGGTGCACCATTGCGGGGGCATTACGGTACCGATATTGATATGATTTAGGAACAGGGTGGTATTAGCTCTGAGAGCACCCTTGTCCTAATTGTACACAGATGATGTGATATTACTCGGTCATGAGGCTTAAGCTCCGCGAGCGCTCTTGATTTGAGACTATAGTGAGTAGGGTGTTTAAGTTTCGCGAGCAGTCTTACTACACGTCTATATCCGGACAGTCCGAGAATGAGATTTGAGCTATTTATATTAAAAAATATATATAAATTAATTTAAAAACATACATGTACACATTGAAAGATAAAATGTGTGAAATAGCATGAATTATAAATATTTATTAAGGTAAGCTAAATTTATAATTGAGTATATATATATATATATATATATATATATATATATATATATATATATATATTATCAATGAATTTGGTAATATTGTATAATCATGTGGTTGTCCCTGTATAATGTATGTTGGAATATTGTGTACTGTATTATGAATTATCTACCATACATTTTGGTAACTGTATGTTAAAATATTTATGCTTATATGGATTGAGATTTGAGTTAATTAAACAATCATAATTTTAGGGAAATCAATTAAATTAATATGAGTTATGGAAACATGAGATGAGGTAGAATGCTTAATATTTTACATATTATATATGATTGATTATATACAGTTCATGTCCTAATACAACTATAAAAATGATATAATGAAACATAAATTTTATTTTATTATAATATTTTCTAAATTTGATGCAATGATTTATTTAAATTATATCTTGATTATTATGACCCATGTTTGTGTGACTGCATAGAAAAACTTAAATGCTTATATGTATCACTAAGCTAGAAATAACTTAGTGTGGGTTTTTTCCGTATAGGAACTAAAGCTTGCAAGTAGTAAACTGTGAAGTTGATAGAGGAAATACAAGCTCATACTAGAGGAGACGCGTTAGAACTGGTTGAGGGTCGAATGCATATTATTTTTGCATTTTCTTCATTATCATGCATATGGGTTGTTAGACATGTCTTGTATATAGTTAAGAACATATTTTGTATTTCAGTATTATATCTATATAGTTAGATGTAAGATAAAAGTCATTAATTTTGATAGTTATAATAAAGTATAATATTTATGTAACATGATGATGTATTTGATAATTGAATCCATATGTATAGTCGAACATTAAAAAAAAATGTCAATTTAGTTATTAAATGAAAATTTTAAATTCAGATTAGTTTATTCAGATTGTCTGTGTCATTCTGCTTATGTAATGAGATTATTCTTATTATATAAATGGGATGTCACATGGAGCTAGTTGACTGATATCTCTAATTACATTAAACAAAAACAAGTGGATAGCAATCCTAAACACCACATTCCAACAGAAAACCATATGCATCTAAAGGTCAAAATGAGTGCTTAGAGATAAGGATACCAAATCTGCCCCACAAAAGAGCAATACCTTTACATTTTTCTGCTTCAGCTTTTGCTCCATTGTTTTATTGCATCTTACATTAGCTTTAAGCACTGGTTTTGTTGTGCTTAAATACTTTACATAATTTCAGGTTAAAGAAGTAATGTATCGGATATACAAAGCCACAAATAGCAGCCTTAGGAGCACTGCTCCAAAAGAAATAAAGCTGCTTAAGCATTTTCTGAATACTGCGGATCCTGAAAAGAGATTCTCAGCATTAGCAACAGCATTTTGCCCTAAGGATGAACATGAAGTCAAACACCTTTACGTATTATACACGTAAGCAAGTCTCTTAAATCATCAATTATTGCAGAGATTTGGGTGTTGTGTTTGTTGTATAACTTATTTTTGTATATGGGTGGTACATAGAAGGAACTGCACAAGTGAATAAAGATCGTGCTTGACACATACCATCTCAATAGGAGGACACCGACATTAGGGAAGCCAAGCAAATGACTCAACTTGTTGTTACACAAAGGTTGTTCATCCTGAAGGAACTATTGAAGAATACTTGGACAAGACCACATTTGGAACTCAAACTAAAGCCGAAACTATTAAAAAGTCAACTACCATTTACTGTGGATGAAAAATTTTGGAAAAAAAAAGGAAAAATTTCTCAATAAGTGAGACACCAAAATTCTTGAATATTTTATGGCACTCTTGTTTTTTTTCTTTGCAAATTATGCCTATAAAAAGGCTCAAATAATCTTCATTTAAAACACAACAAGATTTGAGAGAAAATTGAGAATAAAATTTTCAGGGTGTAATTAGGCTGTGAGTTGTGAGTATTTATAAACACTTTGTAAATTTTTATTCTTTCAATAAAAGATCTACAGCAATCAGAAGATGTATGCATAATTAGTCGAACTCCGTTATCAATTTTGCGTGTCTTATTATTCCACATTTTTTCACTCTCAGTAAAAAATTTGTAGCAACCAGGAGACGTAGGCATAATTAGCCGAACTTCATTATCAATTTTGTGTGTCACAAATATGATTATAAGAAAATTGGCATAATTTTTCAACAACTGGTATCAAAGCTTTGGTTGAGTTTTTTTTTTGTCTTTTTTGAGAGATTACTATTCATATGAATAGTGAATTCAAGAATAGTAAAATTAGGTTGGCATTATCGATTTATTCATAGAAGTATTCTAATACACAATAGTTTCCAAGAATTGTGAGAAAGAATCCAAAAAAGTCAGATTCAGTGGGATTAATGGTCGCAAACAAAGAAAATGTGAAAATTGATAATTTCAATGGTACAAACTTTGGATTTTGAAAAATGCAAATAAAAGATTATTTGTATCAGATAAATCTATATTAACCTTTCTCAGGGAAGAAGTCAGAGGCTATGAAGGAAGAATACTATAATCTTCTCGACAGACAAGCCCTTGGAGTTATCCAATTGACATTATCTCGCAATGTTACTTCTAACATAGCAAAGGAAAAGCTATCAACAGGTCTTATGGAGGCTCTCTCCAATATATGAAAAGATATCAACAGGTCTTATGGCGGCTTTGTCCAAAAAAAGTGCACCTGATGAGGCGTTTATTAAATTTGTAAATGACAAAAGACACATCAGTAGCTCAACATCTCAATGAACTCAATACAATCACAACTCAATTGAGTTCGGTTGGAATTGAATTCGATGAAGAAGTACGAGAATTGATTCTTTTGTCTTCTCTACTAGAAAGCTGGAATGATACTGTCACGACTGTGAGTAGCTCATTGGGAAGTAATAAATTGAAATTTGACAATGTTTGTGATCTGGTTCTCAGTGAAGAGATCTGATGGAGAGAGTCAGGTAAATCATCAACCTCTTCAGTTTTGCATATAAAGTCAAGATGATGAAATTCAACCAAAGGGAATGGACGTGGCTACCGAAGTAAATCAAAGGACAGAAGGTCCCAAGAATTTTAATAAAAAGAATTCTTCCAGAGGTATGTCCCCGGGAACCTTGAAAAGGTATACCTTGGTGATGATCAATCTTATGCTATTATTGGTAAAGGTGTAGTGAAGATTAAGTTGAACTAATCTGTTTAGGAGTTGAAGGATGTCAGACATATTCCTGACCTGAGAAAGAACTTAATCTCAGTAGGTCAGTTGGCTAGTGAAGGTTACACTACGATATTCCATGGTGATGATTAAAATATTTCAAATGGTAAAATGACGGTTGCTCGAGGTAAAAAAAGTGACACTCTTTACATGATAACAAGAGCATGTTGTTCGATCGTAGTTGCAGCTAACAATAAAAATTCCAATTTGCGGCACCAGAGACTATGTCATATGAGTAAATAAGAGATGAAAATTATGCATTCGAAGGGAAACCTTTTAGGTCTATTGTCAGTGAAAATAGATATATGAGAAGATTACATAAGTAGAAAGTAGAAATGAGTCAGCTTTCAAATGAGTGGCAGAACCCCAAAGAAAGAAAGACTAAATCTCGTTCAATCTGATGTTTAGAGACCAATGACCATTTCATCCATTGGTGAAAAATACTACTTCTTGACTTTTATCGATTATCGCTTTCGAAAGGCATATGTTTACTTTCTAAAGCATAAGTATGAAATGTTTGAGGTTTTTAAAAGATGAAAAGCTATGATTGAAAATGAGATAGATCTGAAGATCAAAAAGCTTCGAACCAACAATGGTGGTGAATATGAAGACATTAGATTCAAAAAGTTCTATTATGAGCACAGAATCATAATGAAGAAAATTGTGTCGTCACACCTTAATACAATAGTTCAGCTAAGCGTATGAATCAAACTTTGATAGAAAGAGTCAGAAGCATTTGTATACAGTCAGGTCTACCAAAGTAGTTCTGAACAGAAGTAGTCAACACAGTAGCTTACTTAATCAATCGATGACCATCAGTTCTATTAGAGCACATAATACCAAATGAGGTATGAAGCCAAAAAGAGATAAAACTATCACATCTAAAAGTTTTTGGTTGTATAACATATGTGTATATCGGTGATTAAGGAAGGAATAAGCTTGATCCCAAATCCAAGAAATGTACCTTCGTCGGCTATAGTGAGGATGAGTTTGACTACCATATTTGGGATGACGAAAATAAGAAGATTCACAGCATAGATGTAATATTCAATAAAATGATGATGTATAAAGACATGCATAAAACAGTCGTCAGCAACTCAAAACAGAATGAGTCAATATTTGCAGATGCATATGATGTCTTAGATATTTTCGTGATAGAACCAATTATATCAAGTTCTCAAAAAGTCATTGGATAAAGCAATGTGCAACAGTCTAATAGACCATAACCTCCTACTCTAACTCATGTATTGAGAATGTCTTCTCAGCCTCATGTGCCTAATATGAGATACATGAATTATTTGTTTGTTGATTGATGGAGGGGAGCATGAATGTTATAATGAAGTTTGTTAAACTGGAGATATTAGTAAGTGGAAGTTTACCATGAAAAACGAAATGAAGTCTCTAATCTTTTACCAGACATGAAAATTAGTTAAGTTACCCATAGGAAGAAGACACTCATAACAAATGGGTGTACCGGGTAAAAAAGGAGCATGATGGTTTCAGAGCTACAAAGTTTAACTAGTTGTCAAAGGATTCCAACAGAAGGAATAAGTTGACTAAACTGATATTTTTGCTCATGTTATGAAGCTCAATACTATCATATCAGTATTGAGTATTATGGCTATTGAAGATCCTCATCTTGAACAGTTAGACATGAATACCACATTTTTTCACAGAGACTTAGATAAAGATATATATATGCATCAGCCATAAAGTTTCTTCGAAAAAAGGAAGGACAACATAGTGTGTAGACTTAAAAAGAGTTTGTATGACCTAAAACAAGTCCCAAGACAATGGTATAGAAATGTCAATAGCTTCATGCACAAGAAAGATTTTCATAAGTACAATGTCGATCATTGTTGCTACTTCAAGAAATATAGGTCTAGTTATATTATTTTACTGCTTTATGTTGATGATATGTTTAATAGCAGGTTCAGATATAGATGATATCAGAAAGTTGAAGCAGCAGTTATCAAATGAGTCTGACATAAAAGACTTGACTCTAGTAAAGAAGATTTTTGGAATGTAAATCACAAGAGATAAGCAAAGAGGGTTCTTGCATTTATCTTAGGCAAAATACATCAACCGTGTTTTGTAGAGATTCAATATGGGCGACGCCAAGCCAGTCAGTACACCTTTGGCTAGCCTATTTTGCTTATCTAAATATCAGTCCCTTCAAATGGAGGAAGAGAGAGAATTCATGGCTAAGGTTCTTTATGTCTCAACTGTTGGGAGTTTGATGTACGTTATGGTTTGTGTGAAACTAAAAATTGGCGATGCAGTGGGAATTGTTGGCAGATTTATGTCAAATATAGGAAAAGCTAATTGGAAAACAGTTAAGTGGATTTTAAAATATCTACGAGACACTGTAGAGAAATGCTTATACTTTGGTAGAAAAGAGTTAAAAGTACAAGGCTACGTAAACGTAGACTTTAAAGGTGATGTCGATCACCGAAGAAACACCACAGTTATATATTCACTGTTGGAACTACAGTTTTTAGTTGAATGTCACAGATACAGAAAATTGTCATTCTATCCACTACAGAGGCTGAGTTTATAGTAGTAATTGAAATTAGTAAAGATATGATATGACTTTAAGGTTTGTTAATTGAGTTGGGATTCAAACAGAAGAATAATGTTTTACATAATGATAGTCAAAGTGCAATACACTTGGTGAAAAATTCAACATTTCATTCCAAAATCAAGTATAATGGGTTTTGTTATTACTTCATCAGATCTTTATTGGAAAATGATATATTAGTACTAGAGAAGATCCAAGAAAATAAGAATTTAACGGATATGTTGACAAATGTGATGACTATCAACAAATTAAAGTTGTATTTAACTTCAATTGACATGCTAGAGTAACAAAACAAAAAAGGCAACTGCATTGATCGAAGTATGAAAATAAATTGAAATTAATTTTCAAATGAGAGATTTGTTAAAAAGACGGGCGAAATTTTTTTTTTAAAAAAAGAAAAATTTTTCAATAAATGAAGCATCAAAATTCTTGAATATTTTGCAGCACTCTTGTTTTTTTTTCTTTGTAGCATGTGCCTATAAAAAGGTTCAAATAATCTTCATTTAAAATACAACAATATTTGAGAGAAAATTAAGAGTAAATTTTTCAAAGTGTAATTAGACTGAATTGTGAATATTTGTAAATATTTTACATTTTTTTTAGTAAAAGATCTGTTTAGAGGTAGATATAATTAGACTTCTGATATATTATTTTCTAGATTTTGTTGGTTTCAGTACGTTGTTCTCTGGCCATTGCTAATCCCAAACAATAATCCTTATTTTACGCTATAATAGTTGCCCAATTGGAGTTGAAAACTTGCTATAGAATGAAAGAAGAAGGTGGTTGTATTCCACATGTTTGGTGATGGTGGTACTATCCATTAACTTTTTTATTTATTAGTACAGAATGAGCGTGGTACTGCACTTCTTTTTGTACTGACAAACCAAACCCTCTTTGATTTCGTACAAGCAAACATCAAAACAAATATATGATAATACCATACTGTTGTAGTTTCAAAAAAAAAAAGATAATATCATATTGTTGTCGTATTTGTATAATACAATAAGCATCATCCTTTATCTATTATCAGTATCATTCTTCACGTTTTTCTCCATTCTTCTATTTCTGAAATTGAATTTTCTATATGGAAAAAGGCAAATGATCTTACCTGAAACTTACGCCTTTTAGCCGCCTGAAGCAACTAGAAAAGGAAAATAAATGGATTATCTTCTTTTCAATATTTGGTTTTGAGATAGGATATGGTGGTTTTGAATTGGACGAAATCAGCGTTGAGAATATGAAATTCTGACCATATATTTTCTTAAGAAATTTCATCTCAGTGTCAACCTTTTCACAAGAGAAATAAAAAGCAGTAAGTATAGTGTCTTTTGAAGCTTCCTTATTTTCCTCTCATTAGTCGAAAACAAACGGAAACTTGTGGAACAAATACTGGTATAATGTATTAATCTCCATTTCAACAGTCAAACAGTTTGTCAATCCCATATATATATATATATATATATATATATATATATATATATAATTGAATTTTCAAAATTTTTATAAGTTGGATGAATTTTTCATATTTCAATTCATAAAATTTGATAATTTTGAAATATATAAATTAAAAATATTAAAAATTAAAAAGCACACGTCACTTTTACAGAAGATGAAGATGTTTGTAATGGTTCAACTTTAAATATATGAGATCAATGAAATTTTAATGCCAACTTGCCAGGCACAGATATTAATTTATAGATTTGACCTAATAAAATTAAAAACAAGTTTAATATATATTAAGATAAATTCAAAATAAATGGAAGTTTCGTGAAGCACTCATCATAAATAGAAAAGTGTATTGGATAAAAAAAAACTATATATTCACATATTTAAATATAATCTGAGGCACTGTCCCTAATTTAGTAAAATTATTATATTCTTACTTACTTTCATCACAATTCGGTTTTGGGTTTACATCATTAATTTAGTTTAGCTTAAAAAAAATTCAAATCTATAATTAAATTTAAATGATTCAAGTTGAAACATAGTACTTAATTTGCTTTTATTAAGTTAAAATTTCTAACTTATATATATATAGCCAACTTCTACATAATCCTACCACCTAAGCAAATTTATACATCAATTCAAAATAATCCTATCACAGTAAATATGAAATAAGAATATAAGATGATTCCAACTTCTCATGCACCAGTTTACTAAAAAAAATATTAATAATAATAATAATAATAATAATAATAATAATAATAATAATAGTAACTTCTCTCACTAAAATAATAATAATAACTTCTCTCGCTGTAAGTAATTCTGGTGTTTTTGGAGAATATTTTGGTCAATTCGTTCTAATGGCAGTACAGTCAACTATGCTATTATCCTTCTCACTATAAATACCTGCCTGAATCATTGCTAAGCAATCTGCAACTTTAATTAGCAAACCGGTGACTTGATTACTTATAAAATTGTCTATTTTTCCGCTGATCGCCGAGCAATCTTCAGTGACCGGAACAGCTTGAAGATCGCTCTACATTTTGGTATGTTCAGTGGATTTGGAGATAATTTTAGTTCATTATTTTATTAAATGATAATCTGCTGTAGTAGTTTGGTTTCTAATCGTGAAGTGGAGCTCGTAGGACACTTAATTGTATGTGATTGTTGAGAAAGCAGGAATAGTAGAATTTTTGAAGTTCTTTTCCTTTCTTTTTCTGAAATTTATCAAAAAATTTGGAAATCATAAAATTGCAAAAGATATTGTAGACCACATAGAACTAATATGACTGGGATAAATGGAATGGATAGGGCGTTTTATACAAATATGAATATCACCATACCATTGTTGTCTTAGGCCGTGAAATCGTTGAGTGTGTTTATTTTAATTAGGTAAGATTTGAGAGATGGAGATGCAACAACAGTTGGAGTGGCTTGAAGCACAAAAGATAGCTGTAAGTGTGGACCTTTTGGCTGCAGCCAAACAGCAGCTTCATTTCCTAGCTATTGTTGATAAGAATCGTTATCTTTATGAAGGCCCTGCTCTTGAAGTTGCCATCTATAGGTATGCCCTCTGGGATCAAATTCATAAGTTTGACTTAGGTTTTTATGGCTTTGATTTATCTCTTATGTTGGTACAAATCTCATCTCGTTTGAAGCAGAATAGCAGATGTTTATTTTTTATATTTTTTGTTATATCGTGGAATTTTTTTTTTCTTTGTCACTTCTGCATTGATTTGGCTGGCTGTGTGTTTAAGAGGTACTCAGAATTTTACAAAAAGTTGTTGTACTCTCTACTTTGAAAGTGACTTGGTATTATCAGAGGCAAAGATTTCCAATATAGGAATTAAATGTGAATTTCAGGTACAATGCTTACTGGCTTCCCTTGCTTGCCCAACACTCTGAATCACCAATTTTTGAAGGGCCATTGGTCGTTCCTCTTGACTGTGAATGGATTTGGCATTGCCATAGACTCAATCCAGTAGGCCTCTAAACTAGATACATATGTATATATAGATTAGCAAATTTGCCATTGAACTTCAGTTTGAGTTGCCAATTTCTATTTCTTGCCTTTATCTATAGGTAAGGTATAAATATGACTGCGAGGAACTTTATGGAAGGGTACTGGACAACTCTAATGTAGTATCTTCTGTTAAGGGAAATTGTGGGAAGCAAACTGAAGAAATTTGGAATAGGCTGTATCCAGATGAGCCCTATGCCTTTGACATAACAAGAGCTTCTTCTACAGCTACCAATGAAAAACTTTTAGCAATTGAAAAATGCACCAAGTATGATTTGTGTTCAGCAGTTAAAAGGCAGAGTCCCTTTTATTATCAGGTATCCAAAGGATAATCCTTTTTTCGTCTTGAGCCAAATCATTGGTCTATCAATATATCCTTTATCATGCATTTGTAAGTTCAACTAACGTGTGCATTTCTGAAAATGGTATGTTGAGACCTGATTGTTTGGTCTTGATCATATTTAGATGAAATCACCAAACTGAGGGTCAGTGTACTTGCTACTTTAATATGGAAAATAACAGCTGGATCAATTTAGTACAAGTTGTACTTGGCACTTACGTCATGGCTGAACACCTCCACGGTTGAGTAAATTATTACTTTATTTGTGGTTCAATAATTAGATCATAAACTTCTATTCTGATTTTGAAAGAGACCTTCAAGGAAGAAATTTAGGATGCTTATATAAAATTAACAATTGTAGTAAGATTTTTCAAGTTTCTAAACATGTTCATTCTAACACGATTAGACTAAGGCTTTCTATAGCCTAAGAAAATATAAAAAGATATGTTATTTATGAAAAAAATTTAGTACTCTTAGTTTCATTCCTTTTGTGATTTGTGTGTTTCAAGAATTCTATGGCAATTAATCATTTGAATGCTCTTGGTTCTAACACCTGGTAAGTGATGATATTTGAGAAGTTCAAAGCACTATGCTCTTGTAAGATCATCCAATTTGCTTGAGTGGCCCAAATCTCAGGGAATCCTTTCCTTATGGATGATTATCTGCACGAGCGCATACATATCTCATGGTTTCTATCATCTCAATCTTTCATTTATTTATTTAATATTTGTTTTTTCTGTTTCTTTTGACAGGTTTCTAGACCTCATGTGAACCATGAAGTTTTTCTTGAAGAAGCTGTGGGCAGATATATGGGGTTTCTGCACCTAATCAAGAGAAACAGGGAAATGTCCATAAGACGCTTTTGTGTCCCGACTTATGATGTTGATCTTATATGGCACACACACCAGTTGCATCCTGTTTCATACTCTAAAGATTTGAGTGAAGCACTTGGCAAGATATTGGAGCATGATGACATGGATTCAGACAGGACTAAAGGAAAGAAGCTGGATGTTGGATTTTATGAAACTACCAAGCAGTGGGAAGAGACATTTGGCACAAGGTACTGGAAGGCAGGAGCAATGTATAGAGGCAGTGCACCATCTCCTGTCACAACTGTTCCATTACTGCCAAATATCTTGAGAAAAGATGCTCTAGCAGAAAACGAATGTCAGAAGATTATTCAACTGCCAGATTTGAAAATTGTGGAGGTAGTTTCCAATAACCGTTGTTCTTATTTATCCATTTAAAGTTCTCTCTTATCTTAGTCAGATGGAACATCGAATTAAAGAAAATAGACAATGATGTCAACCAATGTTCGTAGTTTGAAATTAACATCATTAGCTTTTATGGAGTATTTTTCTAAGAGTCAAATGTCTTTTAAAAAGTTCTATTGCCATAGGTTGAAATCTTATTATATGAATTAAAAAAAAAAAGGAAAAGAAAAATTTTAAGAGGAAAGTCCATAGCACCATCATTGAACAAAAAACTTTCATTTTTCTGATATTTTTCTGGTCTTCCTCTACTGCTTCTTCAGGTCCTTTTGGAGATTGTGGAAATTAAAAACTTACCAGAGGTGCAGAAGGGAAGCCTCTTTGTCACCTTTAGTAAAATGCAGCCTGATGTTTTCTTTAATGTCAAACGACAATTAACCATTCTATCAAAATCTGGGGAGAAACAGGTTGCTTCTTTCCAGTGTGAACCTAAGGGAGAGCTGCTATTTGAACTTATTTCACAGTCAACTTCCAACTTACTAGTAACCAAGAGATCTAAAACGATGGGTTCCGCTTCATTATCTTTTCAAAGCTTTCTGAATCCAGTATCTAAACTTGCTGTGGAAAAATGGGTAGAATTGTTGCCCCGTTGTGGCAGCTTGAGTTCAAAGCCAATCTGCCTGCGGATTGCTGTCTCCTATACTGTTCCTATGGAAGCACCACATGTACTGCGCATGGTTCATTCTCGATCACTTGGCTCTTGTTCTTTCCCTCTTTCTGGCAAGATTCAACTTGCCAAGGGGTGGACACACATCATTGATGAAAATGATATTGAGATCATCAGCCTGCAAATAAGGTGATATCCTTGTGTCTACAACTTATGGTAGCAAATGAAATGATTGAAGATCACAAATAACTATGAAACTTCAAATTTAATAAGAAAAAAGTTGAGATATCAACATGAAGAAACAATGTACTTGCACTTTCACAATTGTTCTCCAATTGAAGCTTCGTGTAGAAAGATTATACAAGATGGTGATTTTGCTGATTTATTATTTGCATCAGTCAATATGTTTAGTTTATATCTCCTGGATCAAAGGGAAATGTTCTATTTGCCAGTGTTGCATTGAAATTCATGCGAGACAGATCCCTACGGTCCTATGGCTATTATGTATGCTTATCTTGCATTTTTTAATTAGTATGTGATAAAGGTTGCACTATGTTACAATATACTAGGACGTGCTAGTTTATCATTTGCAGGTTTGGATTATGCTCCAGTGGCTCGAATAAGGCAACATCAAAAGACAAGATCATTCATAAGAAACAAGTAACTGGTGTTGTGAAATCTGGTGAATCACTTACACTTGCAGAGTTCGAGGGGACTCGGTGGACATTGATGGATTCCCAGTGGTGCCTTCAGCTTAAAACAAAATCCAATGAAGCTGGTCATCTCTTTGAGCTCATAGGGAGTAGGATGGTAATTTTCTTTTGCCATCGTCTCCTCTTAGAGTCATTTCTGTGTATAATTGCCCTTTGACTTTTCAGTCACTAATAAGATAGATATTGATCCAGAAGCTTGTGATTTGCACAGTACATTTAGTCCTATCCTCAACTTCTATAGTTATTGTGTTTTCAGTTACTGCAAGCCCTTTATAAGTTCACTTATATATATATGTGTGTGTGTTAATTTTCTTATACTTCGGATTTCAACTGATTCATTCGTTCCACTTATCTTCGTGGTACAGATAAAACTTTTCCTAGGAAGAAAGCTTGATTTTGAGCCCAAACAATATGAGAAGCAGAGAAATGAACAAGATTTTATGACTGCTGTTGAATTTTCCTCAGAGAATCCATATGGCAAAACAATGGCATTGCTCGACTTAAAGTCTGCATCTGTCAAGGTAATAATGCTGATTCTCATCAAATGTGACGAAATGTTTCTACTTAAAACATTATTTTTTCCCCTTTTCTCTACCTAAAGCCCTTAAATTTTTGACATGAATCAATAGGTTAAAGAAGAATGGTTGGCCTTGCCTGTAATAATTTCAGCCTTTATCCTTGCTGATATTTTGAAGAATGAAGGATATGGAGGTTTCTCTGCTAAGGGAGAAAGTTTGAAGGAGTTGGATGATACTGTAGAAGAAGTTAGCGGGTTTCATGAAGATGCCAAACAAATCATTCAGAGTGCTTCTACCGAATGTAAATCCGAATTCAATGTGGATGCAATAAAAGGTGGAGGCTGTGGTAGTGGCTGCACGGGTGGATGCGGACAGATGGTAAAAAGTGGAGGATGTGGTAGTGGCTGCGGCAGTGAGTGCGGGAGCATGGGAAAAAGTGGAGGCTGTGGCAGCGGTTGTGGTGGTGGATGTGGAAACGAAGTCAAAAGTGGAGGATGTGGTGGAGGGTGTGGAGGTGGTTGCGGGAGCAGGGTAAAAGTTGGAGGCTGTGGTGGAGGTTGTAGCGGTGGATGCGGGAGCATGGTAAAGGGTGGAGGCTGCGGTGGAGGTTGTGGCGGTGGATGTGGAAGCATGGTGAAGAGTAGTGGCTGTGGAGGATGCGGTAGCAGCGGCTGTGGTAGTTGTGGCAGCTTTGGATTTGGAAATGTGGTGGAGAGTGATGGCAGAAAAACAAATGAAAGCAGTGTTGATAATTTCCTCATTGATGATGCTTGCACAAAAGAATCGACCATCCATGTGAGTGAAGCAGTGGCCGCTTGATCCTCATAAAATTTATAAAAGCCTGCGAAAACCCAAGTGATCTTCAATAAGTATCATGAATAAGTACAAAAAATGAAATTAAAAAAATCATAATAAATTTCTCATATTCATAAAGTATCATGGAGGAATATATGAAGACGTTAAGATATATGTCTCCAAGTTTGTTGTCTATTACACAATGTTCATACTTCAGTAATTGCTTGTAACTTCTGTTTCCTTTGGCAATTTCTGCTGTGTACGTGAACAAATTGCTTATGAAAAAGGTCACGATCAGTTTGGCTTGGGCTCTGCTACAATTTACTTTCCAGTTTTTTTTTTTTTTTGGTAATTACTATTGATATTCGATCAACTACTTGCCAGTCTTATCGAGCAGTGAATTTTCTGTCAAGATTTGAACATTAAGTTGCAATGTGAGTTTGTCGTTGTGCGGAGACTCGCAAGGCATTGCTGTAATGGGGGTGTAATTTGAAATTTGAATGGACTTCATAGCATATTCAAATTATGAGAAGTCCCAAAGAAGGTACTTACCATTTTCAAAAAGAAATTCACAATTTTATATTGATAGCTTCGAAAGAAAATTTTTGTTGGACTAATGATAAAATTTCAACAAAAATAAATAATTAAACGCCTTTATAAGCCTATAAGGACTGAAGGGCTTTTCTTTATTTGAACCTGCGATGTATTTTGAATTGGTTATTACATAATATCATTGAATTTTCTGATTCCCATAATTGCATAGTGTAGTTATGTGCTGAGATGGAATAACTGCAAAGCCATAAGGCAGAAGGCCTAGTTAAAAGTTATAATAATCTATCAGATCAGATTCACTCACTCATTTAGTTAATTGGAGGATTTAGTCATACTCTCCTCTCCCTACGGTAAGATAAACTCACAAGCATTCGTGTGAAACACGGAATGCCTATTTGCCACATTTTTGTCAGAAAACAAATCACTCAACATCGACGTTTTCATTTTCTATGAAAATATGGTAAGGCGCCTTTTCAACTTAAATCAAAGAAGTGGAATTCTTTGGTATCTGAAGTTACTCGTGTGGCTAAAAAGAGTTTCCACAAGTTTGAATTTAAAAAAAAAAGGGGAAATGTAAGAGTTGATTACTTTATATTAATTTCCAACTCAAAATTCAAACGAACTGGGACCCCGAATGCCTTAAACCATATCTTTAAGTAAGATTCTTGTCCACAATTCTATTATTCGACATCAAGCCAAAAAACTAGAAATAAAAAATACATTTTTTCAGTATCTGTTTTTAAAATGACTTCAGCTGGGTTGGAATTGCTAATTTGATAATCCTGAATGCTATTCCAAATAGAAAAAATATAGGTACAAATAAGAAACGAAATTCCAATAAATTTCTATTCAATTTCAGCATAAATTCTTAAATTAGAATCATATTGATAAGAATAATATTTAATTATGGTCCTGGATATTGAAAGGATAAAATGGATGTACAAATTTGTTTCAGTCTGTAGTACAAGGAGATCAATTTAATACGAAATGGGAAAGTACAAATTGAAGAAGAAAGACGAGGGAATAGTATATAGTGTGAAACAACACAAACTAAGATCAAAGAAGACGCGTACTAAATAAAGGACTTGAACATTAATATGGTAGAGAATTAAAGAGTGAAATGGTCCTAAGATGAACCAACCAAGTCCATAATAAGTCACATTATTTTACGTATATCTCACAAAGTAGTAGCTTGGTCAGCATAAGAAGATGATGGATGGATCACAGCAGCACTCATCAATAAGGAAGCAGCAGCACAAAGCCGCGAGGCTGTAATCAAGAACAGGTCCAAACCAAAAACAAAATTAAAAAATTTTACCCATTCACATAGGGTGTACAAAGAGGACAGTATCTACAGAATATATAAGACAAATGATATGGTATGATAGATAATAGGGAAAATAGTTACCATCCCTCAAGGAAACCAGGCTCCCTTCTGGGTGGTGGTGCAGCATATTGTGGAGGTGCCATTACTGGGGGTCCTTGATAATAACCTGCCATCAAAATCAACCGCCCAAATTTTAAGAATAAAACAGAAAATACCAGAATAGAAACCCATCATAAGGCAAGAGGAGATGATAATTAAAAAAGAAAACCCACCAAAATTCTTGGAAAGTGAGACAGAATATAAACTTGATGAACAAAAATTATACACAAACCATGTTCCCAAATTGAAAATTATAATAAGAGCCAAGACCAGCAATTAATCGCAACTAGTTACAAAACCCATAAAGCTTTTTCAGCTTAAGATCACAATAGAGAAAGAAACTATAAAAAAAAAAAGCATGAATACATAATAAAGAAAACAATTAAAGAAATGAGGTAAAAATTAATAAATTTTAGTACCTTGAGCAGGATAAGGATAAGCATACTTAGGGTCACTCATTTCTGCTAAACAAACACGAAGAAGACCAGATTTTCTGATTTCAACGACTTTGAAACGCAGGAGTGGAAAGTTCCGTGCGAGGCTATTAGCCTTTTACAAACAACCACCTTTATACTAATACAAGGCGATCATTTCCCCCAAAAAAACAAAAACAAAAAAAAAAGACTTTTTTTCCAAAAAGTCGAACTTACTCTCTCTCTCTCTCCTCCCTTTTCCTTCTATTTTCTTTCTGCCTCAGTCCACTTTCTAGATGATACGGGCACTCTCTCGGTCTCTCCTTCTACAGCAGACCGTTTCTTTTTATAGGAAAAAAAAAAATTGAATAATTAGATTTCGCAGAAAAACTTGGGTGGCAAAATCAAAACAAGAAAACTTGATGGGTGGACCAATTGAATTGACAACTCTGCAAATAAAATTAACACAATTGGCGAAGTGTTGGGTTAATGGTTAATTTAATTGCTTCATAACCAATTAACTATATGAGTTGGTGGTTGATAGATACTGTTAGTGGAATGAATAGGAATGCATCCAGAAATGTTTTTGAAATAATGTCAAATATATATTTTTAATTTTATTAGTGAAATCACATCTCCAGACAAGACCAAAATGCTTAAGCCCTAAGCCCCTTAAGTGAGATTAAGCACTAAGATCGGAGGTCTCATAGATCTTATTCAGTGCCTTCTCACTTAATGCTAACCGAGCAATAGCGCTCATCAGGGTGGTTTGCTCGGGTTAGCCAAGAAAGCCTTAGTTGTTTCTAGCAGTCGGAAACGCTTATCTATTAGTCGTGGTCAGCTTCTATTATTGTTGTTATTATTAGATGAGATGATGTATTTGGATAGAATATATGGTATTAACAACTATAGGATTCATTAATCAATAATCCCAACCATAAAGAAAAGAAACAGAAAAAGAAAACGAAAGGCTGTATATATCTAATATTTTGGCATAGCATAAGTGGAGTAGTTCACGATAAAGGGAGGCTTTTTGTTTTGCTCGACAGCTATTGGACTTCACATTTCAAATTATAATATATTATTATGTTACCCAAATAAGAAGCATTTGTATTAGAAAGAAAATTATATATAAGAGTAATACGTCATGCTGTTTGTCATTACTTCTGAAAAAAACAATATTATTATTATTTTTTAATTATTTTTTAATTCTGAAAACAGTTTTTAAAAAAATAAATAAATAGATATTTTTTTCTATATATTTAAAAAAACAGTTTATATAAAATAAAAAAAACCAATAAATTAAATAAAAAAATAATTCTAAATTTATTTTTTTAATATTTAATAACAATCCCAAGCATCCCAAATTACCTATCTTCATCTCAATATTTAAACATCTCAAAAGAACAAAAATGGCTGCATCATACTTAACAACCCCTGACCCCAACCCATTTATCCTATGTCATCAGTATGACATGAACCCATTGACCCAATTGCATTTTCTTTTCCCTTATTTTGTCGAGGATAATAAAAGGGCAACACTGCTTCATAAATCATAGTGATCAATTACAATTAGATAATTTCCAATTATATTTAGCTAAAACAAATAAATAATAATAAAAATCTGAATAGTTCAACCAAAGCATTGACCCCAAGAAGGGGTATAAAACATCCAAAATGAAGATATATGACAATTATTTGTAACGAAATAAAACCAAAGTAATAAAAAGAAAGGGAAAAAGATGGGGAACTAAGATGCGAGTCTCTTTCTATTTTTGAGTTTTGAAAAGAAATAGAGCCTCCTTGTTCACTACCATGGGAAACTTTATAACTTAACCTTAAGATAAAAAAAGGGAGAGCTTTATGTCAAATTTCATGCCTCCTTTTGAATCAACTAAAATTGCATACATTTTATTATGACTTGGTCATTTATGGCATCAATATGCCTCAATTGTAACAAAATGTTGTAAATCTCCTAACATTAGAACATGATCCCCCAAAGGCATTATTCTTTTTCCTTTCTCATTTGCAACGCTGAGATGTATGCAAGGATCCACCAAAATGCTTGTTTCTGTTGATCTGTAAGAACTTGTATGTACTCTATCGAATCCAATAATTTGTCTTTGTGGAGTACCTTTAAAAAAATGTGCCATTTTAGAGAACAGCATTATCACATGGCTTCCGTCCATATCTCCAACATTTGTGACAGATATCTCCACATTGAATCTCAAAGAATTGCAAGACTTCATCTCATTAATATGTATGTAACTGAGTCTCTCTCCCCCCTGGTGTAGTATTCTCTTTCTGCAACTAGCAGTCAAAGATTCTAACAGACTCAACTTGCTTGGAGCTGACAAGAACTTGTAAGTATAATTGGTATAGCTTAAGCCTTCACCAAATCCGTAGACTCGCTTTCCAGTGTAAAATCTATAGGTCCTTCCAGGATAACCACGGAAAGGATCAGCTCGCATGTTCATAATATTCATTGGTATCTTGGTGAATGTCTCAGGATACCAAGTCATTGGAAGTCTTCCACCTGAAATTTGAACATGCAAACATCAAAATAAAGTTCAGAATTAGAACAAGAAAGCACTCACAACAGAGAAAAGTAATCATTAATCCTAAAATGTTTTTGGTGGATCTTGAAGTTGAGATACCATTTTACAGCATTTGAAATGACTATGTTGTGTTTTATGACTATTTTAATACTAATGAAATCACTTATTAGCCTCCGCTTGTTCCATTCTAGATCATGAATTTGTTCCTTTAACTACTATTAAAAGGATCAAGTTCTTTTTCTTTTTTTTTTTTTTTATGGTCTAAGTTCTCCCAATCAAAGTAAAGTCTAGCATTTGATAAGGTTCCACCCAAAGACGCAGCAGAATCTTCCTTTTTTTTCCTTACTTCCAGTCTATGGCAAATTAAAGTATGAAGTACAAACCTGGATTATATTCTCCAAAGATGATCTCTGCAAGTGCTTTTGCACCAGCTTCACCAGGGTACCCAATCCAAAGAATGCTAGCGATTCTTGGGTCTTCTTTGGCAAATGATACATCAAGTGGTCCTCCACCAGTAAGAACTAGAATTACAGGCTTCTTAGTAGCTGTTGCAACAGAAGATACCAAGGTCATTTGTTTGCCAGGTAACAGAAGACTAACTCGGTCATGGTCCTCAGTTTCTTGAGACAAATCAAGCCCAGCAACTACAATTACAAAATCAGCAATTTTGGCTACATGTATTGCTTCATGAAACCAAGCATCAGAACTACATTGTACATCAGAGCATCCAACTGCATAAGATGTTTTTGCTATATAGGCTTTAAGTCCATCAAATAGGCTTTGTGGATGACAAGAATAACCTACAAAATTAAGAAACTCTATCGGTTTCTCACAGCATATATTGGACTTGCAGAAATTTCACAACATTGAAAAAACAGTATAAATATAATTGCATGAAATTTGCAGGTTTGAACTTTAGCTTGTGTTTGATGATATGTGTTTGATGATACAGTTAATTTTGAAACTGAGAGGGCTTTATTTACATAGAACTAAATGGCACAGCAGATTTTTGTTGTATCTGTGCAATTCAAATGTAGCTCTAACATTGGTCATTAGAGAAGCAGAGAGACCACGAAGATCAAATTCCTTTTTTTTTTTGAAGAAATTAAGTTGTAGCATTCCTTAAGAGTTGAGAGATAGGAACCGTGCGCACCTGTAAGGAAAGAGGTTAAGCAACAGAATATGTTTTGGGAATGGATTTTAGTTTCTTTTGGCAGAAATCAATATCAGCTTGAATAGAGCATAAGTTCAATGAAAATATAAGCTTTGTTTTAAAGTTTTTTGCTGTAATTAGCTTCTGCAAATTATGAGCCTGTTGCATGTTTATGCACCATTGTTGTGACACATGTTCATATAAAAACTGAAATATCCGTAGAAGTGGAATCTCAACTGAAATATGCTGCTATGCAGCAAGTGGTACCTGTGTAATCACCACCCAAATTGGTTGCATTGTTTGCAAGTGGACCGATAAAAGCCAAGGAAGAAACAGCTTTCTTATCCAAAGGCAGAAACTTCCTATCATTTTTTAGAAGCACAATTCCCTGCCTTGCTGCTTCAAGTGCTAATGCCTTGTGCTCTTCAGTGCAAACATCTTCAGGTCCCAGTTTTCCAAATTGCCCCTTTTTAGGGTCACCATCAAACAGCCCAAGTCGGAGTTGAACTGAAAAAAGATTGAAAAGAGCTCTATCTATATCCTCTTCATGCAACTTACCTTCATCGATCGCCAGTTGAGCATTCCGAATAACATATGAACCACAATTAATATCCATACCTGCATATAGAAACCTCTCTGGTCACAATTTGGACAAATATATATATACGCTTTCGTTGCTAAGGATTGCAGCCAAGTTCATTGCTAGACGAGGCAATTGTACATGCCTGCTTTAAGAGCAATAGCAACTGCATCCCCAGGTTTTTTTGTGTAATTCTGATACTCAAAAATTGTGGCCACAGCATCGCAGTCTGAGACGATATATCTGTATTTGCAAATTCTTTACATATAACAAAAAAAAATCGATTCCAGAATTTCAATTTAATCATTTCACATTATAAAGTTCTTGAAAATCTTTACCCTTCAAAACCCCATTCTTTTCGAGCTTTTTGTAAAAGATCTTCTCTTGCACATGCAGGCACTCCATTAACTTCATTGTAGGAACACATTAAGCAGCTCACTTTACCCTGTTGAACACAACTACGAAATGGAGGCTGATATGTGTCCTCTAAATCTTTGTTCTGTAACCTACTTGGCAATGATAAATAATTTAAAAAAAATTAAAATCCAATTGAGTGACTCTATTTGAGGAAGTCCAATTCCACCAAATCCTGCTTCATAACATGCTAAAATTTCTCTAAAATGATCTTATAATGAAAAAAGTTCAATACAAGACAGTAAAAATAATATTGAACCGAAACAAACTTAACCAAGTCGAATTAGTCCAATCCTAAAACTTCACAAATTTAAGCCCAAACAGCTATAACCAGTTGAATTGCTGATCAACAGATATTCTTAACGCAGGTATCAACATAATCATTTCTAGGTTGAAATAAACTGACAATCATAATAGAAGTTTATGAGTAAGAAAGCTTACCACAGAATTGAAGGAATATCTGGTGAAATTGCCCCATTTTTCAAGGTCATAAGCAGTTAAATGTTTACAACAAGCAGATAGCATAAGCCCATCGTAACCCACGCCATCCTCTCTTAAAACCCTCTTTCCTCCAAATCCATCATATCTAACAGTTCTCCAATTCCCACCTTGGAAACCCTTGACAAACTCAATAGCATAAGCAGAGGCCACCATAGGATCCTCGCCAGGAGTTTCTTGGCCTCTCCCCCATCTAGGATCCCTAAAAATATTGACATTAGGTGCCCAAAATGTCAAGCCAGCTTGGCCAACATTGTACATGGCTCTAGCCTCAACAGCAATAGCTGACCCAATCAAGAACCAAAGAGTCCTATTAAAGGCAGCAGCAGTAAGAATAACTTGAGGGAAACCAGTGGCAGAAGAAACAGGTCCGGCGGAGAAAGAAACACCAGGTCCATTAGTGGCAAGTCCATGGAGAGATTCAGACCACCATTCATATTTAGGGATTCCGAATCTTGGAATCCCTTGGGCATCATCTGAAAGCTGTTGGATCTTTTCTTGGAGGGTGAGGAGAGAGATGAGAGAGTGAGCTCTAGTGGGTATAGATAGAGATTGGTTACAAAATGGGTAGGAGTTATGATATGGTGGGTAGCATGCAAACTGAGGATTAGATACTGATTTAGAGATGGAGACTGAGAGTTTCAGAAATACAAAGTCTAAGAGGAAGAAGAAGGTAAATCTGCAATTCATGGCTTTTTTTTTGAACTTTGAAACCATACGACTGATTGGTTTAAATAGTTGTTGGTGGAGTCTCATTATTGACATTATTGTAACAAATTTTAAAATTTTATTTAAGGAAACATATAAATACTAAATATTTCAATAACATATATTCGACTGAAAATATTGCACGTTCTTAATTATATTTGTTTATAGAGTTTTAAATTTCAATTATTCAAAATTTCTTCCCTCTCATTCTCACACTAAATTATACATCCAAATTTGTAAATAATATATTTAAGCATCTCCAACCAGCTCTTTATTTAGATTATACTTTTTATTTTAAAATTTGATTTCATAAAAAATGTATTAAATGAAATTTTTATCTTTAAAATTAAAAAAAAAAAGTAAATTTAATTTTTTATATATAAAAAGTTAAATTTCACTATATATTTTAATTTTTTATGAATATTTTATCTTATTATTGTGTGTTTTTCTAAAAATATTCTCTTTATTTATAATAATTTTATTTACTTTTTTAATTAAATATTAATTTTTATAGGATAAAATAAAATAAAAAGTGAACTCTCTATATTTAAATATTTTTTAAAATATTTTTTATTTTGCTAAACATACTTTTTAAAATAAAAATATATTGTTGAAGATTCTTGTAGAAAGGAAAATCAATCTTTTTTTTTTAAGGAAATGTTTTCATTTTTTGAAAGACAAAAGGCAAATCTTTTTTAATATCAAAAAATTTGGATAATATTCTCATTTTTGTATTTATTTTAGTCAAACCAAACGTTATTACTTATTAATAATATATATTTTTTCAATGTCAAAATAATTAATGTCTGCTTAGTCATTCAACCCATTTTGTACATGGAATTTTTTAGATAAGTCAAGGATTAGTCACAAATTTTATATTTGATCCAAAAAAAATAAGTTTGACCCAAAAAAAATTAAGTTTGACTTTGTAAATTTTAACGAATATTCACTTCTTTCATGTCTTTACTAATTATTTTCTATTAGAATGGATTACTAATTTCTATATTTATAAAATTATAAAATCTTGAATTAGCCTTATTTTTTACCTTTTTTCACAAAAATAGCATTTGGAAAAAAAAAATTAGTCTGTGGTTTCTACTTTCACAAACTTACTTCTTTTTATATAATTTAATTTTTTAACGATAATTTTTTTGTGAGAAGAAATAAAACTTTTATATCTAGGAGTTCATTTTTTAATCACTATTACATTTTCGTCATTTTTATTTTAATTTAATTAGACTAAAAAGATCCAATAAAATATTAATTTTTTTCTTTTTTTCATATGGTGAATAATTATAAAATATATAAGTTTCCAGATTTTGTCTTTTATGTCTATAAAAGATAAGATATATGCACAAAACTACAAACTAAAAATGATTGAAATCAAGAAATTCAATTTGAAAAACATGTGATAATATGTAACATAAAAAAAATAAATAACTTACAAAAAAAAATTATGATTCAACCCAAACCTAAATTTAATATAAAAAAATGATATTAAAAAAAAAGAAACTTAACAGTTTTTAAATATATAACAAATGATATTTAAGTAATTTACTTGTTTCACTAATTTATTTTATTACTTAAAGTATCATATAAATATGAGATTGCAAATTTGGATTAGTTAATATTAGGTGAAATATTTCTATAAATAAATGATTAACTTAACGAATTAACTAAATATAATACTAACACTAATTATATGGTTTAAATAATTTTTGGACCAAACGGGCTCTCAGTATTTGATACATATTATGTTGAGTATATATATGATATGACTAAGCAACCTATATTATTATAATGAAATAGTATAATTTAATAAATTCGATCGGTAACGATCCAGTGTTCAATAAGTGCTTACAAATCACAAATTTAATTAATATATATATATACCCATTTTCTTTTAATTATTGCCTTTAAGATAAAATTAATTAGCCAAATGATGAGTGAACTAATTCGCAAATTATATTATAAATTATAGTGTATGATACTTTATGTCATTAATTGGTATGATATAGTTTTTTAATTATGTATTTATCGTATTTTTCTTGTTCTTTAGTATATTTTTCTTTTTTTCTAGAACTTATAGCGGAGTCTCGAAAAACAAGTAATTTCTGCTTGATCCTTATACTTTTTTTTAGGTTCACTTGATTTTTTATTTGTTTGGAATTTCCAGTTATCTTGGCAAAATTTTGATATCTTTATTTCTGTCTCAATAAATACTGGGCATTGTGCGTATCGACCCGTGTAGTGTTGTAGCTAACGTGTTAAGTATCCCACTTGGGAAGTACATTCGCAATAATGAAACTCAAAAGAATTAATGGGGGCCCGCATAAGCGGTGGAGCATGTGGTTTAATTTGATGCAACCCTACCTTCGGCATCCCTCTCCTTGCGGTTAAGGTAACGACTTCAGGCATGGTCAGCTCCCATAATGTGACAGACGGTGTGTACAAAGCCCGGGAACGAATTCACCGCTATATGCTGATCAGAGATTACTAGCGATTCCGGCTTCATGCAAACGAGTTTTATTCTTTTCTTATTCTTTTTGTTCACAGAGAAAAGAAAAAATATATATTTTAAGTATATTTTTAGAAAAAAATTTACATATTTAACTTTATTTTTAGTATATTTGAATATTATAATAATTGTTATTATATTCGAGATAAAAATATTAATTATAATTTTTTTGAAAAAAATAATGAAAAATAAAGATATTTAAATTAAAAATAAATAATATAAAAAAAGAAAAAAATCGTATTAAGAGAGTTTTTGAAGACAAATATATTTAGTAAAAATAATAAATCTATAAATTCAAAATAATAAATTTGTAAATTATCATTTATAAGCTTATAAATTCAAAAATTATTAAATTGTAAATTATAAATGATGAATATATTTTATAATTATTAGTTTCGAAATGTTCACTTTGAAAAAATTAAATTTATAATGCTAAGATAAAATTTGGTCCATATATATCAACCCTTTTAATCTTAATCTTAATAACAACGTCGGATCTATATCCCGCTAAAGCCCAATTCCCATAAAATTTGAACAGCCTGTTCCAATTAACATTTTCCCTCCCATTGTGAATCAAACAAGAAACACCCACACTAAGTGCTCGACGAAATGCCAAAGCGGAGAAACTCCACGAGATCTTCTAAATCCACGGTCACAACTTACGAGCTAACCTCTCCTCTCCGTCGATCCCCGAGGTTTCTCAATCGAAACTTCCGTGGTCTAATTACTGACGACCCAAAACCCGAAAAAAATCACAAGAATTGCACGCATAAACCCCCAAGGGAACCGAGAAAATCCAATAGAAGGTCATTAATTTCGGAGATTCAAGTTATTGGATCTAGAAGATCTCCACGATTGAGTAATAGGGCTGAGGGTTTTTCCAATCGTAGGCGATCTTCAAGGCTTTTTTTACTGGGGAACACTAATGGCCATGATGGGTCGAAGAAAAGCGATGACATTAACTCAACGAAACTTAAGCGTTCTGCTTCAGTTAAATCGACAGATGATAAGGAGATTTTGTTGCAAAAGAGTTGTGACATCCAGTCAAAGAAATTTAAGCGATCTGCTTCAGTTAAATCAACAAATAATAAGGGGGATTTGTGGAATAAGGTAAAATGGAAAGATGATGTGGGTTCATGTGATGCGAGTGTGCCGAAAAGTGAAAGGACGACTCAATGTTGTGCGAATGTTTCGGTTGTTATAGGAATAGAAGCAGTGAATAGGAAAGATGTTTGTCAAAGAAATCAAGAGATTAGGGTTATTAAGAAAAGGAAGAGAGGCGAGGAAGTTAATAAGGAAAGCTTTAAAGGGTGGACAAGGGAGCAAGAAATGGCATTGCAGAACGCCTATATTCTGGTCAAGCCCACTCCCAATTTCTGGAAGCAGGTTGCTAAATTGGTATTGAGCTATACTTTGGCCTTTTCAATTTCTTTGTGATCATTATGTTGTTTTTCTATTGTATGAAATTGCTCCTAATTCCTTGGATGAGCATGAACCTGTTGCAAATCCCCTGCTCCCCTCTCCTTTCATGTGAACTAGCTTTATGTTTCTTTCATTGCAAATTTGAAAAAGAAAAAAAAAATAATTACTCAGGAGCTGTCAGTATTCTTTTCCTGTACTGTGGTAAACTTCAATTTAGATTAATGCAATTAAAAGTAATAAATCCATGAAGAAGATAGTAAAAGTGAAATAGTTGGATTGACTACGTAAAATGTTTATAAATTGCTGCATATTATCATTTGGACATGGCCATTCAGCTTAGCTTTGATAGTTACTAATCAATGAGTGAATGTAGGTCATAACGATATACTTTTTTGTTTGTATTCCTGGTTTATTTATATAATGTTTTATTTGAAGGTGCCAATTTTTAGCAAATTTCATTAGTCTCATCACTATGTATTAATTACCATTTGCTTATGATTCACGCCAATGGCTGTTTAATAGAAGCAGTCAATTTGTAAAAAATCATTTTAATAGGGCTGTTTACTTGGACTCCATGTCCGACTCCACCTTTTTTTCCCTTTGTGATTTATGATATGATTGTATGGTCGAAATATAAATATTGGTTGTCGAGCTATAGGATAGAGAAGCAAATTGTGAAAGAATCAAAATAGTTAATTTTCTGGTGAAGATATATTTCACATTACTTTATTCTTTCTGATGATGAAAGTCAAAGCTAGAGCTCAGATGCAATTTTTTATTTAACCTTTTATAGTCAGCGTTGATTTTCATTCCTTTTCCTGCATTCTAACTTGTTTTGAATTCCAAGTATACTTTGTATTGTTTTTTGAATTATTTTTTCAATTCTATAATGAATTATGATTTGGTTACATGTTTTACAATCTCTAAGTTTGATCACTGAATTTTATCAACAATGCCAAAGCCAAGTCAACTCGATAAATGAGCTTACATAAGGAACCCCTTAAGGACGTATTTTTGGTCTCATACGGTTTTAGATTCATCTTCATGATCATTCACTAATCACTGCTTGACTTGTTCCTTTTAAAATCTAGTTTTTATTCCAGATTTCAATCCCAGTGTCGGAGTTGATAATTTAAATGCTAAAGAAATGATACATGCTTGAGCAGTAAATAAAGTATGCTGGATGAAAATAATCCCATGTGTAATAGGGAAATCTCAAAAGTCATTTATAAAGAGAAGGAATATCATGTGTATCTTGATGCGTTGATATAATCTTCGTATTGCTGTTGAAATTGGAAGTATTATTTGTCTCCTTTTACTTCAGTTTCCACCTATTATATTTCCTTCAATTATTACGAGTTGTAAGCTTCCTTTTACATATATAAAATCAATTTCAGGTCCCTGGAAAGTCTGCGAAGGATTGCTTTGACAAAATTCACTCTGATCACATTACTCCTCCTCAACCATTGCCTCGGTCAAGGGCAAAGAAAATAAACTCGTCGCCCCTTGGATGTTTTTCGCTCTCTGCAAGCAAATTGCTTGGCTCCTCCAGTGTGAAGGTTAAAAGGTTTAGTTGGAACAAGCAGAAGGGTCATGTTGCACAGAAAACTGTCAGACAGTTGCTGCAAAAGCATAACCGCATGGACCTGAATTATGAAGGAGACCTATTCTCTATTCTTGAACCCAATGAAAACCCATCTGGACAAGATTCTGAGCAGAATAATATTGTTTTAACACCAAAAATGTTGCAAGAGAAACAGGGATTTCTTCAAAAGTGTCATGAGAGGTCTTTTTCTGGTCAGAAAAAGACTCTCTCTAGATTAAGAAGTTCAAGTGTGTCGGATCTTTTTAGTCCTCCAGTATTGAAGCAAGTGAAAAACAGGGCCTTGCATGAGAAATATATAGACCAGTTACATTGCAGAGAAGCTAAGAGAAAGGCAGCTTGTGCACGAGCTGGAAAGGAGAACAATAGCCAGGCTAATATTCTGAAAACTGATATTGTTAGAGCTGCAAAAAATGCCTTGGTTTCTGATGCAATAGATGCTATTAACAAGCTCCAACATCTGCAAACAAATCCCAATGGCGATTCTTCTCATTGTGATGGTGATGTTGCCAATGATGATGATGATGTGAGTGAATTTTTATAAAAAAAAATGGCTAGTAGGAATATCTGCTGAGCCGAGATTTAGATTTTACTGTTGCTAATTGAATCTGCCTTGTCCAGTTACTAATCCTTTGATCCTCAGTTTTAGATATCTCATACGTAGATTTTCTTTCTGATTCTTATTTTAGATTTTTAGAATTCTGTCAATTTTCTTTGGTCAATTATGGCCAATGAAATAATCTTACAGAAATACAACCATAGCGTCCTAATTAAGATGCTATCTCGGTTCCAAATATTCCAATTCTAAGCATTTGAGTTATTACATCGCTTGCTTTACAAAGACCTATTTTTTATACGCAAAGCAATCCTTCCTAAAACTCTGTCCTTGCTAAACTTTTCTTTCATTCTACTTTCAATATACTGTTGCAACCAAAGACACCCTTCTCACTTATACCATGAAACTCGCTTTTTCTCTCTTACGAACCAGCTGATCTCCCTATTCCATATATAAGGTTCCCTATTAATGCTGCTGCCAAATCATTTTAGATATGCAACATTCAAAAAACAAATGCTCAAACAGATTCCTCATGATTATTGCACAAACAACTTTTGTCATCATGCACAATTTCCTCAGTGTTTTGTTCTAGGTAATCTGTGAATTCTTTTGATTGCCAAGATTGCAACACTCCCTTGTTGGATTATAATATAGCAAATAATCACTCCCTTGTTGGATTATAATATAGCAAATCCTACTTAGACCCATATGAACCAAAAACACAAGAACCTGCAGGCAAGAATAAGAATTCTCAATTTCGCACTTATTTACAAACTCTAGCAGACAATTTTGCTCTAAAAATTCTCAGCAGAATTAAAAAGTGAGTTATTAATTGATTTCTGCTCCCACTGGGTCTTCGTTGTGTATGCGAACATCAAAAGTCGTAGATTTACTGTCTGAATTCAAGGGGTCCATCTTACTTTGTGATTTTTGTGATAATTGTATTCATATCATATATGATGATGAATTTGACATCAACCATTGCTTCGACAACATTACTCAACCTTTTATATATATATATATATATATATATATATATATATATATATATATATATATATATATATACATATTTAATTCTCGGGGGTGTGTAGGGCTTCCATTAGAATTCCTTGCAGATGACTTCAATACCACCGAATTTAATAAAGAAATTTCAAATTATTGGAACTGATCTTGCGTTAAGAGTATATATGAAGTATTGAACTCAGTTAAATCTTTTTAACTAAAATAAGTAACTAAATTAAAATTCACTAACCCTTATGTTCTATATTTCAAAAATAATTAGTAAATTACCCTTGGAAAAATTTGCTTCTGAATAGAGCAATGATAATGGTAGGCGATTTTTTCAACTAATTTTCTCAGTAAGATATTCTGGTTTCATGGAGACATGCTTCCTTAAAGTTTTTAATAATTCGCAATTTGAAAATACGCATCACGCTATCTAATCCGCGGATTAATCTAAGATGATTTTCGACCTCTCTCTCTCTCTCTCTCTCTCTCTCTCTCTCTATATATATATATATATATATATATATAATGGGAAGTACTGAAATTATGAATGAATTTCCGATAATTGTATACTCCAAACATGATATAAGTACATAATTATAAATGAATTTCGAAGCAGCATGTTTTTCTTTTTATTTTTTATTTTTGATTAAGCATGAACTTACTTCCTTGAAATGAAATTGAAATACATTTAATTACTAGTTTGACAGTAACTCTTAGAAATAAAATAGTTGGCTTCACTCTTTGTCCTTCTTAGGTAATTTTCGCTAATTTTTCCTATGATTCTGTGCTTATCAATGATGTGTTGGATATTCTTCAAGATTTTAGGACAAAAAGGTTACTGTCCTCTCCATTTGTTAATTTCAATTATTGGTGTGATTACGCTTGATGCACTAATAAGACATGCATATATACACCCAATTACTCTTATTTATTTAAGCTTGTAAAGTTTTTTTTTTTTTAAATTCTGAAAAGACATATCAGTATTATTAATTATCCCTAAATTCTATACACTTATTCCACAAAAATTCCTAATCTCCAAAGAATTTAGATAAATATTCTTATCTATATCCAGACCATCACTAGTACAAAAATGACTTATACGCGTCTGTTATTTTGAACTTTATGTGTCTGTTAAATGATAGACGCTTATGAAGCAGACGCATATGGATTGGATTTTAGACGTCTGTCAAAATAACAGACGCATATAATTATTTTATGCGTCTGTTAAAATATAATGACAGACGCATAAACTATATTTTAAAAAATGATTATAGGTGTCTATTGTTACAAAACAACAGACACCTAAAGTCAATTTTTTTGAAAAAAAAAATGACTATAGGTGTCTGTTGTTATAAAACAACAGACACCTATAGTCATTTTTTTTAAAACAATTCACTATAGGTGTCTGTTATTACAAAATAACAGACACCTATAGTTAATTTTTTTCAAAATATTATAAATTAATAAATATACATTAAATCGTAAAAATTACTTAAACTCATAAAAAAACTAAATGTATAACAAAAAAACAACTACTAAGTGAAAAAAAATTACAAAATAAAATTAACAAAAATAAAATACACAAAAAATAAAAAAGATAAATAAACTTTTTTGCATAAAAAAAAGTAAAAAATCAAATACCAATAGTAATAAGGTGGAGAACATACAACTCATTGGCTAATTGATGGTAAAAATTAGCTTTAACATGTGCATAACCAACTTATTTTCTCCTTACCAAATGCTTTAGACAACCTCTCAATGCATAAAATCCACTTTCATTTTATAAATCAATAAAAAAATATTTTTTTTGTCATCGTTGTGGCTATGACATGGAGACTCAAATTTGAATATAGTAGCCAAAAAATGTAGAAAAAAGCTAAAGAGAAAAAAAAACCTTTTCCATGCGTATTTATGGCCACCAACGAACAACATAGCTCTTGTCATTATCGTCGCCACTAAGACAGATCCAAAATGTGATGAAAGTATTACAAGCCAACTTTATGTTGAGAGCTGAAGAAGGAGATGGTCGGCGCATACAACTAGGTTTTAATCTCTAAAGTAAAAGAAATAAATATATATAGTTGAGTTTCAAATAAAAGAGCACAGAGAGAAACCATATTTTTTGGTTTTAAAAAATGAACTATAGGTGTATGTCTTAACAAACAACAGACACCTATTGTATACTAATATGTGTCTGTTTTTATTAATGTCAGACGCATATGAGTGCAGAGATATTACGCTTCTGTTCTTTTTAACGACAGACACCTAAAGTAAAAGGTATATGTGTCTGCTTTTATTAATGCCAGACGCATAAAGTACAAGTTGAATTTTATATGTCTGTCGTTTATATTAACAGACACATATGCTTTGTAATTTTATCATATATTTACAAAAATGTCACCGTCTCTATTTTATGTGTCTGGTATTTTTACAACAGACACATATAATCTTCGTTTAAATATATTTTTATACTAGTGCATACATTTAAATGATTTCTGTTAGAGGAGGAATATATGGCCCATATGTAATTAAGATAATACCCTCTATAACAGGTGGTGAGAACTGACAAAGGAATTTATAATTAAATGAACATATTAATTAATTAAAAGAAAACATTGATTACAACTTCTCACTTGCAAAATTCCTTGATGCATGCTCTACGAAATTACCAAATTCATTAATTTTCCACTCTTGCCCTTCTACAGACATCTTCCTCCATAACCGGCAGTTCTAAATAATGCTTGCTTTATATCTTCAGGAGTTAATATTGTTCTCTGCTCAGCAGCCTAATTAATCATACAGACCCTAATTAACGTAGTGCACAAATTTAAGTACCAAGTTAATAAAGATTAAGATGCTTAATTAATTAATTACCTCTGAACAAGATGCTTGCATGGAAAAATCATTGAAGCAACTTACAACACACTGCTGAATCTCAAGGCCTAGTGCTTCTAATGTGTTAACTGTTGATAACAATAATCCTGGCTTTGATGAACAGCATATATCGATCCGGGTATCGATCTCTTTCCTCTTCACATGAAACTGATAAACCAATTATGTCAAAAAAAAAAAAACAATTAACTAAGAATTGGGTACTTAATTATGCAGTAATTTTTGAGATCTAATAATATATAAATAATTTCTGCAATCAGCCAACATACCTTAGGAGAATTTCTCACTAGTACTTCATTTGGCTTAATCTCCTTTAAGGTGTTTATTAAGTGTGTCTCATTTAAACCCTCTTCACCTTCTTCTTCTTCTTGCAACTTATTAATCCTATCAAGTAGTTCTTTCATGTAGTCAATGGTGTCTCCAAGAATTGAAGTTCTGTCCATCTGCTAAAGTCCACATTCTCTTGCATTATATATCATGTAATTATGCAGGACACAAGAAAAACAGCTAAAAAAGATGGCAACTTTATGAAAAGGATTGCACATTTGACATTAGTAGTCTAAATCTTTAAAGGAAAAAAAATAAAGAAAGTGGATCACAGATTACCTTGCTGATCTTAGGGACTATTGATCTTAGCATGGAGAGGCGGTCATTCAAGCGCTTTCTTCTTCTTCTTTCTGCCATTAAATTCTTAGAAGGCTGCCCTTCTAACTTCTTAGACTTGTACTTTCTATTTTCTGCACATAAACCCATACTGAAAACATAAGCATTATCATTATTGCAATTAGCTTGTTGTTCCACCTCAAGTTTGCAGCTGTCGAAGGTGTGAGTTCCAAGCAGACCCAACTCTTCATCTTCAAGCAGTGATGGGTAAGGATGTTGATGGGTTGGAAAGGGATCAGATGGATGGTCATTGTTGAGATAAGAGCTGTCAATCTCAGCAGTAAAACCATCAAAGAAAGGATAAGTAATTTGGTGAGTGAAAGGGCAGTCAAAGGAAGGTTCAGTTGGTGTACAGGAGGAAGAAAATCCTATGAATGACGAACCATTTGCTGATCCTAAACTTGAATTTTGATCCAAACAATCCAAATTCCATCCATTGCAGAGTAACTCATTTCCCCAACTTTCCCTTCTTGGACCTTCAAGTAACTCCTCAATGAATCCATTCTGATGAGAGAGTTCCATGTTTTCTCTCTCTTACTTTCTCTCTCCACAGAAAAATAAAAAATAAAAAACCCTTAAAGAGGGGTAAGTTATGAATATGATCTAAACTGGATGCTTAAGAGTTAAGATCATAACTTGCACCAAATGGCCATGGGAAGAATATATAAACACATATTAAAATGACTCACTCTAATAGAATTAATTAATTATGCATAACAGTCTGTATGTATAATAAGCAGAAAATAGGGGTAACGTGCCAATTCAGTTTAACTTGGTTTTTAATATTATTAAGAGCGCAAATGTCCAAATAACAATAAGCCAATGGTGTAACAAAGAGAGCTGTTATTTTTATTATTATTATCTTCTAACTATGCCAAAAGTAATAAATTTGAGTGATCATTTGACAACTTAAATATTAAAATAAAAGGTCTTTTTTTTTTAATTTTTAAAGGAATTATCTTTCAATTGTAAGGTCCATATCCACCAAAAGTTTCAATTGGAATGGATTTTTCTTCCTCTTTCTCTCTTGGTTAATAATTTATGTATTTTTCACCGAAATATCAATCAGACAATATTTAATCCCATATATATCCTCGAAAGTTTAACCCATAAACCTGTCTGTCTGAACTGAAAAGGATGGAGTTAGTTCGCATTGCAGACCATCAGTTTCTCTCTTTTTGTTTATTCAATTTATATTATTACAATTTATAACCTTTTTGTATTAATTAATACTATCAATTCAATAATCCACTCAAAATCCATGGCAGCTAGGGCGTCACTTCTAATGAGCAGAATGGACTAAAATTATTATATGTAGTTAAAAGAGTGCATAAAAATAGAGTTAGGGGTGACAAAAATTAACCAAACTAACTAAACCGAATTGATTCAATTTAATCTAAACTAAAAATCTTAATTTATGTGGTTTCATAGATAGTTAGGATTTTAAAACTTCAACAGACCGATTTTTTAGTTTGATTTTGGATTAAAAATATATAAATCTAATAAAATCGAACCGAACCAATAATATAAGGTTATATATATATATATATATATATATATATATATATAGTGTATTAATACTAATAATTTTCTAGTTTTCTAAAATTAATTATAAACTCTTTAATTACCTACACTCTTCAATTTTCATTAGAACACTATGATTGAACAAAAATTTATTTACTTAGAAATTATATTTTGAATTTTCTTAAAGTTAAAGTAGTAAATTGAATTTTTATATTTTGGATGATAATTATGTTATTATTTTGATCATGGTTTTAAGTTAATATTTTTCAATTTTTTTATGATATTTTAATTTTAATTATTCATTTATTAATTTATCAAACCGAATTTAAATAACATTGGTTTAGATATTTTTAATAGTGTTTGGTTTGATTAAAAATTGAAATATTTAAAAACTAATTTTCTTAAATTTTTTTTGTCTAAACTGATCAAACCGAATCATGAACATCTCTAAATAAAATTATGAAAGAAGAAGTAGAATCAAAGTTTGGTTAGATTAATACATTCTTTCCAATGTTTAAATTAGTAATTTTTTTAAAAAAATGCTAAAAAATTAAGAATGAGAGCTTAGGTATTGGAACTTTTTATACTTGAGATGTGCTATTAGCTTATCATTAACATTTTAGAGAGTGTACCTATTTAAGTAGGCATTATTCTGTGGCTACTATGATGACGATTATCATTGAACTTAAATAATAAATATGGTGAAGATAATGGGATAACGTAGTTTGTCTTAATTACAATATTGATATGGAGCCTATAAGAATATGATTCCTCTTATAACAACAGAATTTGGTGGAATAATGACATATTCCAGCCCATATTTTCAAGGTAATTGTGGGTGACAAACATTTACATTAATTTGTTCGTTTTGAAGGAATAGAGTGAAAAATAACTTGTTTGATTACTAAATAAAGAAGGAAATCATTAAAAACAAATCAAATATGAATTTTCAATGCAGACAAAATCATTTTTTTTACCAATTTAATGAGAAAGTACGTACCAATAATTATACATCTTTTTTTTAATAATCAAATAATTAAGGTGTTGGTATCTCGTCATTTACTATATTCTATTATCAATATACTCTACGGACCTCTATTTATCAAATAAATTTGTGGAAACCTTACTTTACAAGAGACAAAACCAACATACAGCGGGACAGTGTTTAGTTAGGTACAATTATTTTAATTTCTTTTTTGGTTGTTGACAAAACTAAATGTTGATTAATACCTCTCTATTTTTTGTTTTTTAACTTCCAAATGAGACAGAATAAAGAAAAAAAAAGTAGTGGGGTTGGGAACTTTGGGTCCCATATTAACGATATAAACTTAGGAGCCAAAAGGGCATTGGTTATTGTGGTTTCACCTTTTCTTGCTTGAATCTTGATTGTCTGACTAATTAATTGGGTATTATTTATGGTCATATACTTCTCTGTGACCGCCAAATTTATATCTGAATATGCCTTCTTTCCTTGGAAATTTGAAAGCAAACCAAGAAAAGATAACTGTTCATGTATTCATATATTTCTTTTTCTATATAATTGTTTTTTTTTAATTTTTTGCAATGACTGTTAATTTGAAGATGCACTCATAGTGTTACGAAAATCAACAACAAATATAAGAAAAATAAAAAAAATAAAAAATTATAAAAATAGATATTTATATGGTTCGGTCAATATGACATATGTCTACGGATAAAAAGAGTCAATTTTATTGATTTCGGTTTTCAAATACAAAGTAAATCATCTAGCACCCATGTACAAAATGTGTATCTAGCACCCATATACAAAGTGTGTGTATGTATACATATAATTCTAACATTAAACCTGGTTGCTCCAATGGAGTCAAGTATATATAAGCCTTTTGGCCCTCGCCCTCCATCTTCACTATAGATCTCCACAAAAAATTTCTTTCGGTTTGAGCTTCCAAAATATTTGAGATTGGATGATAATTTGGGCTGCCATAAAATTCAAGTCACTCAACACATAGATATACTGTTCATATTTTAAAATTATTAATTTGTAAGAAAATATAAAATATTTTCATGCATACTGAGATTCTGGACGTAATTGAGTTGGCAGTTAGCACTCACCACCCACAGATTTTCGAATGCAGCATGGCATATTAGAAGCCCTTTACGTTTTTTTAGAAAAGAAAATTTTACAAATGCCAGCTCTACACCTTTGTTCACTATATTATATACAGTTATACACACAAACAAACACCGCTTTGATCTTTGATGACTGGGCATTAAAAGCAGATTCTTGTAGTAGCCATAAGCTAAGTGAGTTAAAGGGCAAATCTATTTGCTAATCAATCTATCTCTGTTCTCTCTCACGTTATAAAATAATATTGGACTTTTGATTAAAAAGGGTGGGGTGCATGGGGCCCCAAAGCACCAATTCTTTTTCTTTTTTTTTTCTATTATTTCGGATAGATCGTCATTAATTAATTATCAGCTTAATTCTACTCATTTTTAATTAGTATCACTTAGCCAAACTGTAGAATTTATATATATTTATTATCTGCAACAACAGAGGCAATAATGGTCACAGAAGAACATAGAAGAAGAAATTTGCAACTTTAAGACGGAGGCAACAATGAGTACGTCTATGGCTATTCGAAACAGAGCGGCAAATGTCTTCCATCAATCTGTAGTGATCAAAGTCCTTGATCGAGAAGTAGGGTTTAAGTCTCTATGCAATAAATTAGAAAGCATGTGGAATATGCATGGACGATTCAAAAGTTCTGGATATTGGCAGACGGTACTTTTTGATTAATTTTATGAGGGAAGCTGATTATAGAACAATGATGTACCAGGTAAAATAAATACAAATAAATATAAATTAAATAATTATCAAAAATAATGTCAATAATTTAAAATAGTTCATTTTTATAGGATAAATTTCAAATATTATTATTCTATTAATAAAAATTAATAAGTAAAAAAAATAGCTTTTCTTAGACACAAACTAAAAGTACTATAATAATTTTGAGATAAATCCAAAAATAACAGCATACAAATGTTTTTCAAAAATATTTCAAAAATATTATTTTCACTATTTTTGTCACTTTCTAATTTTTAAAAAATTCCAAAAACTTAACTTTTACTCACATGACTACCTCTCTCAAATTAAATCTATCAAATTTTTCTTGAGATTGCAGTGCATTCCTTCTAAACTTTGCACTGTCTTTTTATAGGCAAATTTAGCATCAAAAGTCAAAATTTTTGGACAAAAATTTTTTCCTGGTGGGCTGCAGAAGTTTTTTTTTGTAAATTTTGACTTTTTTTTAATAATTAATTAGTGTTAGGTCTCACATATAGATATATCTACACTAGTTTGTTCAACATTTTCTGTACCGATTATTGAAAAAAGCTAACAAATCTCCCCCTCTAGACTAGGGGTGACAATATATAGGGTATCCGTGAAAACTGTTCTACCCATTTTAGAACTCGATTATATGTACTTCTACCCGAACCCGTTTAAAATTATAATTTTAATATTTAAATCCGTCTCAAATCTGATTAACACTAATCGATTAATACCCGAACCTACTTAACTACCTGTTTCTCATTAAAAAATTTAAAATTAAAATTAACCAAACAATTAAAAAATTTCAAATACACAATCCATCATAAAATTTACTACAAAATCAAATTCACCAAACAAAATAAAACATAAAATTCAATTTAACACACTTAAATTAAAATAATTTATCAAATTATTCAAAGTCATTAAAACAATAAAAACACAAAAAAATAAATTTCCAACTTCCAACCGCTTGTAATTCATTAACCTATAAAAATGCAAAAAACAAAAAAAAATATATCATTATAATCAATAAATTATAATGGAATAAATTGCACAAAAAAACATAAAAACATATATCCTTTATCAAAATTGTGAACCAATCAATCATCTTCTTCTGCAATTGTATTTATGCAACTTGAACTTGCACTCGAGTTTTAAAAGAAAAAAATATAAAATATTGTATCAATTAATTTAAATTTCTAATTGAATTCTAAAAATATAAAATTCAAATTTGTAATTACCTTCATATGACATCAACCAATTTTGAGAGAACATTAATGTTTCAAAAGTATTTTCATGAAATTCACTTCTTTGGTTATTAATAACTCTTCCACTAGTACTAAATGTAGACTTAGATAAGACTATAGAAACAAGAACTGCTAAAAATTCTCTAGCAATTATTTGCAATGTTGGATACCTTAATTCATTTGTTTTCCACCAATTGAGAATATCAAATTCTAAAATTTATGGCAAAATTGGCTCCTCAATATAATGATCTAATTCAGATTTTATATGAATGTCATTGGATGAAGAAATAAAAAATACCACTAAATTGATCATATCGAGCTTTTGAGAATTTTCACATAAAAATACTTGTTGAACTTCATAATTCAAATGAGATTGATTATGCTTGGAAGTCTTAAATTGATATTTGTGGTCACCTATCACCAAAACATAAATGACACCAAAAAAAATTGCACTCTTAATTTTGTGATTACAACACTGGAATGACTATATAATGAACATTGTTGTGATCGCAAAATTGTTGATAAATCTCGCACCATTTTTTGGCGCATGATTTAACAATCATTTATAATGGTTGCTAATGACTTGGTCATTGATTGGTATTCATTTGGTCACTAATACAAAAAATAAAAATTTAGCCCTTTCGTTATGTGGTAGCCATTTAGTGAGTAGCTAAATAACATTTTTTTTAGAGAACATATTGTGATAAGTTATCCTTTAATTTTTACAGCTACAGCTGTTACTCATCTTCACAAAACTAAACACTCTTTGGGTTCAGGTTTTAGAGTTAAAGTACAAGGTTGGTGATGATCAGGTAGTCAGTTATCATTATAATGCGGCCTTATATTTATGAAGAGTTGTATGTAGAAAATGGAAGGAGGTTGAAATGAATATGTGTTGGGCAGTGGGTAATTGTAATAAGGTTTGTCTTTGGCATGATAGATGGGCCCCAGACATTCAAGTTCCTTTAGCTAAAATGACCGTTGTGGATATACCTATGCACGAATTGGAGGCTAAGGTGTCTGATTTCGTAATGCAGCATGGGAACTGTAATTGGAATTTGATTTAGTCTTATCTTCCTCTAAGTTGTGGGGAACTGATTACAGCTACTCTCGCACCCTCTCCGAATTTGGATGATGATTTTAAGTACTGGACCTTATCCCTATTGGATGAGTATAGTGTTAAATCGGCTTATGACTTTATTATAACCAAGGAACTCAATTATAGGCATGATGTGTGGAAGATAGTTTGAGAATGGAGTGGCCCAAAGAGGATTCAAAAGTTTTTATGGTTGTTAATTCACAACGGACTCCTCACGAACCATGAGCGAATGAGAAGACATCTCTGTAATTGTGCTGGTTGTGACATCTGCGGTATGGTAAAGGAGACAACATTGCATACGATGAGGGATTGTTAGCCGACACAATTAGTCTGGAGATATTTGGTCCCTGAAGTGATTTCCAATAATTTCTTTGATGATAATCTCAACACATTGTACTGAGTTGTTCTAAGTATTAAAGATGATACTCTTTATATTTGGGAGATTTTCTGGACTCTCATTTTTAGAGTTAGTGGCTGGCTGTTTTGGAAGCGAAGAAATGAAACTATTTTTCAAGAGGGAGACAGTAATAATTCTCTTCTTTTTAGAGAAATTCACATTTAGTCAAAAGGCTTTCTATGCTGCCATTTCTAGCAGCAAACCGATTAGAGTCCCTGGTGATATGCGGTTAACAATGGTGGGTTTGGATTGTCCTAAAGCTGGTTTTGAGAAGGTCAATACAGATGGGTCTTTTATGAGTACTACCGGGAGTGGGCCAATATTCTGTCTTTCTTTCTGAACTGTGGGGCCTGTAATATGGACTTAAATTTGTTATTGAGCTTCATTACAAAAATTAATGTTATGGTTGAGTGTGATAATATCTCGGCGGTGAGTATGCATGGTGTTAGGCAAAGGATGATCATATTGATGTTTGTCCTCCTTTGGTGTTGGCTATTCGAAAGAGGATGCAAAAGTGTGCTATAGTCACTCTCAAACATGTTTACAGAGTTACGAATTCTGTAGTGTACTTTCTCTCCAGGCATGCTCACAACTTTCCTATTGATTTTCACGTTCTTCCCTCTTATCCTTTGAGCTTATAGGATTTACTCTTTCATAATTGTATTGGTATATTATATATATTCGTTAGTGTTAAAAAAAATTACCATGTCTCCTACAACCAATATTTCCCACATACCCCAATTTTCTATATAACCAACACCAAAACACTAAATTATATATATATATATATATATATATATATATATATATATATATATATATACCACTATTATTATTATTATTATTATTGTCGTCGTCGTCGTCTTTTAGCTACACTCGGCTGTCTCATTTATGCTTAATTACTATATATACGTATATTCCAAATTCTACATTTTCCATTATTACTTAATACTATAGTTAGTCATACGGTTTACTAGTTAAATAATTCAATGCATCTTTTCTTTGCAAGGGCCTTTTCCTTTTCCATTCATTTTTTAACAATATAGTAATTGCATCTTAACATGGAATGATGTGATATTAATGGTATAATTATTAGAGAGAATACAGATTTTTTTTCTTTTTCTTTCTGAATTTTCCTTTATGGTTGTTTATGATTTTGTAAGTCTATTTATGTAATTTTTTTATATTTTAAAAATTAGATATGTTAAAATATGTTTTTTTTTAATTTTTTTTTAATAAATTTCGCATCAACACTTATAAAATTAGTTGCCTATTGAGTTTCTTTTTTTTTTTTTACATGTTGTTATGGAGTTGATGTAGAAAAAGCTGTGACAGTCTGTTGATTCCCATACAAATGCCTTGCTACGACAGTTTGTTGATTCACATACAAATGCCAAGAGTAACTCTTTATAATCTGTTGATTTTAAGGATATCATGAAATAAACATTAAAATCTATTGATTTCTAAAGGAAACACCAAAATTCGAAAATTAGGATTTTTCTTATTATCAAAATACAAAAATTGCCTCAAACACATAATAAAACGTATTTATATTGTTACGGACAAACCCTAATTACTAAAAAGATCAAAACAAAGCCGAACACAAATTCCAAAAAAACATGAAATAAACTCTAAAAATGGAACAAAAATTTTGAGGGCTCCAAAACAATTTCAAACGGTTGAATTTAGAACTGAAAAGTGACTGTTACAAGTAAACCCAATATAATATATAGATATCTAAATATATTTTAATTTGATATATTATGAGCCGTAATTCATTCAGTGTCAAAAATTATGACCTTCCAAAATTGACTTGTGTGCAAAATCTATCTATTTTTTTTATCTAAACGGTCCAAAAATTTCAAAATTTGTTCGATCTATCATCTAGTGCGTATCAGGAGGTGACAAATTAAATATATATTTTTTCTTAACTCATTTACTTGCTTATGAAGTTTGAAAGTTTACTCATAATTCACAGTCACTTTCTTCTTGTATTTTTAATACTTATAAAACTTAAATATATCACTAATCAGCTCGACGTATGGAATAAAGTATTAATTATTTTATTGACATTTAAATTTGGTGAGGAGTCTCATTATATATTCAAATCATCACAAAAATATATTTTGTTATTAGTTTAAAGTTTACAAATGATTAATCTCCTCAAAACTTTTAATAGAAAAATAACAAGAGACATGAGTTAGGTTAAATTCTTTACACCTTCCGCAATTCTTATTGTGGCTTTGATGGGATACAAGCGTTGATGATTATTTATTGTCTTAATGAAATCAACTAATTAATATATCTTAGTTAATTATGTTTATATGGGTAAATCAAAATATATGCAATAATAATTTTCTCAAGTTTTAGTTTAACAAGTTGTATAATCAGCACGCAGACCAGTTAATCATTGTTTTTCAAATGGAATATTTGAATAAATTCACAGAATGTCAGGGCAATGCGCTGAAGAAAGATATGGACGGTGCATTGCCTATGTAAGAAAAGAGAAGCAACTCTTGGGAGGTGTGAAAAGACCACGAGAGTGAGAGAGAGATTACCGAGATTCTCAAAAAAAACCACGGGCGACTCTAAAAACGACACCACAAACTGTAGGTTTATATATATATATATCTATCAGTTGTTTGTCGTTTTACTAGGATGACCTTTGTTTGTGTCCCCTAAAGTTTTTGCTGTCGTACGTGTCTCGGTGTGGCTGGTGAGCCATTTACATGAATGAATCCCGCAGGTAGCAGTAAAGGCAGCAGTGTCTTAAATTGGAATTCAAAAAATAAATTTAAAATTGACTTTAATTTTATTGAAGTTATTTTTAATTGTTTAAAATTAGATTTATAAAATATTTAAATTATTTAAATTCGATTTGATAAAATTTAAATAAATTAAAAATTTTAATAAATAATATATTCAGATTAAATTAAAATTAATTTGATTCTATAAAATTTATATATATATAAATATTAAAAGTATTTAATTAAATTCATAAATTTTTCAAATTGAATATTATGATGCTGAAGTTAATTTAACAAACTACTCGAAATATTTTTGGAGTAGCTTCTGCCACAGTATTCTCATCATTATCCACAAAACTGCTTTTCCATTTTGTTGATTTCTTCTTTTTTGTTTTTTTTTTGTCTTCCTTAAAAAATAAATAATTAAAATAAATAATTTGCATATTTAATAATAGATTATTGTATTGTAGATTTCTTAATTGTCCTTTGAGTGGGACCCGTTATCTGATTCACGTACTGAGATGAGATGACCCGTTCACCCATGAATATTATTACACAATCAATTCTGTGTTTCCTTTTCAAGATTCAGCTGTTGGGAGTCTCCAGTCTCCAGTCTCCTCCCCCAATTTCCAACTTTAATTTTATCCAAAAATTTTCTTTTATAATCTTACTCATCTCTAACCTTGAATTTATTTATACTTAAAATTTATTTATTCTAATTTGCATGCAACATATCATACTCATTATAAATTAATTTGAGTCATTTTCAAAAAAAAATTATAGAATAAATTTATTTGATCATAAAATATACTAAATTAATTAACTCAACACAATAAAAAATGCCTTTCATATACGCATTAATTTGTAATATATATAGAAACTGCATTGATTGTTTATCATTGCTTGCTTGATGATAAGAAAAATACTTGTATATGTTTGTTTGTTTGCCACAAAGATACGATTTTTCTCAACCTTTTTCTTTTCTTATCCAATTTGACCAATCAATGCTGTAATTCATTATTTAAAACGGAAAAAAATAGGAAAAATCTGTAGCACAAACGAATTTGCGGTATGGTTGGACTGGAAGGTGAAGGATTTTATTCTTTATCGATCAAATAGATAACCCTTCGCAAAATATAACAAACCTTGTTATGCTACTTCCGCTATCGATATATATATATATATATATATATATATATATATATATATATATATATATATATATATATATATATATGAAAACGTCTATGGAATACAAGGTTCTATTTCTTATTATTTGGTTTTACTTCTCAAGTTATCATATTTAATAATGTATACGTATGATTTTTGAATTTCACCTTCCAATTAATTGTTAAAAATGTTTTAGAAATGCTTTTGGGTGCCCCATCATCTCCAAGTTTAAACTTTTCAGAAGTGAATGATTTTGTTATAAGAAGCTCTCACTAAAAAAAAACTTTCAAATTCAAATTCTAGCTATTAACAACCATATTATGAATATATTTTGTTATGTTGAATTTGAGTAAGATTTTGTGCATCATATTTGGCACATATATGGTTTATATTCCCTTGAAAGTTGAAACTTAAGAGCAACGTTACTGACCTTGTGTTGCTTACTTGCTCTTGCACGTACAGCTGCAATATGTCAGGCCTTTCTTGCATATAGTGGGGAGCAACTTTAACCAGAAACCTGAATATCTAACAATTATATGCTTTGTAATGATGAGAATAATATTTTTATGATGAAATCTGGTTGACAAACATCATCATTGAATTTCTTGCCAAAGCTAACTACCTTTTTTTTTTTGGTTTCTTCCAAGTCAATGTGGGCTCTTTCATCAAAAGATTTTATCAATTTTATACTATATAACACAAATATTCACTAGACAAAGTACCGCTAACCAAGTCAAAATGTTTAGCTAGCCACACTATTATTTTCACTAGTTTTTTGGTTTTCAGAAATAAAAAAGTTATCCTATGATCTAGTCAAATGATCTCTTAATTGCATTCTCCATCCATAATCATTCTATTAAATACCCACTTCAGCTCTCCTAGAAAATGCTATAAAGATAATGCTCATCCAACTAAGTTGTATTTATATTATTTTAGGAGATCGGATGTCAACATCTTATATTCATGGTGGGTTAATTATTCAATATGAACATGTGATATTTTGTCTTTGAAAATTCCCAACTAGGATTTTGTATTTATCACTAACCCATTTTTGTAGTTTAGTTGATATACTAAATTGTGTGACTAATGGATGCGCATGTCTATATATAAAGGCACTCATATATATATATATATATATATCATCCTCATGGATATCTCTTGTGGTGGAAATTTATCTAGGGTTATAGCTAGGATACTTAAAAACCCTAATTTCATATATAACCAATGATATATAGCTTTACCTTTTAACTGTATATGTTTTTCATCGTTATTCAATCTTTGTTGAAACTTTCATGTCTTTTATGAATAAGCTGCTATTCACATGTCAGAATTACCAAAAAGTGTCATAATAATAAATCACCACATTGCATCTTCTTGTTTTTGTCAATTTCCTCCCATTTGGAGCATTACAGTCTGGCAAAATTAGAACTATACGCATTTTTGTTTCATTTCTATTTCTATACATGGTTAGCATATCTTTAATTTTTATCTTACTAAAGACATCCCTTCAATCTCAAGTAATTACTTTGAAATTATTGCATATTCCCCCCCCCCCCCACCCACCCAATGCCTAATACGTATGGCACTGGATTCTTATCGATTTCTTACAATATGTTTGGTGATCATTTATTTATTTTGAGTACAAGGTTGATACGAAAAATTAATGTTTTGCTATTGGAGTAATATTCATAAAAAAATGATTTACTTTTGGAGTAGTTCAAAATTTGGTCCAAATTAAAGGATCATAATTTTTTTTTTAATGAAAAAACATGTCAAGTTCAGGTCATGAAATATGACAAATGCAAACTTGCAAGTGGTTTGTACATCGATATGAAATTAAATTGCAACCATTTATTAAGGGAATGGTAAACGTGATCATGTGTTTTAAAATCTTTTCATGCATTATCTTTAGAGTTTCGCTGATTAAATATTCTTGAAAAGTTTATGGTTATTAATTCATAGATCTGAGGCCAAGCTTTTTGACTTTTCTTGATTTCTATTTAATTCTTTGAACTTATTATTTAGTGATGCATGCATATATATATATATATATATATATATATATATATATATATAGAATAATTGTTATAAGAACTTGATACTCTGAAAGAGAAATTTGATGGGTTATAGTACTTAAATTAGTGTTCCTCTATAGTGAGAAAAAGTATGTATGTTGAATATGTTTATTTTTATGCCCTACAACCCATCAAATCCTCAACAAACGGAATGTTGTGTAGCCAAAACATTCATTTTCCTACGGAAGAATACAAAATTTTGGAATTTTGCTTTTTGGACAAGTTGGACCATCCAGACCCTCGATATATGTTAAAGAGCTGCAACACTAGGCACCAGCTAGTAATATTATTGCACCCCCAATATAATCTTAACTGTTGTCAGTGAAATGTACAATTCAAGTTGATTTCACCAGTGCTAAAATATTCTTTAAATATTAAAATTAAAATATAATGTCCTGAAAATAATAAATTTGAAACCCCATTTTATATGGCCAAATGAAGCCCACGCACTCGGGACTTGTTTATTTTTAATTTTTCCTTTCTAATGATGTTCAGAGAAAAATACACATGCTAACTTGCATGTAATTATTACATATTTAATTCAATTCAGTTTCCGATTTAGTTTAGAAATGATGGTGGTTCCATGGCTTTTGTAATTAATTAAAGCCGTTAATTACTTTTCGTTAAAACTCAGAAGGAAGCTCATAATTAAGCATTCACTACACTCTACAGATCAAAGGCTGTTTTGAGTTTTATCCATCTCTCTTTTTAATTCAATCCAGTATCTCTATCTTCTATATATGCACTAGGTTTATAGTTAACCCTTGAGGCTCATTCCATTAGACAGATAGATTCTACTAATTTTAAAACTATGTGGTTGTGATCTTTCCATTACAGAAACATCCAAGAAAATACGACAAGTAACACAAAGCTTGACCGCAAATTCAAGCTCAAGATGATTCTTGTTCAATTAAGCCAAACATACCACGTTTCTGATTATATTTAACTATTAATTAATGTTTTGAAAAATTACTCCTACATTCTTGAACTTTGGTTGGAGAGGAACTGCCATGCATGAGGCTCATGGCCGGTTTTTTCTTCAATTTTTTACACTGATTTATTTAATTTAGGTAATTAGCCTCTGCTGACATGGGTGCCTACATCAGCACTTAGCAATTTGAGCAACATTTTTAAATTTGGGTTAATTAATTTGAACCCATCTTCAAAACAAACACAACATATTTTATTCGATGCATAAACTTTTAAGGACAATTTCACAAAAATGCCTTGTAATTTTGCAATTTCTCATAAAAGGGTTTTTTATTAAAAAAAATAGAGAAATAACTTGTAATTTCGTTTCTTTAAGAAGTCCTTAATACTATTAGTATTTTTAAGCGACAGGGTACTGCTTTATGGGACCAAGTGTAAAAATAATACTGAAAATTCCCAAATAGGTCAAGAGTATTTTCGCCAATCAATAAATTTAAAAAATAAAGCGTATAGGAAAAAGCAAAGGCAAATTTTAAAATTTAATACACCAAAATGAGGTTTATCAATCTAAGAGGTTAAGCCAGCTACATAAAACAGTTTATGGGCCTTGAGTTTATGTGGGCTATTTTCAACAGGAAAAGTACTCCGAAGTCCCAATAAGTCAGTTGGCCCTGTTATATCACAGATCCAAATTAATATTACATTATAAACCTCATTCTTTTATACGTGTGAAATAAAAATAAAGTATACATTTTTTCCAGAATTAGATTTTAGTCATGAGTTCATCGTTTTTGAATTTATAGATGTACTAGTTATTAGTTACAAATTTATCGTATTAAATTTATAAGTTTATCAGTTATAATTTACAAATTTATTATTTTATACTTATAAGTTCATCATTTTAAACTTAAAAGTTTATTATTTAAAAATTACAGATTTATCATTTATAAATTACAAATTTATCGTTTACAATTTACAAGTTCATCATTTAGAAACTAGAGATTTATCGTTTATAATTTATAAATTTATCATTTACATGTTTATTGTTTACAACTTTCAGGTTTATTATTTTGAACTTATAAATTTATTGTATAAAAACTACAAATTCATCGTTTAAAATTTGTAAATTTATCAATTATAAATTTATCGTTTACAACTTACAAGTTCATTACTTACATATGCATTATTTTTACCAAATATATTTTTTTCAACCTCCAACACATGTGAAATATTAATACTCTAGTTAAAAAATGTTATCCTTCAAATTAACATCACTCAAACATAATACAGGTGAATAATATAATCTGGCAAGATCACAACTAGTACATAATGGGCCTAAAACGCAAATAAGAAGCCATAAGTAGGCCGGTTCAGAGTAGTAATTTATTAAAAATGCTGCTCAGGGAAAAACGACAGGTAGTTTGACGAGTTGTCGGGACATGTCAGTCAACCAAATTCTTGAAGGCTACACCAATCGCAGTGGTTTTTTTTTTTTTTTCTTTTGGAATACTCAATATAAAAATCATGTTAGTGAATGTAAAGATTTAAATGTTAAGAATTCTCATTTTCTATACTATTCAAAATTATGAAAAAAATAATTAGATTACACCAGATTTACATTACATAATCATTTTTAATTTTTTTTTGAGACGAAACCATAAGCTTAACACTAAATAGGTTGCATGTTGTACTTTAATTAGAATTACATTATAATTAAATACCTATTTTAGAAAAAAAGAAATCCACTTTCAAATGTTTCTCTAATGTGAAGCTCTCCATTGATGTTTATATATATATATATATGAGAAAAAGCGTCGTAATATATTTAAGATTGATTTTTCATTAAGATATTTGATAATTTGTATATTTATAACAATAATTTGGATCAACAATGTCTAACCATATAATCATGATAATGATAAACTTAAAATGGCAATATATATATATAGACAGTCCAAATTAAATAAACAAACACCAGTTAAGTAGGTTTCTACTAATTAAATACCTACACCAGATACTGCCTCCATATGCCGCCTACTCATCAACCATTGAACTTTTGTTTCTTTAAACAAAGATGACTTAAGCTTTCCATTACTAAAGCTATTGCAATACAACACCTTTCCCACGTATTTTGTGTTGCGCACAGCGGATAAAATAACACAAATAAATATGAAATAAAATAATCAGCAAAAAAAAATAATACTGACAATTTAACGTGGTTCACCTTTTAATTTGGGCTACGTCCACGGAAAACACTCCGAATATTTTTCTTCCACTAATAAAAATTAATGGGTACAAGAGGAGAGTCTTCCCTAAACATAGGCTAGAGGTAATACAATAACTCTGAGATAAACCCAAAAATAGTAGCACACAAGTGTTTTCCAAAAAATACCCCAAAATATTTTCCTCACTATTTTTGTCACTCCCTAATTTTTGGAAAAATTCTAAAATTCTAACTCTCTCTCAAATTCTCTCAAATGAATTGAGATTGTTGTAATTCAAATGAAAGGATATCTGCCTATTTATAGGAAAAATATTTCGTGTGAACACATAACAAAAAAGTCAAAAATATTGGCTGAAGGAATTCAATTTGAAATTGAATTACCACAACTTTTGACTTTTTTATTTTATTTTATATGTGGTGGGACCCATATGTGGAGGGACCCACACCAAAATTCAACACATTCGGCGCCTAACAAATCTCCCCCTCTCGACAATGTGGGGGCTCCACCATTCCAGCAGCTAATCGATAGTATTCAAAATATGATCTTGGTATAATTTTCGTTAACATGTCTGATCCATTTTCTTCTGTATGGATCTTCTCAAGCTGTAGTAGTTTCTTCTCCATCACATCTCTGATTCAGTGATATCTCACATCAATATGCTTTGATCTTGAGTGAAAGGAGGCATTCTTTCCAAGATGGATAACACTCTGACTATCACAAAATAATTGATATCTGTCTTGCTGTAATCCAATGTTCCTTTCCAGGATTTGAAAGGAATCTGTTCACTACTCCAACTGCATGAGCGATATCAGGTCGTGTGCACACCATGGCATACATCAAACTTCCAACTGCTGAAGCATATGGAATCTTGTTCATCTCATCCTTCTCTTCATCTGTAGAAGGGCTCTGTCTGGAACTCAACTTAACGTGATTAGCAAGAGGACAACTAACGATTTTAGCTTGGTCCATTTGAAATCTCTGAAGTACTTTCTCAATGTACTTCTCCTGTGACAACCATAATTTCTTGGCATTTCTATCTCTGATAATCTTCATGCCAAGAATCTGCTTTGCTGGCCCCAAGTCTTTCATAGCAAAAAACTTGCTCAACTGCTTTTTCAAGTTGTTAATTCTGGAAACATTCCGACCAACAATCAGCATATCATCCACATAGAGCAGAAGAATAATGAAATCTTCATCAGAGAATTTCTGTACAAAAACACAATGGTCTGAAGTAGTCTTATGGTATCTTTGCTCCCCCATAACAGACTCAAACTTCTTGTACCATTGTCTCTGTGCCTGCTTCAAGCCGTAGAGGCTTTTCTTCAATTTGCAAACATATTCCTCTTTTTCCTTATGTTTGAAACCCTCTGGTTACTCCATGTATATCTCCTCTTCCAAATCACCATGTAAGAAGGCAGTTTTGACATCCATTTGCTCAACCTCTAGGTTAAGACTTGCTGCTAACCCCAGCACTGTACGGATGGATGTCATTTTCACAACTGGTGAGAAAATTTCATCAAAGTCAATTCCTTTTCTTTGACTGAATCCTTTGACGACCAATCTGGCTTTGAATCTCGGATGGGAACTGTTCTCTTCATGCTTGATTCTGAACACCTATTTATTTTTCAAAGCTCTCTTGTCTTTTGGCAGTTTCACCAGTTCAAAAGTATTGTTCTCATGCAAGGATTTCATTTCATCTTGCATGGCTTCAATCCATTTTTGTTTGTGCTCATCAGTCATTGCTTTTTCAAAGCTTTCTGGTTCTCCCCCATCAGTGAGTAACACGTACTCATTTTCTGGATATCTCGTAGACGGTTGTCTTGTTCTATTGCTCCTTCTCACAGGAACTGGGGAGTACATAGGTGATGGTTGATGATGAACATCATCATCTTCAGCATCATCTTCTGGATTACCAATGGGAGCATTATTTTCTTCAGGCAGATCAACATGATCTTCATCCCCAACTTGTATTGGCACTGGTATTAGAGGAATCAATTCTAAATCTGTTGAGTCACCATTGGAATCAGGAACACCTTTCTTTGTCCTGACAATATCTTCAATGGTCTCATTCTCAACGAAAATAGCATCACAGCTTCTGACAAGTTTCTTCTCTACTGGATCATAAAATATGTAGCCAAACTGATCTTTTCCATAACCAATAAAAACACATTGTCGTGTTTTGACATCGAGCTTTGACCTCTCATCTTTTGGAATATGTACAAAGGCTTTGCAACCAAATACCCGCAGATGATCATGGGAAACATCTTTTCCTGACCACACTTTCTCTGGAACATCTAGCTTTAGAGGGATACAAGGTGAAAGATTTAACACGTACACAGTCGTGAGTAAAGCTTCACCCCAAAAAATTTGAGGTAACTTTGCATGTGAGAGCAAACATCTGACTCTCTCCATCAAAGTTCTATTCATCCTCTCAACCAGGCCATTCAACTGCAGTATTTTTGGAGGCGTTGTCTGATGCCGAACACCATGTTCTTTGCAATAGGCATCAAATGGTCCAATGTATTTTCCACCGTTGTCTGTCCGGATGCATTTCAACTTCTTCCCAGTCTGTCTCTCAACTGAGGCATGAAATTCTTTAAAGACATTTAGCACCTGATCTTTTGTCTTTAAAGTATACACCTATGTCTTCCTCGAATGGTCATCAATAAAAGTCACAAAAGTACTGAGCACCACCTAGTGACTTTGACATTGGCCCACATAAATCTGAATGAATCAAATCTAACATATTCTTCATTTTGGAAGGAGGGGAACTCTTGAAAGCAACTCTGTTTTGCTTTCCTGCTAAACAGTTAGCACATTTCTCCAAATGCACTTCATCCATTCCGGGCAACATCTTCCTTTTAACAAGGGTAGTCATCCCTTTCTCACTCATGTGGCCGAGTCGTCTGTGCCATAATTCAATAGCACTGTCTTTCTCTATAGCACTCACAGTGTCATTGGAGAGTTTTGCATGCATCACATACAAGGTAGCATGCCTTGTGCCTTTAGCCACCACCATGGAACCTTTGGTAAGCTTCCATTGGTTATTTGAGAAGGTACTGTAGAAACCTGCATCATCGAGTTTTCCTGCAGAGATCAAATTCAGACGAATATTTGGAATATGTCTGACATCTCTCAGGACTAATCTAGTACCATTCACAGTCTCCAGACAAACATCTCCTCTGCCAACAACTTTTGACAGATTATCATTTCCCATCTTCACAGCACCAAAATCTCCTGTTGTATAAGATGAGAAGAATTTCTTCTGAGACGTGGCATGAATGGTAGCGTCACTATCAATTACCCAACTGGTCTCATGGGATGTAAAATTGATAGTATCATCACAAACGATATTGAATTCATTCATGGTATTTGTTATGTCATCATCACTGCTGTCATCTCGTTTTACTTCCTTGTCTTTCTGGTCCTTTTTGAACTTTCGGCAGTATTTCTTGATATGACCCTTCTTTTTGCAGTAATGACATTCAATATTGTCATATTTGTTTGATTTGCCTCTGCTCTTTCCTCTAGACATTTGTTGTCTACACTGGCTCCTTCCTCTGTAGTCAGTAACCAGAACATCTGATTGTGATGAAGAAGATGAGTTTTGTGATCTCCTTCTCATTTCTTCATTCAGGATACTGCTTTTTACATACTCCATATTGACTACACCGTTAGGTGCAGTGTTGGTTATTGAAATCTTCAAAGTCTCCCATGACTCTGGCAGAGAGCCCAATACTAGCAGTGCAAATACTTCATCATCCAGCTTTATGCTCATTCTGGATAGCTGGTCCATGATCCCTTGCATCTCATTTAGATGATCTGCTATGGAAGTTCCTTCTTTGTATTTCGACTGCGTCAACTTTGTCAAATAAAACAATTTATTGTTACCTGTCTTTGACGCGTAAAGCTGTTCAAGCTTGTTCCATAGCGTCCGAGCATGAGTCTCATTGCAGATGTGGTTATACACGTTATCTTCGACAAATTGTCAGATGTAACCGCATACATGCTCGTGCTCAAACTCCCACTCCTCATCTGTCTTGCCTTTAGGTTTAGTTGTAGTAAACACCGGCAGATGCATTTTCATCACAAATAGGAGATCCTTCATTTTGCTTCTCCATATGTGGTAATTTGTGTCATTTAAGCTGATAATCTTGGTGCCATTTGTCTCCATTTTAAAACAAAATGAGACTCCTTCAGCTGACAGTAAACTAATAAAATCTTTTATGATGTGGAAGATCAGTTAATACTGCAACCACAGAGCATACTAAGAATTTTATAAGACTGACAGGTTGGCTCTGATATCACTTGTTGGGCACAGCGGATAAAATAACACAAATAAATGTGAAATAAAATAATCAGCAAAAAAAAATAACACTGACAATTTAACGTGGTTCACCTTTTAATTTGGGTTATGTCCACGGACAACACTCCGAATATTTTTCTTCCACTAATAAAAATTAATGGGTACAAGAGGAGAGTCTTCCCTAAACACAGGCTAGAGATAATACAATAACTCTGAGATAAATCCAAAAATAGTAGCACACAAGTGTTTTCCAAAAAACACCCAAAAATATTTTCCTCACTATTTTTATCACTCCCTAATTTTTAGAAAAATTCTAAAAATCTAACTCTCTCTCAAATTCTCTCAAATGAATTGAAATTATTGTAATTCAAATGAAATGATATCTGCCTATTTATAGGAAAAATATTCTGTGTGAACACATAACAAAAAAATCAAAAATATTGGCTAAAGGAATTCAATTTGAAATTGAATTACCACAACTTTTGACTTTTTTATTTTATTTTATATGTGGTGGGACCCACATGTAGAGGGACCCACACCAAAATTCAACACATTCGGCGCCTAACATTTTGAGGAAATAATTCATATAACATATTTGGATATATATAACTTTTTCGAGGATCCCATTCCCATATATATTTGTAACCCACAGTAGCCATTAGATATTTCATATGTATATCTCATCTCAAATTGAAAGCTCAAACCACCAAATTATATATGGACATATATGGACCTAATTCCTTTTGTAATTCTCTTAATTCAATATATCTATAATTTTTATTTCAAAATATTTGTCCATTATATAAACAAAAAGTAATTATCAAATTTATAAATTCATGTGTTTGAGATGTTTAGTGCTTTTAACATAGAAAATCAGTATACTATTTTATAAACTTAAATATCAATTTATATAGTTGACCAATACATCTGCCTAATTTTTATGATTGGCAGGGATTAATCCACTTGCCTAATAATAAAGCACACATGACTGCTTATAAACTACAATATCCAAATTAAGCACATACTTGGAGAGTGGATAGCAATTTATATGGTTTCATACACATATGGGCATATATTGTAATCCCATTATAACTTATACACATTTCTTTTAGTTATCCACCTATCCTAAAAATACAAGAAACCAAGAAAAAAATTTTAGTTGTATTTATTCGTTTATAAATAAATATATATATATATATATATATATATATAATAAAAAAAGAGCATGAGCAAAAAGATAGAGAAAGAAAGAAGAGGGGGAAGGAAATTTAATTTTATATATATATATATATATATATATATATATATATATATATATATATATATATATATATATATATATATATATTTAAGGCAAAACTCATTTCTAATTCTTTAAATCATAAAAAGTTATTTGATTTAGTCTTTAATCTTTAATTGGATATCTTAACTATCATTTTTATTTTAAATATATTATTAGATATTCATTTACATTAGCTTTAGGATCAATTATAACAGACAGACAATAGAGATATGCATGCATCGTACATTTGTCTTCTACTTTAATAAATTTTTGTTACATAAATAATTTTATTTATTAAAATAAAAAAATAAAAATCCTTAAAAGACCTAAAATCACTTTAATCTCAATTCTTATTCGTAATCAAATATGATATTGTACTCAATTCTTGTTGAAACCATACAACTTTAGTTTAAATTAAAGAATTATTTAATTTACTTAATTTATATCCAACACCAAACACGGTACCTAACAATTTGTAGATCCCACAAGTCTCTCATTTGTTGGCCAGTTGAAATGGAATATTTTGAATATTCCACTGGCATCTGGTGGAGGGACAGTAGAACTTGAGTGAGATGAAAAAGAAAGAGTAATCGGTGATGGAAAAGATAGGAGATGACTGGTGATATAGTTGAAACAACATTAATAGCTAGAATTAAAACGGTTGAGTAGTTAGTGATGACGCAAATATAATAATGTTCATTGGCAATGAGAGTGAGAGAAATTTGATTAGTTGTATTGTAAAAATTAAAATTTGTCTATAAAACTCCAACTACACAATGGCCAGAAAAAACCATAGATGAAATTATATTCACCGGTGTCATTAGTGATAATTTTTCACCGGTGTCATTAGTGATAATTTTTTCATGGCTGAAATAATTTTTTTTGAATAGAATATTATTATTTTTAATACCATTTATTAAAAAATATTAATATTTTATTCATGTCTTTAAATTGGAGATAGAGATAAAGTAATTAAAAATTTAAGAATGAAGTTAAAAAAATATATAGTTTAAAAATTTAATAAAAGATTAAAATTAGAGTTAAAAAGGCGTTATAGTTTTAGAAATTGAAATTTATTTGTACCTAACTTTTTAGTAGGATTTTCACTATGGAACTAACTAATCCACCTGTCCCATCAGCTTTCCTCAATAGTGAATACCTAATCTTTTACATACACAGTGCTTTTAAGATATAGTTTTGATGTAACACTCTTTATTTCTCATTTTTCATGCAATCATGTTTTTCTATTGCTTGAAGCATAGTTTAATTTCAAGTTAAACTCTATCTATATATACGTTAAGAAACATGAACAACATGTTTATGAGTGAAGTGATCTCATTCCCGGTGGGGAAAATAATCCTATACCCAACAAATAATTTTGTCAAACATGTTCGTCTATATTAATCGTCCCTATGAAAATTAGTTATTATAAATTATTAAACATAGATATAGTTTAGAAGATACCTCAATGTTCAATTATTATAAACTATTTAAAAAATACACGCATGATTAAGCTTAGATTATTCCACATGAAAAAAAAAAACAAAACAAAAAGCAGATTCCTTAATAATGTCCGTAGAGATTATGATTCCTTAGTTAAATCAGGGAGGGCTTAACTTTAATTACACATTCGAGAAGCATTTTGGCAACTTTTTTAATGGCTTTCAAAGATACATAATTGCTGCTATGAAAGTAGACATGAAGATCGAAAAACAATCAAATTTATTGATATATTAAATTAATGATGATTACCCCCACTATTATTGAAGTGGTTAATTAGGACAAAATTATTTGATTATTTATATGTAAAAGGAAAAAGGGAAAAAAATAAAAGAATGGCCGGTGACATCATGATACTCTGCAGGGATAAGAGCACTAAGATAGCACTGGCATAGAATCTGTGAAAGAAATGTCCCCATGTGATCTTAGTCATCTCAAGGGTCCCCTCCCCTCCCATTTGAGAGAGTGCTTATCGTCCGTACGTTTAATTTTTTGTCTGAATACAAGGTGAAACAGTTCGGCCTCTTTAAAAGTTATATATTCAACCCTTTAATATTTAAGAAAAAAAACCGAAGGCCTTGATTCTTAATTTCTTATGTAGTTTCTTGGAGGGAAGAAAAAGGAAATGTTCATTCATAAAAGGTGAAATTAAATTAGCATAATTCTCCTTTTAGATTTAGTTTTTGTCAAACAACTCATATATGATAGTGCTTTTTTTTTAAATTCTTTTAGTTTTGTTGAGAGTTTATTTTATTGATCAGTTTAGAAGAACCAAGCTAATATATATAATTTTTTTTTAGATATAAGAAATTAAAACAAGCAGTTAAGTTCGAATCTAAAATCTAAAGCATATGATAAATTGGATACATATATAATAAGTTAATTATTAATTAGATTCAGAATGCTCTAAGATATTCATGTCTCTTGATTTGGAAGGAAGACATAATTAGATGGAGAAAGTAAGTAATTAGGAATAATCATTCAAAATTAAGAATAAACTTAAAACAAATTAACAAAGAAAGCTAAAAGGCTAAGGCGAAAAAGGGTTTTTTATATATAATTATTATGGCCAAAGCAAAAAAGGGTGTGCTAGAAGAGTTGGGAGTGGGGGTACTTGCTGAATTAATTGCAATGTTGCTGTTTGACTCTACACATTGAAAAAGGCTGCATGTACCCACTTGTGTTTGATAAAGGATGGTCAGATATCAGATCATATCACAAGTAGTGTTTGGCGGTCAAGAAAATTGAGAATTACTATAGCAACAACAGCAATGAAAAAAAATGTATAAGGAAAAAAAAAAGGAAGAGAGGTCACGGAAGAGTACAAACAAGTAGTACTTACAAGGAAGGTAAAAAAGGCAGTTAACCAACTTTGAATTGAAATGCCGAAACAGGGCCATGAAAGAGCTACGTGTACAAACTTGAATTAAAAGACCTTAATAATGAAATGTTCTTAGGAAATTGATCTAAATTTAATTAAACAATTAAACAAATAAGCAAAGTTTTGTATTAAAGATTATGGGTGTGGCAATGCAGCCTTAATTTGCTTATGAATGGCAGACCCCATAATCAATCGGCCAAATTAATAACAGATTTGACTTATTTTGGTCCTCTCTTTTTTCCTTATTCGCAAGTGAAATGAAATGACGCTGCAGTCATACCAATATCATTCATTCCCATTTACTGACCCAACATATATATAAAAGGGAATTTTATGCATTCATCAACCATTATTACCAAAGTTTTGAACCAAAAAGAAAGGAAAAAAAGACTGTAGCCTGATTATGATAGAGACCTAATTTGATTTGCCTGACTTGAGAGGCTCTTGTTCTTTATAGTTTATATTATAAATTAGGAAATGGCCATTAATTTTATTGGCCATTGAGTGGGATCTGGAATTCTGAACAAATCCTTTCTGGGAGCTAATATGGAAATATTTTGACTGACCATCACTCACCCTTATATATTTTGTTAAAATAATTAATGGCAGTGCAAACCGTAAATTTCATATATAGAAGAGAAAAATTCACAGAAACACAATATATATGCTTTTCTGCAATCTGCAATAATCGTTTTTTCATTCCAACTTCAAAAATCCAAACAAGATGTTTATCCACTAATTCTAACAAAATGAAATCCAGATTGAGTTTGGAATTATGAAAATGAATGGAAGCAGGTAAATTAATTTCATATAATCCCAAATCACAGAAGGATAGGGAATAATTTCAAATGGAGTAAAAAATGCAGAATCTTACTCTTCATGTATTATAATGCAGCGGAGGTTGGACAAATACAATTTGTGCAATAAAATTTTAACAAATTTTATGTCAAGTCCATCTAAAGATCGAATTCTTGTGCAAATATCAATTTCCGAATGGGAATTTACAATTGCACTGAATTTGCCTCTCTCCAATAATAGATTCTTTGCTATCAAACCCGTCTATGTATTGGACAGATTTAATCACATTGTAAATTTTTTTCAAAAAATATTATTTTATGTTTTTTTTTTTGGTAATAAACACCCAACCCTTCCTTTTCTTTTTTACTTGGAAGCAAAAGTACTCGTGAATAAATTATATAAAAATATTTAAACATAATAAATGCCCTATATGTACATTAAGTGGTGAATCTGGTAATGATAATGGTTGCATATGATGAAGGGCATATTGTTGACTAATTAATGCTATAATACAAAGGCACCGGAAGTGGCGGCGGTTTAGGCGGCTTTGGCACTTTAACAACAAATTTCTCGGCTCGCGGAGGCTCACATGGACATGGCAATGCTATAAACTTTGGAATCTCATCTCCAGGCATTAGCACCGGCAAGCTTTGGCTTTGATTTTGCTTTAAGTTCTTTTTTAAAAAAAAGAAAAAAAATTACAACATTAATTATATATTTAAATGATAATTGATTAGTAAGTAATTAACATTGTTAAAAAAAAAAGTAAGAGAGAAATTACGGTGGGACGAGAGTGAGGTTTGGAAGGGAAAGCCTCGATGTCAGCCTGGGGATCGGGATCGGGGTCGGGGGAGAAAGATCGACGGAGGGATCTGAGCTTATCCCAGTGATAACAGCAAGAGAAAATAGCGCTCAAGGTGAAAATGATGATCAAGAGCAAGGCAGTACCAAGAGGGAAGCCGAGCGACGGCCGAGATGCGTCCACGTGGGGTGGTGAAAATTCTGGACTCTCCATAAAGTAACAATACTCGAGGAGTCGGCTCCTCCGATCATGTGTCAGAAGACAAGAGAGAATGAAGAAAAAGAAGAAACGAAATTAATTAGGAATTGAGAAAGAAGAAGAAAGAAAAAATAAATGAAACTGAAGAGTGGGGAAACCGAATTTATAAAAACAAAGGGATGAGCGATGAGTACGTGGAAAGGTACGAAGGAGCAAATGTCCGGGCCATGGTACGGAGGACAGAGGGGTCCACTTCCTGGGTGGATTGCTTATTTGCTTGGCAGTAAGCATTGAGTGACCGCCTGCTTGCAAGCTCTTGTTGCCTTTTGTTTGGTTGGGTGGAATATTTTCTTTAGAAAGAAACTTCTTTTTTTAAAAAAAAAAAAATAATAATAATTGGAGTGTGATTGATGACATGACTTGATTTTTGTTATATATACTAACTTAGAGCATAAACTACCAAATTTGTGATTTCTAGTAATCAAGTGATTAGCAGCATTTGCAATTAGAGCAGTGAAAAGGTGAAAGGAAGGATTCAAAGAAAGTGTGAATATAGTATATACATACATGTGAAATTATAATTAAGTGGGGTAATTGAAACTTGAGTGTACAAAACTTGACTTGAAATAAAAACAACGTATCCGATTGCTTGAAGCAATGATGTCGTGTGTTTTTTTCTTTTATTTAACCAAGCACGGTTTTAGGTGTTTTTTTTTATTGGTCCTTCAAAATTTAGCTGTACATGCAGACAGCAAGTTTATTATAAACAAAGCCAAGAATCTATAGATACAAAGAAAAAGTTACATTACAGTATAAAGTAGATAACGAAGGAAAAATTTTACATGTGCGGATTTCTATTGTTGAATTAAAAAAATGGTGATAAAATTTTTAATTAAACAGCTAACTAATTAGTGTTGGTATGTTTGTTGAGACAGAGCATTTTCTGGGAAGTGAAGTGTGAACAAAAAGGATGAGTATTTTCATATTTTGGCCTTTAGAGCTCTTAAAAGACAAAATAAGAGAAAAGCTTGAGGGATATTTAACCTTTTCAGTCATTTCAGTTTAGGCCAACATTTGTTACTGTACCATTGTATAAGTGGTATTGACCAGCAGAAGCTTTATTTTTTAGACTATTTGTGTTTGTATTACTATTCTACTGAAGCACCGACTGCAGATATGTTCAAAAGTCAACTTTTCTTTTTCTCTGAGATTGATAACATAATCATGGCTTTGGCTGCTAATTTTAGAAGATTTTGCCGTGTACAACTCTAATTTTTAAGTCTCTTCTCTTTGACTTAAATTAGTGCTTTCTACAAATCTTCCTTGGGTTTTCTTCAATCTAACCTTATATATAACTTTATATTTCTGAATTGCTTTCACATTAAAACCTCTGGTTGCGCCTCTTCCCCTTCAAACTCCAAGGCGCAGATCCGAGGAGTTTGGGATTAGAAACCCTACTTTTCTCTTTCTACTATCAAAAAACCTTTGATTACGCCAAGAATCAAACCCTTTTTGCACAATCAATAACTATACAACCTAACAATTTATAATCCGAGTCCGTGTCTTAATTACAATATAAAAATTAGCATAATCTTGACTTAAACATGATGAAGAGGTTCATGCAAAAACATGATGAAGAGGTTCATGAAGAGGATGTCATTTTCATATATTTGAGGAGGCGCTTCCCCCCATTGGAGTGGCTACTCGTCTTGTTACTTCCTTTTGTTAATGCAATTTCTTTGAAGCTTCAAATTAATTTGGGTCCACTATAAATTCTTCTTAGTTATAATTCTTACCCTAAACTCAGTCATGCAAGGAAGATAAGGATATCACAGTTTCACCAGCGAATTCAAAAATTAATTTCAATAAAATAAATTTTTATTTATGTAATAATTCTTTAATAAAATATTTGATATACTAAATACATAGGGAAAGATAAATTTTAGCACGAATCAAGAAATATATATAATCATACTTTCAAATTTTGACTTGCCCTGGATGTAAATTCGTCCCCGCATCCTAATGTATATTTGTAGAAGTTGGTTTATCAAGCATCTTAGCAGAAATTTTCCACTATTATAAATCCTCCAGATTTAAAATTTGAATTTATTGATGATTTATTTGATAGAAAAATAAATTATTAATATTTTTGAACAAATGGCTATAAACAAAAAAAATCAAAAATTAAAAAACATAAAGTATATTTCAACTCTTGAATTTTTAAATTTATTCAGTTGAATCCCTTTCAACGTTTAAGAATATGTATTTTTTTCAAACTTTTTGGTTTATCTAATTGGCACAGCTGATAATCGACTGAAATTCCAATAAGTTGTTGTTTGTTATTCTCTTCATAATGCTCCTAATGTGCACATAATACATACTAATTATATTTGTGAAATGAGTTAAATAAAGCAAAAATTAGAAATTTGATAGCTAAATAGAATAAATATTCAATGAAGAAATTCAATATAATAATTTCATATCAGTTTATGCATTATTTCATTAAAAAGAAAAAGCAAAATTAAAAATTAAAAAATTTCATTTGAAAACGAAAGAAAAAGTTTGTGAGAAAAGTGTACTACATAGATTTGATATTCTGAAAAGTGGCAAATAGTAATTATAATTTTGGTAAAATTGGATAGGAGGGAAAAAAATAAAAGAAAAATAAACTTTTCTTATGCTGGCCAGTTGTTTTTTGATTAATATTTAATACCACTAGCAAATCGACAGGCGCAATATGGTTAGCCAGAATTGGTTTAGAAAATATGGAACACTGCTAATAATACAAAGGACTATACATGCTTATATTAAATGTGGGAGACAAGATTAGTGCCATTTTTATGCACCTAATCAAAAATTGCTTAATTTGCTGCACATTCAAACTGATTTTTAGGTTTTAATTTTATTGATTAATATTCACCACTTTGCTGGTGGCTAAGTGTAATCCATGGTGCCCAATTGCTTATCAAGGGCAGTTATCCTCTTATTCCTATCAACGAAAATCTTAGGTGGAATATATGTGAGTCCCTTCTACTTGACACAAGTAGTTATTTTATTTTTTTTCTTTACTCATTTTCAATATAAGTTGAGGCTTGTACTTTTTTTTTCCTGCTATAATCAGTCCTTTAAATTTTCAATTTTTTGTTAAATTAATATATTGATATGATCCTGATGTGATATAAATATAAATATTTACTAAATCACCTGTTATATTAGTGTCCTATCATATTTATAAGACTAATTAACGGAAAATTGATGAATTAGAGAGGGTCGGAGGACAATTTATAACAAAAATGAGTGAAAAAATAAAATAACTAATTGTGATAAGTACTAAGATTGTTGTCAAACTTGGCACAGCTGGGATGAATGTTGCTAACTCAGTCATTAGACCACATTAATTTACATGATGTATTTTCTATGATATCTCTTTTAATTATTCACAAAAATTATATACATTATTTAAAATAAATCTTAATTTAATTATTTAAATGTATATATTCAATTTGAATTATGAATATTACTATTTTGAATACATTATTGTATAAGAAACATGTTTAATATAAATATTTTTCATATTTTACAATGTATGGACATCATAAATATTATATTTTAATAAAATTTTAATTTGATCAGTTTAACTTTGATTCAACTCTGATTAAACATCTAATTCTTAACTCTCAAACTTTCTTAATTCATCGGTTATGCTGAATCGGAAAACTTTAATTTAAGCCCAAATTTTACATATATAATTATGTGTATGAAAATTGAAGGGGTTGGTTGGCGATAGTAAAACAAAAATAATTTGCATATCGACAGTGGAAGAGTTTGATGTTTATAATGAGATGTAAGAACGAAAAATAAAAAAACAGAAAAGATATCGGATTATAAACTAAAATTTCGATTTATCGCTAGCAACATTTTTTTAATATTTTTTTAGACACTTGATTTATAATTGATTCATATTATCAAAATTATAATTTAAAATTTTGACTTTTTTATTTAAAAATTAAATTTGATAATGTCAACAAATTATAAAACAAAAAAAAATGTATAAAAAAATGTTCTTGCATTCTATCTGATTTGTTATGGGCTAAAACTTATCCCGTGAACGAAAAAGAGGAAATACTGAGAATGTGGTGTTAGTGTAGTGGGAAAAAAAATAAAGATGTGTAGAATGCAGAGCCATTAAATGAATGCCTATGAATTGAAAAAGAAAAAAGGGAAATCAAAAATCCTAATTTCAAATGTGCAAATACGAAAGGTTGGGTGGGTTTGTCAGCCCAATTAAAACAGCAGGACCTGATTATTTGTGGCCTGGGATTGAAATCTCTGACAAAGCGCGCTCGGCTGCCAATTCTTATATTATATACCAGGTTGTTGTTGTACTATAAATCTAATTTATTTGCAAATATTGTAAATTATATTATAAATTTAAATGTATAATATTTTATGTGATATTAATTGGTATAATACAATTTTTTTTATTTATCATATTATTCTTCAGCATATTTTTCTTATTTTTTTCTTCTTTTTATTCATAGAGATAAAAGAAAAAAATTTATATACTTTAAGCTTAACTTTAGACATAGATAATTTTTTTAATTTGTATATTTAATTTTATTTTTAATATTTTAAAATATTGTAATGATTATTATTATTATTATTATTTGGAAAAAATATTTAATTTTGATTTTTTTGTGAAATAAAATGGTTAGTGAATATATCTGAATTAAAAATGAGTAATATAGAGAAAAAATTGAGTTACTAGAAATTGAATATAATAGATTTGGTAAAAATAATAAACTTCTAAATAATAAATTTATAAGTTATAAACAACGAAATTATAAGTTTAAAAACAATTAACCTGTAATTTCAAAAAAACAAACATGTAAGTTCAAAACGATGATTTTACAAATTATAAACGATAAACTTTTAAATGTTAAACCTGCAAAATTTAAACAATGAATCTGTACTTTCAAAAAAGATAAACCTGCAAGTGATACTTGTAACTTATAGTTTCAAAATGATAAATTTATAAATTATAAATGATGAATCTGCAAGTTATAAACGATAAACTTGTAAATATTGAATATGCAAAATTAAAATGACGAACCTGTAGATTTAAAATGATGAATATGTAAGTTCAAAAATGATGAAACTGAAAAAAAGTAAATGATGAATTTATAAATATTAAACCTGCAAATTTTAAACAATGAATATGTAGTTTCAAAATAATAAATTTGCAAATTTAAAATGATGAACTTTCAAATCATAAATGATGAATCTGTAAGTGATGAGGTAGCAAGTTGTAAAAAATGAACATGTAAATTCAAAACGATAAATTTGTAGTTTATAAATGATAAACTTAAAAATGACGAATAAAAAATTTTAAAATGATGAATTTATAAATTCAAAACGATGAACGTATAAGTTCAAAACAATTAATTTATAAGTTATAACTGATAAACTTATAAGTTGAACTATAAGTTATAATTAATAAATCTATTTTATATTAATTAATTTACCAAAATTATATTTTTGGAAAATGTGCAATTTTTTATAGAATAAGTTTCATAATGCAATATGGATTAAAATCCATGATATAACAACACTACAAGAATAAGGGTGCTTTTAATTTAAAAAATATCATAATACAAAGTCCATAATATTATAATTTGCGTTTGGTTACAGTAAACAATAGCAGAAACTATTTGAATTTATTATTGGACCTTTTTTTTTGTGATCATATTCATGAATGATTTTGCATTAAAAGCTGAAACCATAATGTAATCAGGTTGATTTTAATTAACCTAGGTTAAAGGTTCTTATAGAGTAATTAATTTAAAAATCTGCAAGAAAGGATAAGAACCTTACAAGCGTTGGAAGTAATGGAAATTACCGGCATATTGCAGGGGCTGGGTCCCATAAAGCCCAAAGTTTGAGGATTATAAACTCTCAATTCATAGTTGTGGGAGAAAAAATGTTTTTTTTTTGTGAGAAAAGGTGGGAGAAACCCCACAAATAAAATAAAACTATCTGGAATACATAACACTAACTGAATCATGTGCTAAATGTTTTTAAAAATTTTTATGTCTCAGTTGAGAGACAGACTGGAAAGAAGTTGAAATGCATCCAGACAGACAACGGTGGAGAATACATTGGACCGTTTGATGCCTATTGCAAATAATAAGGTATTTGGCATCAGACAACGCCTCCAAAAACACCGCAGTTGAATGGCCTGACTGAGATGATGAATATAACTTTGATGGAGAAAGTTAAATGTTTGTTCTCACATGCAAAGTTACCTAAAATATTTTGGGGTGAAGCTTTACTCATGGCTGTGTACGTATTAAATTTTTCACTTTGTATCCCTCTAAAGCTAGATGTTCTAGAGAAAGCTTGGTCAGGAAATGATGTTTCTTATGATCATCTGCGGGTATTTGGTTGCAAAGTCTTTGTACATATTCCAAAAGATGAGAGGTCCAAGCTCGATGTCAAAACACGACAGTGTATTTTTATTGGCTATGGCAAAGATCAATTTGGCCACAGATTTTATGATCCAATAGAGAAGAAACTTGTCAGAAGTCTGATGTTGTTTTCGTTGAAAATGAGACCATTGAAGATATTGTCAGGACAAATAAAGGTGTTCATGATTCCAATGGTGACTCAACATATTTAGAATTGATTCCTCTAATATCGTTGCCAATACAAGTTGGGGATGAAAATAATGTTGATTGCCTGAAGAAAATAATGCTCCCATCGACAATTCAGAAGATGATGTTGAATATGATGATGTTCATCATCAACCATCACCTGTGCACTCCCCAGTTCCTGTGAGAAAGAGCAATAAAGCAAGACAACTGTCTTTGAGATATCCAGAAAATGAGTATGTGTTACTCACTGATGGGGGAGAACCAGAAAGCTTTAAAGAAGCAATGAATGATGAGCACAGACATAAATGGATTGAAGTCATGCAAGATGAAATGAAATCCTTGCATGAGAACAATACTTTTGAACTGGTGAAACTATCAAAAGGCAAGAGAGCTTTGAAAAATAAATGGGTGTTCAGAATCAAGCATGAAGAGAATAATTCCCATCCGAGATTCAAAGTCAGATTGGTTGTCAAAGGATTCAGTAAAAAAAAAGGAATTGACTTTGATGAAATTTTCTCATAAATTGTGAAAATGACATTCATCCGTACAGTACTGGGGTTAGCAGCAAGTCTTAACCTGGATGTTGAGCAAATGAATGTCAAAACTGACTTCCTACATGGTGATTTGGAAGAGGAGATATACATGGAGCAACCAGAGAATTTCGAATATAAGAAAAAAGAGGAATATGTTTGCAAATTGAAAAAAAGCTTATACTGCTTGAAGCAGGCACCGAGACAATGATACAAGAAGTTTGAGTTTATTATGGGGGAGCAAGGATACCATAAGACTACTTCAGACCATTGTTTTTGTACAGAAATTCTCTGATAAAGATTTCATCATTCTTCTGCTCTATGTGGATGACATGCTGATTGTTGATCGAAATATTTCTAAAATTAACAACTTGAAAAAACAGTTGAACAAGTCTTTTGCTATGAAATACTTAGGGCTAACAAAACAGATTCTTAGCATTAAGATTATCAAAGATAAGAATGCCAAGAAATTATGGCTGTCATAAGAGAAGTACATTGAGATAGTAATTCAGAGATTTCAAATGGACCAAGTTAAAATGGTTAGTTTTCCTCTTGCTAATCACTTTAAGCTGAGTTCCAAACAGAGTCATTCTACAGACGAAGAGAAAGATGAGATGGAGAAGATTTCATATGTTTCAGCAGTTGGAAGTTTGATGTATGTCATGGTGTGCATACAACCTGATATCGCTCATGCAGTTGGAGTAGTGAGCAGATTCCTTTCAAATCCTGGAAAGGAACATTGGACTGCAATAAAGTGGATTTTCAGTTATCTTCGAGGTACTTCAAAAATATTTTTATGTTTTGGAAATACCAAACCTGTGTTAGTTGGATACACAGATGCATATATGGCAGACGATGTTGACTTCATAAAGGTAACGTCAGGTTATCTGATCACTTTCACAGGGGGAGCTGTGTCATGACAATCAAAGTTATAGAAGTGCGTTGCACTATTTACAATTGAAGCAGAGTTTATTGCAGCAACAGAAGCATGTAAAGCGTTTTTGTAGATGAACAAGTTTTTGAAAGAACTTGAATTGCAGCAAGACAGATATCAATTATTTTGTGATAGTTAGAGTGTTATCCATCTTAGAAAGAATGTCTCCTTTCACTCAAGATCAAAGCATATTGATATGAGATATCACTGGATCAGAGATGTGATGGAGAATAAACTACTACAGCTTGAGAAGATCCATACATAAGAAAATGGATTAGACATGTTAACGAAAATTCTACCAAGATCATATTTTGAATACTGTCGATTAGCTGCTGGAATGGTAGAGCTCCCACATTGTCGGAAGGGGGAGATTTGTTGATAGCCGAAGTTTTTGAAAAATTTTGGTGTGGGTCCCTTCACATGTGGGTCTTACTATATATAAAATAAAATAAAAAAGTCAAAAGTTGCGGTAATTCAATTTCAAATTGAATTCCTCCGGCCAATATTTTTGACTTTTTTGATTTGTGTTCACACTAAATATTTTTTCTATAAATAGGCAGATTTCCTTTCATTTGAATCATAACAATCTCAATTTATTTGAGAGAATCTAAGAGAGAGTTAAACTTTTGGAATATTTCTAAAAATTAGGGAGTAACAAAAATAGTGAGAAAAATATTTTGAGTGTTTTTGGAAAACACTTGTGTGCCACTATTTTTAGATTTATATCAAAATTGTTGTATTACCTCTAGTATATATTTAGAAAAAGCTCTCTTCTTATACCAATTAATTTTTATTAGCGGAAGAAAAATATTCAGAGTGTTGTTCGTAGACGTAGCCCAAATTAAAGGGTGAATCACGTTAAATTGTTGGTGTTATTTTTACTGATTACTTTATTTTATATTTATTTGTGTTATTTTATCCGTTGTGCCCAAAACTAACTATCACCATATCTCTATTAGTAGTTCCCAGGCTCATATGGGAGTTCCTTAAAATATTATCATTAAAGCTAGCTTGACGAATAATTTCTGAAAAGAGGTGAAAAATTGGCCGTTGATGGTCACAAAAAACACAAGAATTATGTCTCTTCCAAAACAATCAACAACCCTAGCAGAAAAAATAAGACCAATTAACATTTTCAACTTTTAAATTTGGCATTTACAGGTTCATCGATATCTAGTTATAGAGTTGCATGTGGGGGGTTAAAAAACTCACTCCTCCATATGAACGACACAGTATAACCCCTGAATTCTAGAGCAGTAAAGCAATTGCGTAAAACATGTAGACTAGTTTCTGAAATTCCAGCACAAAAAGGTCAGAAAGTAGTGCTGCTGAAATGTCTTCTATTTCTCTCAGAATTGGTCATCACCCTATTATTTAATAAAAGCCAAAAGAACATCTCGACTCGTTACTGGATAGGCCATTTCCAAATCAATTTCCAGGGGAAAAGACAATAAGGAACTTCATTCCTCATAAATAACTCATAAGTAGACTTAATCCGAAGAGGAATGGGCCTAAAAAAGAAAGTCTTCTCCCAAGTTGGGATCATGGGGTAAAATGGCTGCAATGTGAAGAAAAATTGCATTGGGAACAATGGCAGCAAAGCTATCCCATCTCCAAATCAAATTATTTGAAACAAAAAAGGAAATTGGCCTCTGAAAGAGATCATCTTGCACCTCACTAAGAGCTAAAGAAAACAAATTGTTGCCAACACCCGGAAGCCAATTATCGAACCAAAAGCTAGTTGTATTGCTATTGCCTAAAGCCCATAGAATATTCTTCCTCATCAAATCCCAGTTGGTACACATCAGGTGCCAGAAGGGCGTGCAGGAGGAATGACTCTTAACAATAATCATACTAGGATCTGAAATCTTGTACTTTGATTTAAGAATTTGGCTCCAAAGGCTATCCTGTTTAGTAAACAAAAGTCAATCCAACTTCAAAGCATAAGCGTTGTTCAAGTTGTGAAGAGATTTAAGTCCCAAACCTCCGTCAATCCTTGTTTTTAGAACTTTGTCCCAAGCTACTAAAGAAAAACCTTTAAACCCATTTGCATCACTCCAGATAAAATGTCTAATCAGCTTTTCCATCTCACTACAAAAATGGACAAAAAGTTTAGTAGTCTGCATTATATAATTAGGCACTATTTGCAAAACAGACTGAGCCAAAAGCTATTTTACTAGCAAGAGAGAGATGCCGAGTGTTCCAACTAGCAATTTTGCTCCTCATCCTATTCAACACATAATCATAAGTTCTTTTTGTAATTTTAGAGTGAAGGAGATGAGCATCAAGGTATTTATCAAAATACCGAGTCTTTTTAAAATTAAACTTGGAGTATATACTCCTGCGTCTTCTAACATCAACATTGCAAGAGAAAAATATTTTTGTCTTAGAAGCATTAACCTTCTGATCAGAAATCTAACAAAACTCCTCCAAAACTAGGAGAAATGTTATTAACTCTTCTTTCATTTTATATAATAGAAGTTAATATATTTTTAAAAAAAGATGCATGTTATTTTTTGGTATTGAAAGTGTATGACTAAAAATACACGAATAAGTATTGATAGTATTTCTGATTTTTCCATTTTTAATGGACTTGTTGACGCAGCAATCGCTAGCTTTACAATCGAATAGCGTAGATCGAGAAGCAAAGATGGTGAGTTGGTGACCATGAGCTTCTCTGCTCAGAGAAATTTTGAAAAAGTTTTGGATTTTTCCATTTTGTTTTCTAAAATTTTCCAGGTATAAAAACATATAAGTAATATAAAAAAAAAAATGGGATAAGGATAAGATCTCTTCCCTTTCCCCCCTCTTGTTCTTTTGCGGTTTGCAAGGGTCTGTAACTAGCGGAAGTAGAAGAGAATCTATGAACAATGATCAGTGGAATAAACATATGCTATTATTATATGAATATAATACAGAAAAGAAAGAAATATAAGAATTAAAATTTTCTTAAAATTGCTCCAAGTCTGAAGATTATAGAACACTTGAGAAATTCCTCTGTTTCTATAAATTGCAGTTTGTGTAGATTAATATTTGAATTTTTAATTTTTTTTAAGGGTTTGTTTCTCTTTGCTGCAATGAGTTTTAGACAAATTAATTCAATACTACACATTAATTTTATATATTTCACTTAATGGGTAATATGTATACAAATATTTAATCAATTTCTATATTTTGGATTAATTTCCATGATATCTACTAATAATATTTGTTTATTATTTTATAACAAATAAATAGTAAGATATTTATTATTCTATAAAGTAATGGACAAAATAATAAATATATAATATTATTTTCTTTCATCTTTATTGTTATTTTACTTCAATCCAAATATGAAGAAAAAAATTTCTCTTGTTAGTTTACCTTATTCCAAATATAAGGAAGAGAAATAAAAAAAGGAAAATAAAATATAGAAAGTTCCCAAACAAGGCTTCAATATGGTCCCCGATGAAATATCAACAAAATTTCAATTAAACTTTCAAATGCATTTTATTATACATCAGTTTCAATTTGTGAGACTAAATTAATATTTTAATATATAATATTCATTATTAACAATTAAATATTATATTTTTTATTGTAAAATAAATTGAATTAAAATTAATAAATTGGTTAAAAATTAATTAGAAAACTTATGAAAATTAAAGTAAGCACACGATATTTCATTTATGAAAAAAATTGACATAGAAAATTATAATAAAACTTAATTAAAATCTAACATTAAAAATTCATAAAACAAAAATAGTATATTAATCATCATTATATTATATTATATATTAATAATATTATATTATATACTACATAATTATATTAATAATATATTTATATTAATTTTATTAATAATTTTCAAACTAGTTTTATATTAGTTGTATTAACTTGATTAATTAAATAGGTTAATTATTAATTTCATTATAATTAATATTAAGTATATTAATAAATAAATATTTAATTAAAATTATTATAAAATAAAAAAGTGAACCCCATTTGAATATTTTAATCAATTGAAATTTTTTCTCACATATTTCTAATTTTGCACGCAATTTTCTTATCCATGCAAATTGCAATAGCAATTGTCATAAGCATTTGAAATTGAATTTGAAACGCGACAGTGATACTCTAAGCATCCAAGTCCTTATATCTAAGTAATAGATTAAGATTTCTTTCTCTTTTTTGATTAAAAAAAGGAAATTTTAATTTTTTTAATAAATATATACTCATATATATATAACTATTCCTTCTCTCTGTTTGGTTAATTTCTTCTTCCTATTGTGTAAGTATTAGCGGGGGATTTTGTATCTAATTGCTGTTATTTTGGCGGAAGAAGATGGGCAAGTCCGCAGGAAAAATAACTATTAAATGAGCGTATGTTATATGTAGGAGTTAAATATTAATCTTTGAGTAAAAAAATGCAGACTGTGAAATCCTGAAAGATAACAATATTTCAGATGGAATACATAATTTGTATCAAAATTCATCTTCAGATAAATATGACTTATCGTCATGGAGGAAAAATAAATCATCAAATTAACATTTTTAATATCGTAGATCATAGAATAACAATAACATTAATCTTGTATTGTCCACGATCGTTCATGGCCACAACAATTATCAATTTTAGGGGGCATTTGGTTCATAATAAAATGATATGAGAATCGTAATCAAAATGAGTGATTTACATTATTAATATTTGGTTAGCAGAAAAATAAAGTATAATGGGAATGATATTTTTCGACAATTCATTCACAGAAAAATCAAGTTAAATTAGCTAAAAAATAATAAAATATTATATTTTTTCTATAAATTATGAGTTATATATACAAATACATATATTTTTTAATACATTTAAAATTCAAATTTTATTTACAAACAAATTACCTTATTTTATCTTTGTAAATATTTTTTTGCATTTATTTTTATTTTTTTAAAATATAGAACCGAATGTATAATTTATTATTAAAATGCAACAAAAATCTAGATTAGATCACTATTTTCTAGAAAAAAAAGATAAAAAATAATGTACTTTTATTTTTTAATTATTATTTTAATTATACTGAATTAATATTTATCAGTGAAATTGATTAACAATAGTAATGGTATTTTTATATTTGTAATTAATTTTTAATAAATTATATTTTTTCCAGTTATTATAATTTTTAAAAGTATACATATTAAAAATAAATATAAAACATAAAAATAATTTTCATTCTCATTTTAATATTTAACCTAAAATTTTATTCATATTCCTTAATAAATAAAAAATAAACAAAACAACATACTAAACATAGTCATTTTCATTTTCATTTTACCCTTAAATCAAAACGGGTCCTTACTTCTTTATTTGTAAATCGCCATGGAATCAGCGTTTTAATTGGGTGGGGTGGACTTTGCATCAAATGCCAAAAATGATAAAAATATTAATTGAAGGTATTCATTTCACCTTCTAAATTTCCTACCATGTTAAATTTATTTTAAACATAAATTTTTTAGATCAAAATTAGTATGTAATTTTTTAATTAGTACGAATATTTTGCTTTTTTTTTTTAGAAAATAATTTACTTTTAAACAATTTGATTTATTTTATTTTAGAAAACATTTTGCTTTTCAATTGAAAATCATCCTATTATGCTTTTCTTTTTATTTTTGTTCATTATCACTTGCTATAAGTTGATATAATATTTTGAATTGAAAGTTACTAATGAACTTAAAAAGCCATAAATTCTGAAGAAATTTTCTATTTTCTTTTTTTTTCCCTCCAAAATAAAAGGGGTGGGGAAGAAATTGCATATAGGAAGAAGCAGAATAATGAGGAAAATCAGAGGTGGTAAGACAAAGGCAATTAATTAGGAAAGAGTGAGGAGTGTGAGGTGGGATGATGTTTAAGGGAAGAGGGATGATGAGAACGGTTATTGGTTTGGCTGGCATGCTTGGGACCGTGACTATGAGCCCCTCTTCCCAAAGCATGCAATCACCGGCCTGCACTTAATTAAAATCATCACGCCCTTTTAATACAAATAAAAACATTAAATATATATATATATATATATATATATATATTTTATCATAAGCTTTAAAATATACTGATTCTAATTAGTTATGGATTTTAAATTAATATATTATTTTAACCCAAAATTTCTCATTAATTATTATATCTTTGCAAAAAGAAATCGTTAATATTATTTGATATTATATTTCACATTTTTTGGTGTTTTTTCTTTTAATGATGACCCTGATGGGTGATTTTATTAGAATAGACTACATAAATACGGTTAAAATAAATAATGAGAGTTTATTAGATAAATTTAATCCTTGCCAAAACTCATAAGTTGAGATTTTAAAATGTTTTTTTTATGTTTTTATTTAAATGTGTTATATAATCAATTAATATGAATTTTTATTTTTTAACAATATAATATATTAGACAAAATATGTAATTCTAATAATATTATTTATATTTTAAATATATATTCTCTCAAGTCTTTTTTAAGAATTGTTTTAAAATAATAAAAATTGTCCACTTCAAGGGTCATTTAAAAAAAAAACTAAGGGAGCATTTATATTTATTTTTCTAAATTTATCCTTGTAATATAACTTTGTAATTATTACTACATTTAATTTTTTTATTTATCTGTTTTTTTATAATTTTTATTATCTTTTATTAAAAATAAAAATCGATTAATCAATTATACGTATTTTTATTGAAAATTTTGATAATTTAATACAATTTTTTTTTTTTAATTCAAGTAACGTAAGACTGCTTTTTGGGAGGAATAGAGTTATATAAAATTATAAATTCAAAGGAAAAAAATAGATAATTAATAAGTAGAGAGAGAGAGAGAGAAGGGTAAAAGGGGTAATGATGAAGAGAGAGAGAGAGAAGGGTAAAAGGGGTAATGATGAAGAGAGAGAGAGAGAAGGGTAAAAGGGGTAATGATGAAGAGAGAGAGAGAGTGGGACGTGGGGATGCGTGGGGGTGTGGTTAAATGTCGCGGTCAGCAGTCACCACCCGGCAAACGGACTTCAAATGCCGGATTCTTGTCTCCCCAATCCCCCACTAGTAGCTGTGCCCCTTTTTTCTATTTTCTTATTCCTTTCTCCTTTACATTGATGCTTCTTTCTCCTTTTCCTTTTTTATCCCTCTGGCCTCTACTTCCTCCTCCCCTTTGTCCTAAGAAGCCATTTTTATTTATATTTTTTATAAAAATAATAATAAATGTAACATTTGTCTAGCTAATTCAATACATTCATGCATTAATTTCTTTTTGACAAGAAACCAAAGCAATGGTACTCTAACTTAAGAATTTTTGTTGAATTTAAATTTAATAATAATATTGATATTTATTGCCTAGAATTTAATATAAAATATATTATTATTAAAAATTATAATGATTTGATTCATTAAATTTCTAGAAAATTATTTGATTCCAACAACTCGATTTAGATATAATGATAAATCTAATACGATAATATGAGTAAATTAAAAAAAATTGATAATTCAAAACTAATTTAAATCGAAATTTAATATGATACTCAAAATTGAGAATTGCTAGGTATGGGGCCGCATAAATAATAATAAGTTAATTTTATTTTTCCGATATAGGTAAGCACAGTCTTTGGTGAAAATAAAAATTTGGAGCTAAATTAGTGGTTTTAGTTAACTGAGTCCGAATATTTGTAGTCTCATGAATAAAAACAAAAACAAAGGTGCGGAGGCATTTAGTAATTTACAAAAATTTTATGAAATACAAAAAAGCAACGATAGTAGTTGAATTAAGATAAATGTATGAGTTTTTTTATTTTATTTTTTACTGCATGTAATCATCATTTCTGTCTATTTTTTAGTATTTAATTGCTATTAGATATTTAAAAATAATTTTAAATTTATTTTTAAAAAAATATTTATTTACCGATTTTTGTTTTTTTAGAAAATCAATTTTCAAAACCGAAATGGCAACCGGTCATTTTGTCCTTCATTAAACAAAAACTCACTTTTTAAGGAATGCCGGTTCCAATTTACCATTATACCCATTTTATCCGTAACTTAACGGGGCCGTTGAAGAATTTAGCCAATCACGTTCACATCCCTCCAAATAATGTCATTGCCGGCAATGTTATTGTCATCCGTCACTAGTAGTTGTGCCACCTATTTACCATTTACTATTATTTGTTATACTTCAAAGTTAACAAACAAAATCAGAGCAATTATTACTACCATTAATAATATTTTCTCCATAAAAATATTGATTAATTAATTAATTATTACTGGTACTTAATTGCAACGTTTTTGTGATTTTGATAACAAAAAAAATATATCATATGAAATTTATTAAGTATTTAGTATAAGTTTATCATATGAAATTTATTAAGTACATCATATGAAATTTATTAAGTATTTAGTATTTATTAAGGCTCGATTCGTTTTAAAATTAATAAATTCGCAAGTGGATCAAACTCAATTCTTAAAAATTTCGTTTATAATGCTCAACGAGTTTAATTTGAATTCGACTTGTTAATTAATAATAATAAAAACTAGAATTCGACTCGTTAACTAATAATAATAAAAATTCGAGTTCAATCTCAATAATAACATATAATATAAATGAGATTTAAATAAATATATTTGTCAATTTTTAAACGAATATATTTATGAGTTTTTAAGTAAATATGTTTATGAACTTTTAATCGAACATGTTTGTTATCTTTTAAATGAACATATTCGTAAACTTTAAAACGAACATATTCACGAGTTAATAATCCAAACTGTATTTAGCTAAAACTCAACTTATTAACAGTAATAAACGATATTGGATAAACTTTTTTCTAAATTGAGATTTGAATAATTTGCAAGCTATTTGATCCCATTGCTAGCTCAAAATCACCATCTCCTGCCTTACTCCTTGTGTTATGCTGCTATGATATTTTACTTGAGCTTTTGCTGTTACTGAGAACGAAAATCAGAGCATCAGCTATAGACAACTTCATATACGATTATTTATAATAAATTTTCATTTTTTACTTTTAACGTAAAAAAAAAAGGACGAATGGTCGTAATTAAATTGACTTGCGCTCTAAAATGTTGGAATCAACCGAGAAGAGACCATACCAAAGATGCTCCATTTATTTTCTCAGACATAAACTTTATTTTAATACAACAAAATTTCAAGCTGACTCACAAAGTCAATAATCAATACGAAAAACCCCAGCATTTTATATGCATTTTTTAAATATATATTTTTTTGACTTTTAAATCAATCCATCTATCATTATACTGCCAGAAAATTCAATTCACGCACTTTTTAAGAAATTGACAGAACGGTTCATTTTCAACAAAAATAAAGTGAGACGGGATTGATTCAACAAAATAAAAAAGAGAAAGAGGCTCAAATCGAAAAAATAAAAAAATTGAAGGGTTTCATCATGATTTTTTTCTCTTTTTTTCCGAAATAAAAGAGTCAACTATAATATAATATAACATATATATATATATATAGTAATTATTTTAGGTATATGACAAAGTGTGATGACATTAAACCTTGAATTAGGTCTAGGCAATACATGGAATAAGAAAAGTGCCAATTAGGGAAGAAGGATGCTTTTTTTTAAAAAAAAAAAAAAAACTAGCAGAAGGATATATTAGTAATTCAATGTAAACAAGGGTAAATTCGACATTTGGTTTCGAACCTCTCTTCAAGCCAAAGACCAGGAATCTGCAACCCGAGACCATCTTTTACTCTTTCAAGTACTTGGTCGCAAAAGAAACCAAAAAAAAAGGGCGCAAACGACAAGGACGGTGATATCAGATAAATCATTCATTCCTCCGTTTATATTATATCAACGGTCAAGATCCTTCATCTCAAAATAAATGGCAGCTGCACGATCTGATACAATCACCAACATCGGCTTATGTAGAAGGACCAAGGTGCTCTAGTTCAGAAAAATTTATCACAGACTTTGGGGTTTAATTTCCTTTTTGCCCTTTTGCCTTTTTTTTTTTAATTTTTCTTTTAGCTTCAACTTCCTCCGCCCAAAGCTTTTGTTGCTTTCAGCTCAATGGAAGGACCCTGAGACTGTTCTCTCTTTCTTCCTCCGTTTCTCTGCGTTTCCTGCATTTTTCTAGTGAATTTTTTTAAAGCGTTTATCGATCTTCTTTCTATTCTCCTTCCTCTGGTTTACTTGCTTTTAAGGTACGTGTTAGTTGCTGCTTTTTTCTGGTGTTTTTCTTCATTTATTTTTATTTTGAAGTTTGTTTTGCTTCATGCTTGAGTTATTCTCTGCTGAGATCTTGGCTCTGCGTTAGTTTTCTGGTGAATGGATGTTAGCTTCTTCTTTCTCTTCTTCCCTTGTTTTTTCAAAAAACCAAAAAAAAAAAAAGGGAAAAACTTAAGAGCGTGGACCTTGATATTCTTTTTTTATTTATTCGCTTAACTTTAAATGAATATTGCTTCAATTTAGATTTTTGTAGTTTTTATTTCTTTGAATCTGTTTGGTTTTGGATTGCCGGAAAGCTGAAGCAGAATTTTAGTAGGAGAAAAATAAAATAAATGATAAAAAATAATAAAATATGCGCATAACGCAGTTCACCTCCGTTTCTGCAAAAACTGCAAGAACATAAGCTTGAAGTATTTAGTAGCTCCTATACGATTGACCCGACCCGGAGACTCAGATATTTAATCACCCTTACTTGAGCTGCTAATAACGAAACTGATGACCAATCTTAAGTCACGCACCTGATATAATCGATGTATTTTATCAGATTGGGCAACTTAGGAATTGTGGCCTAAGAATTATTTACTGTGTTTCTAAATAAATTTTTCACTGCTTTAATTCAGGCTCTTGAAGAGGAAACCGGTTACAAATAATGCTTAATACATTACAAGGCAGTTCTCTCTTTTGTTGATTTGCCCTGTACTTTTTTCCGTATTAACAATTGCTAATAATTGATGGTTGGATGATCTTTTGTTTTCTTTAGCCGTGTTATATTTATTGGTATTCTTGAAAATGATTGTTGATGTTTCTTAATGAGCTTCATTTTACCGCCTAAACAAGATGTTTAAGTTTCGTTTGGCTATATTTTTTTTGGGAGTTCAAGAATCCTTTCTACATTGTATATATCTAGAAAAGAGCACAAATTTTGACTTCGTGTTGGATTTTTTAAGCAGTTAAGAGAGGTTAACTAGTGAAGGTCTGATGTCTCCATCTCTTCTGGGTATTGAGGAGGAAGGGCAGAGCAACTTCTCTTTAGTTGCCTCGTCGCCCTCCATTGATTGTATCTCCCAGAATGGCTGTGGTTTAAAAGAACGTAACTATCTGGGTTTGTCAAATTGTTCTTCAGTTGACAGCTCTGCTGTCCCAAGTTTATCTGAGGACAATAAGAGCAATCTCAATTTGAAGGCTACTGAGTTGCGACTTGGTCTTCCTGGATCCCAATCCCCTAAAAGGGAAGCTGAAGTTTCCTTGTTGAGCTCTAGGAAACTTGATGAGAAGCCTCTGTTTCCTTTCCTTCCTTTGAAGGATGCAATTTGCTCATCGTCACTGAAGCATCATATCGTTTCAGGTAACAAAAGAGGGTTTTCTGACACCATGGACGAATTCTCAGAGGTAAAGGTTTCTGCTTATTCAGAAAAGAACTGGCTGTTTCACTTGGGCACGGAAGAGTCCGATTCTCTACAATCTGTGGGAAAAGGGCAGTTCACTGGCAGTTCTGGGATGTTATCATCTAGGCCTGCTGCAGCTCAATCAGCCTTGATGAAAGAGGTGGGCCGGAAAGTGTTACAGGACCAATCTCTTCCCACAAATGGGACCAATCTAAACCAGACTGGCACTTCCAACAACAGCAACAGTGCACCTGCTGCCAAGTAAGTACTTATGAGAGGGAGGGAGGGAGGGAGGGAGGGAGAGAGAGAGAGAGAGAGAGAGAGAGAGGGAGAGAGAGAGCTGTCAAGCACAACATGACAAATGATGGTTTACGTCTTCTGTTTCTGACAGGGCACAAGTGGTTGGTTGGCCTCCAATTAAGTCATTTAGGAAGAACACATTGACTACAACTTCAAAGAACAATGATGAAGTTGATGGAAAGCCAGGTCCTGGTGCTCTTTTCGTCAAGGTTAGCATGGATGGTGCTCCTTATTTGAGGAAAGTAGATCTGAGAACTTGCTCTACCTATCAAGAACTTTCTTGTTCTCTTGAGAAGATGTTCAGCTGTTTTACTATAGGTGAGCTATTCCTGCATGTTCTGGATAATGATAATATTTTTGTAAATAATTTTATGTATAGAAGCTTAGTTGTGTAAATCATATGCTATGGAGATGGTCACTACAATTTTCAAGTTAATTTCAGGTCAATGTGGATCTCATGGAGCTCCTGGCAGGGAAAAGCTGAGTGAAAGTAAACTGAGGGATCTTCTGAATGGATCGGAATATGTGCTTACATATGAGGATAAAGATGGTGACTGGATGCTTGTTGGGGATGTACCATGGGAGTAAGTTTCTACTAAATATGATTTTTTATCATCCATTCCTTTTTTTGTAGATATAGAATGATCTTTTTATCTTACTGTGTTAACCAATTCCTAGCTAAAGTTCTGTGCAATGTAAAAAATGGCTTGTGCAATTCTCTAATGAGTAGTTTGTGCTTGGTGCATGTGAAGAGTTCCTGCTCAAAATAACATAAGTACTATTATAATGCTAAATTTTAATATTTTTGATGTCGTTCATATATTGACAATATTGTGGTTGTTAATTTTTCCTATAACATCCTTGGAAAAGGGAAATTTTAACCCAATCCTTAATTGACTGTAGTGAAAATTTATGTATTTCCATCAAAAAGAGATGACTCATAGATGATCGTATATTTTACAAGCACAAATTCCAAGTTGTATAAATATTTGCATTGTATCATTTTACTCAGTGGAGTAAGCAGCCACTCTATGAATCAAGTGGCTATATTTCTGTTTACAACTCGTTATGGTAAAAATATATGAAATTTCTTTTCTTTTTTTTTTAAAAAAAAAAGATAATTTCTCTCTGTATTCAGTTAAATTTTTGTATTGCAATGCAAAGTGATAAAAGTTTCTGGATTCAGTCAATTTATGCTGAGATGCTTGAGAAGATCCCAGGTCTGGTGAATGTGGTTTGATAATGGAAATTAGTGTAGTAATAATTTTTTTCATGGAATAGTTCCATTCACTTGGAAGTTTTCTGGTAAAAATAATTGAGATATTGTTATAGTTGTTTCAATTTCAACAGATTACTGAACTTGTGAGATCATTAATTTTTTCTTTTTCCTCATTCTTCTAGAACTGGGGCTGTATTATCAGGCATTTGCATGTCGTCATTCTATTTTCCTTTTGTTATCCCCAATGATTTTGATCTGTGTTGAGACATGTTTATTTTGGTCTTAGTGTATTTTCAGGATGAATCAAGTTGCTCCTCACTGGTGCATAAAACGTGAATACATGATGACTAAATTTGTTCAAATGTTTACTCAGTATATTTGAACATTGTGCCACAATATTTTCATATGTAATCTCCTTAATTGGATATTTAAGATATTATTTTTGTCGAGTGTGGAGTTAATTTAAATTAATTTGGGCAGAATTCAGTTTATTGCAATTTTTCTGCATATAATACTTTATAGTTCATGACTACAAGTCTACATGTGTTGATATCTTCAGCACTGATTTGAATAAGTGCATAGTATCAGAACATGTACAAAAGTTAGCGTATAATAGATGCAAAAATATGATGAAATCAACCAGAATTGCTTGATAAGCTTAATCCTTATCTAACTTATTTGTTTTATCTTGCCCAAGGATGTTTATTGACACGTGCAAGAGGCTTAAGATCATGAAGAGCTCTGATGCAATTGGATTAGGTAAGTACCTTTTTTTAAAAAAAAACATGTTATTAATGAAGTAGCTATCAGAGTATAAATTATAATTCCAGGTGGGGTGCATGATATTCTGGTGCTTCCCTGGTTATACTTTTTTGAATGCAAGTTCTACTGTTAAAAAGGGGCTAAATATTTGAATGCTTCCTTGCTAATGTACTTGTGTGTATTATGATTTTGAATCGAAGTTGGAAGACGAAGTTTTGTGTGTTTTAGTTCCTGTCCTGATTTAGTCTTGCGCATTATGGTTAAAACAGCAATTGCCAGCTGATGAGTCTCGTTGTCTTAAAATGAAGATACAATGCATCTAAGATGCTCTGAAAAGTGGGGCTTTGGGATCTGAAGCAGCAGCAGGATTGTTCCAATTGAAGCAAGCATAATGTTTCAGAAATTTTGGTCTTAGTATTTATGTTTGGGAAAATTACCTGCTTATGTGTATTGCCAGCAACAAATGGCCGATTATGTCCCAGAAGTAATTTCTATTAAATTTTCTGGCTGAAACAACAATTTCCTACTCGATACTTCTCATAATATGTTAAATATTATTGTTGTTATGGTTCTGAGAGTTGGTGTTACTGTCTTATTTTCATCGTTTGGACTGATTCTGCAGCTCCCAGAGCAATGGAGAAATCCAAGATCAGGACCTAGTGATGCACTCTGGTTATGGGCAAAGAAGTATTCAGTTTTGGAAGGGTGGAAAGAGGAGGGTACAGTAAAGCTATGATGTTTGAAGAAATGTGCGACTGGATGGCTTTTATGATTGGGATGCAACATCTCATTTTATGCGTTGATTGCATAAAGAAGTTCGTGTTTGTTTATGCCTTTTCAAGTCTGATTTTTTTCTTTTTCTTTTTAAAAGAAAAGATGTGAGTTAAAAATATCTATATATAAGTTTAGTTTCTTGAAGTGATGTGTATTTGACAAGTGATGAATTAAAGATGGCTTGAATATTGGTGCTCCATATGCAGTTTTTTTTAATTGTGTTCTGGTATATGTCAGTTTTGCGTCTGTGAGACTTGGGGTGTTTTTGGGCGTTATAATGGCATGGGATGGCAGGTCCGTCCGAACTATAACCTGAATGGTGGATGCATATCGAATTAGATAAAAGCTATGTTGTCTTTCAATTTACAGCACGGATTTGATGGGTGGAATTTACCTGCCAATTCTATCAATGTGGCGTCGTATAAAAAATCATCTGATGGTTTCCATGAGTTTCTCGTGAATTGAACTAATGGCAATTGATCTATTGTATTTGGAATTCACCATGAGAGTGAGAGCTCCTAGTTTAGTTGCAGACAAAGCAATTCTTCCTTCATTTTTGCATTCTAATCTAATCTAATTAAAGCGTTAGTTGTCTCATAATGTCTCCTTTAGTTTAGACCATGCAGCCATTTAACAACTTTCCAACGTGGGAACTATTTCACAGAAATTTGGTAGGGTAGGAATTACCATGTTTATCATCTTGTACAAGCCATTTGGATTTTGCCATTGCAAGTATTCTTAAACTTAATAAATATTTCTCTACATCAGATTGCATTGGAGTTTGAGCATTCTACTCTTTGATTGATCGATGTGAATTAACCATGTAGATGGACAATATTTTTAGACTGCAAACGACTATATTATTATTATTATTATTATTTTTAACGTTAGAGATTAAATTTATATTTCCGAATTAATGAAGAAATAAATGATCAGTTTCAAAAAAAAAAAATTATAAATGATCAAATAAGTAAAATTTTAGAGCGGCTAATTGTTGCTGTTCACAAATGACGGATAATTATAGGTCTTTCTGTATACGATAACTTGTTACAGTTTCTCAAAAGAGAAAGAAAGGGAAATTAAATCTCTCTTCAAAGTTCAGAAGTAACGAAATCCATTATATCGACAGAAACTAAAATCTCGTCGTAGCTGCCTGCAGAATTCTTCTTCTTCTCTCCTTGTTGGGTTAGATAAGCCAATTTAGAGAATTTTGTATCACCCATCCCCTGTAACCGCAACCATTTACGGTAAAAGCACTTTTACTTTGCTCGATTTTCTCTTTCGTACTCATAATTGATGTTTCTTTTAATCTCAACTAAGTATGTTTATGCTTCTGCTTGAACAATGATTCTGTGTTTCTCTAATCTTCATTATAAAGTGACCTTCATTGAAGACTATTGAAATAAACAGCAACTAATTATGGGTCTTTTAATAATGAAGTTGAATTAGTGGAGATTGTCCGTTTGGAATTTTTCATTTTTATGTGGGGTTGCTAAAAGCAGCTGAAGTTATGATACTCGCAGCTGTTTCCAACGACTAGTTTTATGATTAATTTGATTGCTTTCTGAGCTCTTTTTTTAATCGCCTATGTTAGCTGTTCTTGCTGAATGTGTTGGGACATATTTATTCTAATCCACTGATTAAAGAAGACGAGCCTCTTGTTTGTTGTTGTGTCCATTTCTATTTTTGGGCCCTGTTTAATTTTTTCAAAAGCATTATAACTTGCAGCCCGCGTTAGAATGCTGTCTAGATTATCATATCTGTAATCTATGTGATAGAGAACAATTTTGGATGGCATTATAAGCCATAAAAAATGAATGAAGCTTTAAGTTTTGAACCTGATTGAAATGGATGAGTTGGTGAGACTGGATAAATTGAATTTGGAGCTCTGAAAGCAATAGTTATATATAATGGCATTCACAAATGCAAGACATTGGATGGTCTACAAGGTTGAATGTGACACAAACAATGCGATGAAACAAGGAAATATATGTGGTGAAGCATTGATTTATGGTGTTATATGGTGCTGTTTGTGCCTAAAAAAGCCATAAACTCTCAGCAAGCACTACTGAAAAACATTGGAGATATTTGACTTTGATCAAGCTAGACTTTCGATTGGGAGGCCTTTGTGAAGTAATTAAAATCTAATAATTTATGTTTGTTGATAGTATAAGGTTTAGCGTATATCTATTTATGAATCTAGATAGCTAGACAGATAGTTTGAATAAATTGATTTAGATAGGTTGATGCACAGTTAATTACATTCATTACAAGAGTTCTAGATAGTGCAGATGAAGTGGAAAGAATGAAGAATGTGGAGAATGATGTAAACTTGATTAAAAGTCAATGTCATGATGTCACTAGCACCGAGTAGACATGCTAATTCAAGCTCATTTGAAGACTACAATATGATATGGAGGCTGATGATTCTCTAAAAGAAACATGAAAACCCAATAGTCAAGAAGTGGATCCTTGTTTTTTTCTCACTAGATAGATCCATGGAGTTAAGTAAATGGGGATTGTTGAAATTATAATAATAGATTATAAACTTTGAATGGGAGTAAGTTGTTATCGTGTATTCACTATATGAATTAACTCATGTTTGGTGCCTGAAATTATGACATAGAATTTAAGAGAATGATTGAGAGATTATTAATGTTGTTACTAGGTACATTTACTGAAACTGGAGCTCTTTATAACAAAAGGTCTGGTGTGCAAATTATTTGGCTCTCTATCGTTGGTTTTTTAAAGTTGCAGCAGCAAAAAGATTATAAATGGTTGGAAATTTGTCTCTCATAAATTTCATTATTCATAAAGCTTTAAATAGACAAATTGAAAACAGAATATTGCAGAAAATATGCAGAATAAATTCTGCAATAGAGATGGTGGAGAGATCTTTAAACTCTTCTAGGGAGGAGATTTTTAAAGATGACAATTGGACTTGCCCTCGAAATTTTTTGTGATGGGGATGGGGCGAGAACGGTAATACATCCCTTGCCCCGAATATTTATATATATATATATATATATATATATATATATATAATTATTTATATTTTTAACATAATTAATATTTTTAAAAATAATAAAATAAAAATATAACACTTATGTAAAATAAAAAATGTTTTTTTATTTAAAAAATTAATTAATTAAAAATAAAAATATTTTTAACATTAAAATAAAATAAATTTTTTTGATAAAAATTGGGGTACGGGGCGGGTTTCGGGATCAGAAACTCCGCCCTGAACCTGCCTCGTTACCATTCCTAGAGATTTTGGACTCAAATCTCTCTGAAATTGTCACAAGAACTTTTTCAACTATCTTGTTATCTTGAAAATTCTCACCAAGCAACCTAATTCTGTTAAAAATTAAAGAAATTTGGTTAGAATACTTAGTGATAGTTTCATCCTCTTGTATTCTAAGATATTCAAAATCCCTTCTCAAGTTTAAAATTTGCATTTGTCTGATTTGATCACTGTCTTGATACTCCAATTTGAGCTTTTCCCAAGCTTTTTTCTATTGTCTCACATGTCATGATTTTGGGAAGATTGAATTTACAAAAAAAAATTTGAATGAAAATTTTGGCTTTGTATCTTTTGGTTTTTTCTTCTGAATGAGCTTTAATTTGGGAAATGGTAGGATTTGCAAGGAGTGGGTGTAAGGGTATATATTCCTTTGCAACTTCCCATAAATCATAGGCTTCAAGGTAAGATTGCATTTTCACTAACTAAATTTTATAGTTTTCACTAGTGAAGGTTTGTGGGCCATTCAAAGAGACTATTGCATGACATGTTTAACAATAAGGTTAAAAATGGGTAATGGCTTTCAAATGGGTTATATGGTATTTTGACCAAATTCACAGGTTTTATAAGACCAATGGAGGCTCTGATACCAATTGTTGATTTTTTAAAGTTGCAAACAGCAAAAGGATTAAAAATGGTTGAAAATTTGTCTTCATAAATTTCATTATTCATAAAGCTTTAAATAGATAAATTGAAAACAGAATACTGCATAAATATATGCATAATAAAATCTGCAACTAACATGAAATCAAAACAAAAACTTAAATCAGCAAAATCCTAGATTTCTAACTAAAAAGATTCCTCTAACAGCTAAATAACTTATTAGAATTTAAAATAGACTTATTCAACAACTAAAACGCTAAAAATCCTATTGCAATTTACTGCATCTCTAGGATAGCAACTATGCAACATTCAACATGTGTGTTGGTTCCATGGAGAAGTAACAACCAGAATGTAGTATCTTGGTTTAGTGCAAAATTAAAATATAGAGTATGGCACAATCTATGTGTGGGGGAGTGTGGATATATCAAGTACTAAGTGAAGTTGGTCTTAAGTCATCATTGCCGACAAAGTTGTGACATGATAATCTAGTTGCTCTTTATATTGCCTCAAATCTTGTGTTTCATAAATAAAAACTATGCATATTGAGATTGATTATCATTTTATTCATGAAAAGATTTAGTAGAAGTTCATCTATTTAGTATATGTTAAAACTGGAGATCAATTACGAGAGAACTTAATAAGAGCCTTGAACAAAGCTCCAATTGAATATATTTACAACAAATTGGGTATGATTTACATCTATGCTTTATCTTGAGAGGGAGTGTTATAGAATAGGAAGTTAATCTATAAATATTTCTATATTGAAATGAATAATGTAATTATAAGAATTAGCATAATTATAGTGATTTTATTCTTTTCCTTGCTGAGAGTTTTATACTAGATATGAATAAAAACATATGAATTTTCCCTTCCAAACTTAAAGATATCTTCTTAGAACTAAAATTTGAGTAGGATCATTGAAATTATTTTGATATTATGATATGTGGACATGTTACATCTCTGTGCCTTACAGTTATAATAGCGCTAATTTGTTGATTAAACTCATGTAAATTACGGAGGCTGGGAGTTTGTCCTATCAAACCGTGGCATAACTTTGCCATTGCCGCAAAACTTATCACTGATCCTATTTATGTTATTCTGATATGTAAATATGTGACATCTTTTTGTGCCATATAGTTAATGCATTTCTAGAGTTGTTTACTAAACCTCATCTAGCTTCAAATATTTTGATCAGTAGTCTGTCCTATCAAACAATGGCTCAGTATTGCCCATGGTTACAAAACTTATTGGTTTTCAGTACAAACACTGAACTTCAATTTGTATCAATACTTAACTTTGACTTTGTTAGGATTTGGTTAATTTCAGCCAGAATTTAGCCAAGCAAAATATTTCTTAATTAGTTTGACAAGTAAAAATAGATTGAAAGAGGTCCTTATGTAGTAGTTTGTACATGTGCTTGTACACAAATGTTCTCTCTTCAGATGATTGCCCTACTTTTTGCTTGTACATGTGCCTCTCGTCAAATTAGTTTTACTTCATTTTTACAACTAAGGTTTTGAAGCACTTAATATTTTGTGATTGAAAACATGAGGAAGAAAAATCAATTAAAATAGAAGCGCTTTGTAATATTTCTAAATATTGTTATCGAAAGCCATAGGAATATAGTACAACAATGTAGAACAATCCTATATTATTAGCATATACAGTCCAATTAATCAATTCGAACCACTGCAAACGCGGCATACCCCTTAGAACTTTACCCACGTTTAATTACCTGCCAAAAATCCTCAAGTGTGCGACCTCCATGCTTTTAGGGAAAGGCTGTTGTTCATGAAATACACTATAAATCTGTAATACATTTAGGTGCCCCAAACGATATTCTTATTGGTCTATCCAGAATTTGGGACACGAGCGGTATGAGTTACCACAATTACTTAAAATTTAAGATTCTCATTATATTAAAGATAAACTGTTAAAGAAATAAAGCAGAGTATTAAGAGGGATTTAATTCTTCCCAATACCATAAGAGTCACGATGAAATTAAATTTGCACATTATTCTTCCTCATAGGACTCCTTAGTTTTATTTTTGCACAAACCTTAAATGATGAGAAATAAAATTTAAATATAAACAGCTTTTTAGGGAGCTGCAAAGGCAGGCCAGGATTATGCTTTTCCTGGCTGCAGAATGTCCTCCATACTATTCAAGAGTTTTTCCTGTTTGCCTATCTAAATGGGTGTTGATAACACCTGTCTTAAAATGCCACACTATCTTACTATAATTTGATTTTGGGAGTGGAGTTGTTGTCAATATGGTACTTGTAAGTTGATTAAAATATTTTTGCAGATCTTTAGAAGAATAAGGCTTTAGATATTAGATTTGAGTTCTATATGGCATTAAGAAGGATTCAAAGATAAATGTCTGTTAGTCCAAGTATGGAGGTCAACTTGTTTTGAAATTTGAATTAGCTGCTTCTTCATACGAGTCAATTGCTCAATCTAGCTTATTAGATGCCAAAGGTGAGAATGGGGACTGCTTGGTGTAACTAATGATTTTTCGCCGCTATAACGATATAGGCTTGCATTTACATCTAGGAATGGTTACCCAGATTATATACCCATGTCATCCTTTGGTGAGAAGAAGTGAGATGATATTTCAGTGGATATTGTAGTTAACAGTACAGCCATATAAAATTTCCAGCAGTCAGAAGATTTGTCATTTAGACTAAAACCACTATATTTTCTTTTTTTTTTTTTTTTTTTCCTGAGAAATGGCATCAACTATGCACTAAAATTTTTACATAATATTGGTAGATCCATGATTCATGTAATACACATTAAAGAGAATGCCGGCTTTTGTGGTGGATGTTGTACTCACATGTTGCTGAATACTTTGTGAGTATTCAATTCTAAAGTTAGATTTAGAAAGTGGAAGTTAGAATCTGGGATTCATTGTTGTATTATTACAACACAGCACTTTATAATGATATCCAAGAATTTCTCTGTAATTTATCGTAATTTTATGTTTCGTGCAACAATTATCTGAACTTGATTATAGTGCTTTTTTACTTTTAATGTATGCTATGACCTTTTTCAGATGCAATACTATTATTCCTGTAATATGTCCTGCGGGCTTTTGAAAGTCATTAGTTGTAATGTAAGATTTGTTGCCGCTATCAAGTATGCTCATATTAGTGCCAGCTTAATCATGATTAATACTATTTTTATATTCTACAAATCAATTTTTCCTCTCAATGTTCTGGTTCTGATTATGTTGATCATAATGCTTCATGGATCTAAATCAAGTAAAAGTTGGATGTTTTATGATTTTGCTGCTGTTTAAGAAATCTTAACCTCCAATCATGAGCATATCTCATGCCTCCACCAATTGAAAAATCTTTTAATTCTTTTACCTTTCAAAACAGGGAAGCATCTTTGAGAGTAATCACTACAATAGTAGCAGGAAAGTGCAAAATCTAGCTTATGTGGGTGCCCTGACACTTGCAAGGAGCATCTATTTCCCGTAGTAGTCTGGGTAGATAAATTTGGATTGACCTAATAAATAGGGGTAAAAACACTGTACTTTTGCATTTCATTGTTTCTCAAAACAGACAGAATCCACACTCTTTCTTAGGTAATTTGTGAGCATCTTAATTCTTTGTTAAATATTACTTGCGCTTACATGTTAACACACTTATCAGAAACAAGTGTTGAACACGTATCCTTATGACTGTCTTTCTAGAAAGGCCTGCTTAGCATGTTTGTGATTAATTTTTCGCTTCCTTGTTTGGGAATTCAGGAGCATGTCACTGTCTGGCATGGTGTGGTCTATGCTTTTGCAAGGTTTTGTTAATTGGAAGACTGCTAATTGAAGAGAAGCACTTTTGGTCTTTCATATTTTGAGCTTTGAATTGGTTGATAGCTTTCTACTTGTGTTATGTTTATGGCGATTTAAATTTTTAGGTTCCAGAATTGCATTCAATTTGAAAGTTGGACTTGACATAAAAATATATATGTATATATATATATATATGGATCTGAATGACGGGAATGTTGGGGTAGTCATTTTGGTTAGTTGCAGTCATTAATTGAATGATGGATCCCATTGAGATTCCTTTCTTACTACGATTTGTGACTCAGCTCATAGTTGCAGGAATGTTATATTAAACACAAATCAGTTTAATACTCAATTTGGTTCAGTTGTTGAGTGATAGCTAGTACTGTTGGTTGATGAATGATGACTAGTAGTGATAGTTGATTGATATTAATATTTGATAAAACTAATTGAACTATTGTTATTAGAATATAAAATTGTCAATAGGAATATAATTTATTTTATTTAAAATATATATTTTTATAAGATGTATGAATAAATAAGGTAATTATTTGATATAATTATTTATTATAATTAAAATAATAATATAATCAATTATAAATAATTTTGTATATATAATTTATAAATAAATTCAATAAATTTATCATAATTTTATGCTTAATATATTAAATGATATATATAGTAATTAAAAATATAGTATATTTGTTCGTCATTAAAAAATAAATGATATTTATTATTTATCATATTTGTATATTTGTAATTATAAATAATTTATTGATTAAAAAAATTAATAATTATAAAATAATTTATTGATTGAAAAATTAATTTGGAGAAAGTAAGTATTTTGTAATAAAGATAATATAATTCAAATAAAAAATAAAATAAAATCAGCTATTAAATGGAGTTTTTCAATCAGAACTGATCGAGGTTAGAATCTGCCATCAACTACTTGAAATATTTTTCAAACATTATTTTAACAGCTGTGGTCAAACAATTTTTAATTCTAAAAAGCTGAATCACACTCTTTAAAAAGATAAAACATTGTTACCCAATAACTGCACCAAAACCTAGCTTCATATTGAGAATTTCAAATGGTACACGTAGGGGCGGATCTATGTGGGGTCATTTATCTCTATTATCAATCACAAATTAGAAAAGACTATATATTATATATTGTCTTCATATTCAAATTTATCTTTGCCCCAATATATTTAATATATCAAATATTTTCTTCAATTAATTAATTAATATGTAATTAATAATAAAATATAAAATTAAGTTTATATAATTAATTATATAATTTTTATTATATTTATCATATAATTACTGACAATTATAGTTTATTTTTATATTTCTTCATATAATTGTTATATTCTTTCATATAATTACTACCAACTATTTGTTATATTTAATATATAATCATATAATTGCAATTGATTGTATAGTTTTTACTATATTCCTCGTATAATTGCTGACAGTTATATATTTTTTATTATATTACTCATATAATTGATGACAATTATATGTTATTTCCTATGTATTATCATATAACTACTAACATTTTAATTTTAATAATGAATATAATATATTAAAATATTAATTAGATCTCACAAATTAAAATTGATTTCAATTGTATAGATAAAATGTGCTTGAAAAATGTAATTGAAATTTTACTAATATGGCAGTGGGGACCATATTTTGCCCCTATTGAAATTATCTTCTAGATTCACCCCTAAGTACACAGATTTGGGGACAAGCACTTGGGAGATATTTAGTTTAATTGTTGAATGCAGCTGATAGTTGGTAGTTGATAACTGATTGATATTAGTATATAGTAAAATTAATTGAATTGTTGTTATTAGGATGTGAAATTACTATTAAAGGTATAATTTATTTTAAAAAGTATTTTTCTATGATTGATATAATTATATATTTTAATGATTAAAATAATAATAACAATAAAATATAAATAATTATAAATAAAATTTTTCACAATTGTGTATCTATAATTTATAAATATAATAAATTAATATAATATATTTTATATTTAATAAAGTGATTTTGAAGATGTGCATTTTTTTTAATAAAAAATGTTACAATATGATATATTTTATTATAAAAGTTAATTTTGTTATTTTATTAGAAAAAATTCTATTTTGAAACTTTTTCAAAATAGCTGATGTTTTTTCAATCGGTAACTATTTTGGCTTTTTATCAGCTACCAGCTAAGATTATCAAATACTTATATTCAACTATTAAATATCAAAAAATTATCAACTGCTTCCAACAATAAAACCAAACAATAAAAAAGCCTACATAAAAAATTGAATACCTTTGGTCTTTATTATTGGTATTATTATTATTATTCTTCATAGGACTCCGGCTGGGATTAACTATTAATATTCTGTAAATTAGAGACAAATTTTTTTTCAAAGGATCTTTTGCATTGAGGCTAACCTTTTTTAATTGGTAGAAATTTTGGCTTCACTCAATGCTCTTTCTCGCACGCACATATGGATGCTCATATTTTCTGTGTGCAATTGATAAATTGTAATTTGAAATGGCCAACATGATATTAGAACTTAGAAATGTATTGTCTTTGTTCAAGTAGTTAGAAAGAAAGTCATGTAGAAGCCAGATGCTTTTCATGGCTTTGTCTTCATGCATTGAATTACCAGGTGACCTGTTGAGCCCTGAATCCCTCCAAAAGTATTACATTATTGGACACTTGAAATGGAAAAAGAAGACAAATGCTCAAGCACTATGGCGATACCTTCGCTTTCCTTTTCGTATTAGAAAATAGAGGCCCTTAACATAGACATCTTAAAATTGCTGGCAGTCATATACGTTATTTTCGAGCATCCGCTAGGCAGCAACAAATATGAAAGTGCATAATGTGACATTTCAACATTAGTATTATTGCATCCTTCAATGTGTACTTATCTTCACTAGATCCTTTGTCTGATCTTGAGATGTGACAGTGATTTTAGTTGCGATTTTTTGAGATAATCTCTTGATTGAGAAGTTGAATTCTGATTTAGGTAGAAAAAAATACAAAAGGGCAAGGATAAGCATAATCTGAACTTCACTTGAAAAAAAAAAATTTCGGTGATTAGACCGTCTCTTCTTGTTGGGTCCATTTTTTTTGTCTCGTGTACTTGTTACTATTAGGGAGATCGTAGCTGTGAGATGCTTTCTGCACAATAAGAGCATAAGAACAAAATTAGGGATATCTAACTCAATTAACCAAATCTTTAATACCAAATTAGCTGGGTTGACTGTGGAGACTGTAAAATTTTCTGTTTCCTGGTTCGACTTAGATAAAGGCTTCATTTGTGCACTAAAATCTGGACAAGTATAGCTAAAATTCCTCACTGAAATTTGGAATATAGTTGTGGGGTGACACTCAGCTCTGTCACTCATTAACTCAGGATGGAGGTAGCAATGAATGCAATTGATCTTCATGATTGTGCCCTATGTTGCCACATCTTCTTTTGGTACTGAATGATTCTTGTTTTTGCACACAATTTTATTGGCTTCAAATTCTTCATCAAACTATGGGTCGTGTTCCTCTCCAAGAACTCCACGCTTTTCTGCTAGCAACCACCCCATTTTTCAGTGAGTAACAAAATTTCCATTCTAGTGAAGAGAATTGAATGATCCTAATAGGTTGATGCTGAAATTTAGGCTGAATCGAACACGTTTTCAATTTCCATTGATTCTTCCAGCTGGGAAATGGTCCTTGCCTATGTTATATTATCATTTAGTATAAGTGTATATGGATTGGCAATTCGTCAGATAAACAAATGTAGGGTTCTTAGGGCTGAAAGGGGGAGGCTACCTAATGAGGACTTAACTGGGACGCCGTTGAATTTTAATTTTTATGGAAAACAGATTGACATTTACTTGAGAAACAGGCTCCACCTGCTATAATTTATTACTCTTTTCAAACAGGAGAATAAGGCTATGCAGTATTGGTGCTGGCTTCGCCATTTTTGTGTAACTTAAGCTGACATTAATTGGAGATCTGAAAATTAGTCGGTGTATTAAAATCACACTGCTTTTAAGCTATCAGATTATTGGAGAAATAGTTGAGCACTGTTCACTTTAATAAACCCTAAGGATCCATGCCCAGAAGAATAAATCGGTTTTATTGGTCCATTAAAATTATATCTTCACAAAAATGATATAATGGATTTCAATTATTTTTTCGTGCAGTAAATGGGGGTATGCTTTCAAATATAGACTATAATATATTAAAATAAATAAATCAGCTTATGTATAAGTTAGTGGAGCTTTGAGTTGATTGCATGTGCTCCAATAATGGCAACCACCAACCGAAGGGAAAATCTCATCTTATAGAATTATTAGGGAAGTGCAGTTATTTATTTGTGAAACATATTACTCTCTTCATCTTGCTTATCCATATGTGTTTACCTAATTTTTATGATAAGTTGGTGGAATCTCCATAGGATTAATTGCTAAATTGGGAATTAAAGAAATAATAAACCTCAACTTGTCTGCGAAGGTTAGTAGCTATTGTTGTGTCAGTTACGGATTGCTTTCCGTTTGAACATGTGAGGCTGAGCCAAGCAATTGGGTCAGCACTATGATTAGTTTCTGTCGTTTTGGTAAAGATTCATAGTCTCAGCTCTCAATATACTCTTTTGCTTAGGCTTGCATTTTTTTTTTTTGGGGTCTCTTTGGAATGTTTTATTCTAACCCAAAAAAGCTAAAAAGGCAAACCTTTTGTCACTCACACCCTCTTCAATAAATTAAAAAAAGATTAAATTTCCTAAATTTCTGTCTAAAGTCAATGAAGAGTTAGCCTACTGTTGTGGTTCTCTTGCAGTAAGGATCCGACACTCAATTCTTCTTTCTACTCCCAATTCTGAAGTCTTATACTCATCTCATCCATATACATGGTTGAACTTTTAGAGGGAAAGCTTTTGTGCAAGAGATTCTATGAATGTGTATTTCTCTTCTCTCTCTTGACATGGGAAAGAAGTTGATTGACCTCTAAGAAGATAATTCCAAGGATTTTTACAGTGGTAATTAAGTGCCCAAGCCACTCCAAGGCAATTCATGGGTGATTAAAAAAAAAATCATTTAGATCTAAGCAAGGACTGATATAAGGCTATAGAATTTTGCTAAAATTAGTTTGGGGCTTCGAAAATCAATTAATAACATCTTTGTGGATCTAGCATATTGTGTGTGTCCCAATGTGATGTGCAAAGCGATTTTCTTTTGATGATTTTTTTCTTATACTATTTTAAAAGCTGGAATTTATTTATTATTGCCGTTCATTTTAATAGGTGAAGTATACATTCCTTTGAAAAGATAACTGATATCGCCTTAAAGCCATTGTTTCCACTTTCCAAAAGGGAACGAAGGCCAATTTTGTCTTTCGCCCATCATACATAAGATTGCTTGATAATTTCCAAAATTGTATGCCCATATGATCACAGTCTACATAAGGTGGTAGGGATTAAAATAAAGCTTTTAGGCTATAGTTATTGCTTAGTCCTCTCTCATTAATAAATGAATAAATGTGACCATTTTAAAGCCAAAATTAAAGGAGAATGGAAGTTGGGTCTTGATAGTCCTAGAAGATATGTACATACATATATTTTAATTTTTCATCATGTTGAGTATAGTCAAAGACTGGATCATGTGGATAATTATTAATACACATACGTGAAATATATACATACATATATGTAGTTAAAGTGGAATTTATTTTAAGAGGCTTTCTTTTGAAAAAAGAAAAAAAAAATCTCCTAGGAAATGAATTTCATAGATATAAAACCTTTAATTTAGGGGTATAATTGATGAGTGTTGAAGAAAATGGAGAATAGCTTTACCCCAATCTTAGTTGGTGGTCAAATTAATAGATGGGGTCTCTAACGTTTTAGTATATACACTTCTCCTGGATAGATCGTGTTTGCCATATTCCATTGTGATATTCTTTCAGAGAGAGAGAGGAGGAAAAAAAAAAAACTTTCATCATTATCGTTGTTTTAGGAGGATCAATTGAAAACTTATTTTTCTTGTCTGTATTTTCTGAAAATACAGCACGGCATTTCTTAATTATCACTTAGTCATTATTACAAACAAAATGCCCCAAAATTAATTAATATTGTGACTCCTGATTTTGGAAGCAAAATATTAGCTGTGTTTTTATGTCGTTAAATGTTAAAGCTTAAGAGGTTTTATTAGCAAACAAATAAAACTATTGGTATCCAAAAGGTAATAATGTTTGAGAAGAAGAGAAGGGATAAACAGAGTCAAGCGTGAGAAGAAAATTGCAGAAACAGCAGTAAATATGATTTTGTAATTTGCATTGTACCCAATTCACGTGGTTTAACCCTTTTTATTAATTGGGTTGGGACCCTTTTCTTTTTTTTCTTTTCTTTTCTTTCTGTTTTTTTTAACTGTTTTTTACTGTGGACTTTTTCCATTTAACATTTATTAATTTTTTTTTACTAATTATAACGAAAATGAGCCAGTGAGGGTTGACCAACGCCGTCCACCTATAATTCGAATCTCAAGACGGCTTATCTAACGGCGTTAAGAGGGGGGGCACGTGATTGGGGTAATGTTTTTTACAGTATGAGAAAAAAAGTGTCAAAAAATTTGTCAACTCAAAGCGTCTTGTTGATGCTTTTTGAGAGGTTGGGTGTGTTTTAGTTGAGAAAAATAACATCAATTTTTTAGGAAATTATTTTAAAAAATAGATTTTATTTTTAATTGTATTATTTTTTAATTTGAAAAATTATAATTATAGTCACTGCTTCTGTTTTATATGTAGGGTCTACTGGTCTAACAGCACTCTCAGCTCTAATTCCGATACTTGCACGAGAGGAAAATAAACTCACACGTTGAATCTTAGCTCAGTAGTCCAAGATAATCACATGATCAAAATCAAGTCATAATCTCAAATTTGATCCAAGATAATTACAGGATCAATACTGATTGAAGATAACAACATAATTGATAAGTAAATAATATATATAGAGTTTAAGATAACCACATGACCAACGTCAAGTCATAACTCAAATCCGATCTAAAATAATTACAGAATCAATCAATACTTCTCATGACCAAAATATCTACATGCCAAGAAGTTACTATTCTATTGTCATGTCAATAAATCTCTGAGCCAAATTTAGGCTAATACATAAGCTATAATATATCATTTTTCATAAAATAAATATTAATTTACATAGATATTGCACAAAACCACCTTAATCCTCAGTTATTCTTCATTCCAAGTATCCTATAAAACATATCAAATTCATTTATTAATAGTCAATACTATAAATAATTGCACAGACCTGTTCTAGACTTTTCTTGCATCTGTCGGTTCTTTTCTTTTATTCGGTTTAGGCATTTTGTATCGATAGTGCGTCGGATAGAATATACGTAATTAAATATAAGGTATCCGAGAATAATAATAATAATAATAATAATAATAATAATAATAATAATAATAATAATAATAATAATAATAATCACTTCAATAACTAAAAACTATCTTATTTTTAAATAAAATTAAGTATATCTCATGTTGATTCGTGATCTTAAGATTTATATCAATTTAATGGTTTAAATACTTATATCTAATATTCGCACGTTATATTTTATGTGTGTCAAGATATATCCAGCCTTCAAAATAATTTTATAAAATTAATTATTCTCTATATAAATTATTTTTAAGCTAAAGCCCTTTTTAGTCTGGTTAATATATTAAAATTGTATGGTTGATTTTGTTTTTAAGTATGGATCCCACACTTTATATTTTAATTGTGTAAACTAAGTTTCTCTCAAACTTGCTTATCCCTTTGGTGGGTTTAACCACCTACTCTTTCAACTCTTATCACATAAATATATCTATATCAAAATCTATAACCTTCAAACTTAGCTTTTAAAGCAATAAAAATGAAAACCCTAACTTTTTACTAATACTTGCTATAACTTTTAAAACACTTAAAGAGGAAGGTTTTTAACCATAAACTCTCAAGGTCAAGCTATAACCTAACATATTTGGAAATAAGTCTCTACCATAAACGAATTAAATATAATTAAAGCTATAAAATCTTGTAAAAACGAAAGGGAAACGTGATTCATTATCTCAATAGAAAGAAACACGATCAAGATTGAAGATTTTCCTCCTATCTTCCTCCTATGGCCTAACCTCCTCAAGAGTACCTCTTCTCTATATTCCTTAAGAATTTGCTTAAACTTTGATCTTTTGCTTTAAATTAGGTGTTTAGAGCTGGAAATTAAAGAAAAATATAAGGCATTAGCCTTTGGTGTGAGAAAACTTTGAATTATAGGGTTTATTTTGATTTTTAGGTTGTGAGAAAAAAAAAAGAACAACTAATGACATTTATATCTAACGATTTTCATGAACGTAATAATTATTGTCACAATCGTGAATCTGCTTAAATCTAAAATTTCTTATTGCAATGGTGACGGTCGTAAAAGTATTGTCACCGTCACATCTCACTTTTTTTTTTTTTTTTTTTGTCACTTTTCAATTATTTTCTTATAACTATTACTCACATGCTTATATCTCTTCATCCATATTAATTATTAAGTTTTAATTACATGAGTTACAATTAGTCTCTTGCAGATGGTCCTGCCAAAAGATCCTTTTAAGGATCGCCACACCAAGGTGGAAGGCCACGGTCGTAGGATCCGTATGTTAGTAGTGTGTGTAGCTAGGATTATCCAACTCGCTCGAGAGTTGGCCCACAAATTCATCGGTGAAACTATTTGGTAGCTACTAGAGCACGCAGAGCCAACCATTATTGAAGCTATTGGAACTAGCACCGTTCTTGTGATTGTTGTCTCTAATGTCATAGAATAATAATAATAATAATAAATTTTATGAAAAAATAGAAAATAAAAGCATGTAAAACATACATAAACAAATAAAATTTTCAGTCCTCAATTTTCTATTTGAAAAAATAGAAAATAAGAAATTAATAAAAAAACCGAAAACATTTAATCAAATTAAACAGCCCACAAATTTTCCACTTTTTGTTCTGACTTCCCTTCTCCCTTTGCACTATTCCACATTTTCTATCTTCATTTTCTACTTTTTTTTTTAAAGAATAATTCATTATATATGGTGTGCAGTGCAGGAATAGTCCTAAAGGAAAAAAAAGCACAAAATCAATCTATATATGATTTCATTGATATTTAGAAATTTTGACAGACGTGCTTATTTTTTTTAATTTTCATTTTGTAGAAATAATATCTTCTATTTATAAAAAAACTATAAAATGACGTGATAATAGATTAGTTAAAGCAGAGAAAATGTTGAGAGTGAATCACCGTCCAATTCATTATTTCATGATCATAATTCATAAATAATTTATAATCAATTAACTAAAGCTATTGTCTCAATCCATCGTTAACAGTGAGATTATTACAAAATCAAACATTACGATTGGAATTAAAAAGAAATAAAAAAGCCAAATTATAATTCCGAGGCAGAACCCTGAAATCCAACTGAACCAAAACACAATTGAATTCTAGTTTCGAAGGTCTAGTTGGAATTGGTTGAGTTGGTCAATGGTAATTAAATCCCGCTTCTATCTTCTCTCTGCCTGCACCTGACACTGTATTACACCATTTTCTCATTCCCTAGGGATTGCTGTGCCCAAAATTAACTGTTGCTATTCTGCAAGCTTTTGTTTTTTCTTTGTATTTTTACAAAAATGAAATTATTTTCAAACTGTACTTACAACTGCCAAGACAAAATTCTATTTATAATGTTTTTATAAATTTTCCCAGAGACCAGTTAGTTTAACCTCCCATAAGCATGTGAAAGCCGAATCTTGAAGATATTTCTTATAAGTGAAATAAAATGCCTACAGAATTGAAACTAACTCCATTAACTGTGTAAGTAAGCGGATTAATAATTTTAATTCGAAGTAGTATAGTATTAAATTAATTTTTGGTAATTTTAAACTCATATTTGTATTTAAAATTTTAAAACAAAGCTACCCTTAATAAACCCATTAACATAGTTGCAACTTATTTTCAAAAAGAGAAAAACACAGTCACAACTTACAAAACATGAGGTGAGAATAAGAGAATGCCACCGTTAGAAATAAAGAAAAAGCATCTCGTTGACTTGTTACTGTAGCTAATAACTTACAGTTGCCGGTGCCATCCAAATCCCAACACTCAACTTTTGCTTTTAAATTAATTAATTATACAAAAATGTCCATTTTCCTCTATTTAACAGTATTTGGATTGGATATAACATGTCCCATTCCTCCAAGGGTAGAGAAAAGAGAGGGGAGGCATTTTAAAATTTTGGCACCTACAGCCTACAGTGAGAGAAGAAGAGCCTAATTTTCAATTCTTTGTATCTTTTCTTTTGGGTGCCATTGAATGAGAAAGAAATAGGAGGAAGAAATTAAGTAAGAATATAGAATTAAGCAGAAGGAGAATACAAAAGAACCCTCTTCTCTCTCCAATCCATTCCTTTAATTTGTCTTTCTTCCTTAATTACCAACTCACTCTATCGCTAATAGCTACATCAATCAATCCCATGCCCATTCCATTACCATTACCTCCTCATCAGTTCCTTCTACAAACAATCCTTTAACCAAAACCCACGTATACAAACAGTACTGTGCCACTCAAGGATCCCTTTTTTTTTTCTTTTTTTTTTTTAGCAATGGTGACTGGCTGGAGAAGAGCCTTTTGCACTTCAATTCCTAAAGAGAGAGAAACCCCTGTTTTCACTGAGAAACACCACCACCATCATTGCACTCACAATACTTCCACCAGCAGCAACCATAGCCCAAGAATAAGCTCCAAGTTTGGATTTTTCTCCAATCCATCAACACCCCGTTTACAATCTCAACCTGTATCCGTTAGCCCAAGGCTCCGCTGCCGAACCACCACCACCACAGCTACCGCTCCAACAACATCATCAGTACCCAATAGCCCAAAACTCCAATCCAAAAAATCACTCAGTCCCAGATTGTTCTACTTCTCCAACCCTTCCTCACCTAAATCCCCTTCTAGCTTCTCCATTCTAAAAGCCACTCTCCGTCTCTCTAAAGTAAGTAATCTCTATCTCAATAACATATGTAAGTTTTTTTTTTTGGATTACCATGCCAATGGCCAATCACTCACTCACTCAATTTTTCCTTTATTGTTTTGTTGTTCTGATTTTGCAGAGTAGATGCGGGGTGTGCTCGCAAAGCGCGAAAAGTGGGCAAGGAACAGCCATTTTCACCGCGGAATGCGGCCATGTGTTTCATTTCTCATGTGTTGCTGCTCACGTGAACAAGAATCAGCATCAGCCGCAGCTCCTTACGTGCCCTCTCTGCACCGTCACCTGGAAACAACTCCCTTTGCTCTCTATCCCCCACACTAATCCACACCAAGAAAAGCTTCAAGATGTTTCTAAATCCAAGAACTTAAGAGTCTACAACGACGATGAACCTCTTCGGTCCCCTTCTTCTGCTTCTCTCTTCAATCCGATACCCGAATTGGAAGAAAACGACGTCGAGTATGAAGACCTTCCCTCTGCCCATGACTCTCAAGGTTTCTTTGTCAATCCTCTTCCCAATATTCATAATCATGCTAAATGTGTGGAGCTCAGCTTGTTGCCTGAATCTGCCGTTGTCACCGTTGGGAGGAGTCGGCAGACGCATGTGGTGGTGCTTAAAGTGAGAGCGCCGCCGTCTCTGGTGGCGCGTCGCTTGCCTATTGATCTAGTCACTGTGGTGGACGTGAGTGACAGGTTGTGCAGGGTGAAGTTGCAAATGATGAAAAGCTTGATGCGACTGTTGATATCCTCTCTGAATTCCACGGATCGATTGTCGATTGTGGCCTTCTCTTCCGCGTCTAAGCGTTTGTTGCCGTTACGGAGGATGACGGCTGAAAGACGGAGATCGGCGCGTCGGATTGTGGATGCTCTTGGGAGTACTGGTCAAGGAATGAGTGCAAACGACGCGCTGAAAAAGGCCGCGAAAGTGATTGAAGATCGACGAATGAAGAATCCCGTCGCTAGCATCATCATTTTATCCAACGGTCAGGAAGACAGGTCCCACACGAGCTCCTTCACTGAAAAGCGCTCATCACAAATGGTATCATCCACGCGCTTTTCTCACTTGGAAATCCCTGTACACTCCATTAGCTTAAGCCAAATTAGTGCGTCGAACTACGCGCAGCCTGAGGATGCCGTGGCGAGTCGCCTGGAAGGATTATTAAGCGTTGTGGTTCAAGATCTTAAACTTCAACTCGGGTTTGTTTCCGGTTCATCTCCAGCGGAAATAGCAGCGGTTTACTCGCTGGCCGGTCGGTCCACTGTTTTTGGACCCGATTCCGTCCGGCTTGGGGATCTCCACGGCGAGGAAGAGAAGGAATTACTCGTGGAACTGAAAGTACCGTCTTCTTCCATTGGGTTCCACCATGTGTTGTCCGTGCGGTCATCATTTAAAGACCCGTCAACACAGGAGTCAATACTATCCAAAGAACAGGCTTTGGTGACACCTCGCCCTCAAGCGGTTCGATCATCAGTTCCGAATATCCAACGTCTAAGGGACCTCCACATCACCACAAGAGCGATAGCGAAATCTCGGCGATTAGTGGAGCATAACGATTTATGGGGAGGTTATCATTTGTTATCATCGGCTCGAGCCTTATTGCTGCAGTGGAGTGATGGGTGTGGAAGCGAGCATGTCCGCAACTTGGAGGCGGAGATAGGCGAGCTACATAGCCGTAGGCAGCAGATGGTGCAGAGGCAGAGGCAGAGGCAGAGGGGTAGTCAACAAGTGGAGGAGAAGCCAGAGCCGGTTACGCCGACATCGGCTTGGCGAGCTGCAGAGAGATTGGCTAAAGTAGCGATTATGAGGAAGCATATGAACAGGGTCAGCGATTTGCACGGCTTTGAAAATGCCAGATTTTGATTTTGTATTTTGTACAAAAGGATTATAAAAATAAAATTTTAGGGAAAAATGATTTGAGTGGAGCCGGAGTGATAAATAGTGACAAGCAGTAACGGACGGCTTGGCCCTTTCTGCAGATAAAAAGAACGGGGAGGGAGCCCCACACGATCCTTGATTAAGGCAGCAGATGCACATCCTGCTTTTTGTCTATTACGCCTTTTTTTTTTCTTTTTTCCATTAAAAAAAACTAATAATTACTTAATATGGTTGGTGACGAGCATAGTTTAGTTTGGACATGAGAAGAAGGTAGAGAGGAATGGGAAGGTGGTGTTTTATTTAGTGTGATTGTTTGGTACCAATTTGTTGGATTTGTAAATGGGAAGTACATAAGAAAGAGTATGAATATGAAAAAGGGTATGGTATGGATGAATTTGGTGGTTAAATTGGGTGTGAGTGTGTGAAAATAATGCCAAATTCAGCTAAAAGATTGTATTTGTATACCAACAGTTTTCTTTCTAATCAATGGTTATGCAGCCTAAAAATAACAATGATAATGGGAATGTAACTTTGTTCTATATCATTTTATTAGTTATTAAAATATAAGAGACGGAAAGATAGTTAATTTATTTTGAGATAATAATAATAATAATAAAGAAATACCCAACCACTAATTGAGAAATAGTTGGAACATATAATTAGAGGACTTTGCCAAGAGTGCATTTTTGTATAAAAGCCAAGAAGGATTTGATTAAGGGATTAGGTGTGTGTTGACAATATGATATGTGCACCTGAAAATGATTGATTTGCATCTTTTTTCCTGCGCTTCTCATGTGTAAAGCACTTCCAAAGATTTGTCCTATTGCAAAATCAATTGGTCAATATATTCAATTAATGTAAACTCAAATTATATAAATATCTGAGAGAAGGGAATGCAACCCACTCACCCACATTTTGGATAAAGATTTACCCACTATCCCAAAAACAAATTTATTTATTTATATATATGGAGAAGATTCATTGTATATTCATTCAGTACAAAATCTCATTTGCTTATTACGACCTTTGGTTCCCATAGTGCGTGGACATAATCATATCAATCCTAAATTCTTATATATTTGAGGAAAAAAAAAAACAAAAAGCGCCAATAAGAAACATTTTGTTTAAATTTATTAAACATCAAATTTAATAAATCTAACTTCTTACAATTTCAAATATGTATTGTTTCACTTAGAGAGTTTTTTTTTTATTTGCTCTTTTGATCAAACTCCTATAAAACTTTTTTTTTCTGTCTTCATTCAGCTCTACTCTTAGGTTTGGACTCGAAATTCCTTTAAATTTTAGCCAGTGCTAATTACCTTCTCTTTTATATACATCTTTTATCTTTTAAATGATTTATATTCCTTTTTTTTTTGTTTTTCTCAAATGTGCCATCACATTGAAAAACAAGTATATACTATGTATCATTTATGGGATACATCCACAAACACTTTTAGTTGGTAATGATTAAAATTCATTTTGACATCCCAATTCAATCTATCACAATTTTTGTTATTTATAAACCCTTTTTCAACTAATTAGAAACATTGATCAATACGTGCATTAAAACGAGCTGACTTAAAAAATTTCACCAATAAAACATTTGACAAATGGCTTTTTTTTTCTTTCTTTTTTGTCTTCCTGATCAAATGTGCCGCATCACTTTGTTCTCCAATTATCCATTGCCCCAATTAATACCATTGATCTCATTCCTCTCTCCCATAGCAAATTCCATGAATATGACATCTATCTAGCGTGATCTATGGAATATATAACAAAGTTAGAGTGTTGGACCTTTTATGAATCTCAACTAAGTATAGTAAATAAATTGCTACTAATTCTTCATTTGATAACCAGAGTTATTATTTGATAAATGATTGAATTGACATTATTAATGGAATTGAAATGATCTCTGGATTGATCAAAAATCCGCCAGAATTCTTTTAAAATCTGGGATATATAAAAAAAATTAAAATCTACATATATGACATTCCATGACATGTATAATAAATAGTGAGGGATTATGGAACAAAAATCTACAAAACCACGGCCTTGCAATTTGCAAAGCCTTCATTGTCAAGGTCCACAGCTTTTGAAAAAATAATAATGATAATAAAAAGAGTAAAACGGGATCCAATGAAGCAACTTAAACAAATAATGAGTAGCTAAACATCCCTAATCCCTACACACGGTTAACATGACGGACCACTTTAATTATGAAAATAAACCCTAAATAATTGCTCATTATCTCCACCTAAATTAAATCACTAATCAAATGGGAAGAAGCATGGCAATCTTATTATAAAAATGAATATTCAACCTATTTCCAATACTATTGGGCACTTATTGGCGAGGAATTCATGTAATTCTTTTTTACAGAAGTGAGATGAAAAGTAAAACAAACAAGTAATAGAGTAGAAGCCTTTTCAAGAAGCCTGAAACTGCGTGCAGCAGAAGATGAAAAAAGGGGTGGCAATAACTTCAACCCTTAAAAGGGATCATTGATGAGTTCTTTTACTTGCACTTTTGGGGGAATTGATGATTACCTTAAAATGCGCACACTTTCTAAACTTTTTAGTGGCAATTGATGAGTTAGCAACATAGCCCTTTAGCTTTATTGTGATGCTCTTTTTTTTTCAAAAAAAAAAACAATAATTGGTGAAAATAGAATAACCACACCATTGCAAATATTTAGAGACCAAATAATCCAAATCCCAATAAAGTTGTTTTTTTTTCACCTTCCATCTTATGCATGTTTCACCATCATGCATAATTGCATAAGTATATACATACGCCATAAGCCTTCAGCCAAATTCAGATTCATAAATTTCTGAGCAAATGAAATTTATGCTTTTGAGAGCATCACTGTATGCTTTTTGCTGGCTCCACAAAAGCTGATATGGATAATTAAATGTCTATCTTCTTTCACTGTAAATGCAATTAATCTCTGGATCTTATTTTTCTCTCTTAAAATATTTGGAAATATTCGAATAAATTCATTGAAGGACTAATTAAATCAGGACATACAAAAACCCCAGAAAGTCGTCTCAACAATGCATCACCTTTTAGGTTGGCTGCAGCAATCTTGATGCTTGGAGGCAATAAAATCATGATTTTCTTTGTTGATATGGGCCTGCAAATTTGTCCAAAAAACTGGAAAAAAAATGTGGACCTGCAAAGTGTAAAGAGTCCTCTGATGACAAGACAAAAAGTTCTAGAGCCGATAACGACTTATTAGAATTGGGCTCCTAGCTTGCCCAAGTTTGCTAGCGGCAGGGATTCAATTCACATACTGAATATTACATCCTCATTCCCTACCATCATACACGCCCAAAAACTATATTCTAAGGCATATCCTGAAATTAGATTTTCCATTCCCAACATAAATGTGGAAAAAGAATGTCTATTTACAACAAATGCATAAAAAGAGTACACAAAATACCAGCTTTGCCACTATCACCATACCCTTGGCTTCACAACACACCACCAACAGTTTCTACACAATTTCATACATTTAAAGAGACAGACCCAGTAGACAGAAAGTTTGACACAACCCAATGTACATGTGAAAGTACATCTCAGAAATATAGCTGCCTACACTGTGTTGCATCAATATCAGATGGGCAGTAGGGGCACTTAAAAGTTTTTGAGCTGTTCTTTGACATCTTATTGATAGATTGCTTGCACAGCACATGACCGCAGGACATCAACATTGGTGGGTTTTCATCCGTCGATTGCTCCTTTGACACTGGACATACAAAGATGGAATGGAACTGAAAGTCTTTATCCAGCTCCACTGGCACTGGCAACTGCTTCATTGTCTGCCACTCTTGTTTCTTCCCGGACATCACAGTCATAAACTTCAAAAGAGGAGGTAAACCTTGAAAACCTGCAGCTATTGTCACGTTCAATGGGCTCTCAAAAGATTGCCCCAGAAGATTACAGAATTGCCTGACAAGCTCCTCAGCCACTATGTTCCAATTAGTGGGCGACAGCAAATCAGAATATGGGGACTGATCAAGCTTTCCAGCCCATAGAAGACAACCTGTGAGCTTCTGGATTTTGCAAAAATTATTGGAAGCAAAAGGAGCAATATGAGTTCTAATATATGAGAGAGCTTCACTTCTGATTCCGGTTTGCAATATTTCCACAAATTGTAAGTGATGAAGTTTCAGCTGCAGGTCTGAACCATGTTCTCTAAGCTTATCAGAGTTGGCGGCTGCCCAGTTCAATGCAGGCTCTAAGTTTCGATCCTTCATTGCTTCCAGTATAAGGTACATTTCAGAGAAAAGAGACCTCACATCACCAGTAGATTCTGTTTCCTTGGCTTCATTTATGAAGCAGTCACCTATGCTAAACAGGCCCTGCCGGTAGAAATGGCTTGCAATTATCTGATTGACTGTGTGTATATCAAATTCAATATTTCTGTAAGCTTTAGATATGTCTGGGTTGAAGGATTTCTCAAGCTGCTTTGGGTATTTGCTCAGAGCTATATTCAGTTCCTTCTGTGTGCCTTCCAATTGAGTGAGAGGAGAAATTTCTTGCAGCCTTTTGTTGAGTTCACTGAGAACTGATCTATGGTTAATTTCAGAGCCAGAATGTTCAGACAGTATCGTTTCCAATGCCTTTTCAATTTCTTGCATGATTTCGTCAATTGCTTCTTGAGCTTCAGAACTAGACAGCTTTTGCTTTTTTGCAACACGATCAAATGCATCCTTAATGGGATTCAGATCCATTTTGACTTCACTATTAACTGTAAATCAATATGCAAACCACCTGCATAAAACAAACAAGAGAACAACTTCCATCAATCGAGTCCACAACCATGGCAAAGTTCAAAGACATAAGATTGAACTCTCTAACTTGAAATCTCTGAAAACTTAACTCATAAATGAAGAAAAATTTGCGGGGACGAGATTGGCAAAACAAGAGCATGTATTTCAGACAAAGGAAGGAGGAAAAAACTGTCAATCTGTTGCAACAGACAATGTATTTAAGGCTACCACTCCCACCCCTCTTACTAATGCATTTTGTGGAAACAAATGTGGGAAATTTTCCCAAAAGACTGAAGAAAATGTTAAGGCTGCCCATAACAAAGCCTTAAGCTGAGCATGTACCTAACCTCTGAAATTTATTAAACATAGAAAGCAACTAAATAGTCGATTCTTATTGAGAAAGTAGAGATATTGATATGAAGAAAAAATAGAGCCCCTTTTAGATAAAGTACCTGCCACACAACTAATGAGTCACTGTAAGACAAATAAATTACGAAGATCAAATGGTATAATTCAGCATAGAAAATCATCAATGTGAGCAACAAATGCCAAGATAGTTCAGCATCAGAAGCCAGCTATTCTGGCCAATTTCCCCCACATTATTAAATTAAGAAAATAAAAAGGAGGAGGAGGAGAAGAAGTGAAAGTTTAGCTACCACAGTTGACCCATAGCAAGTGGATAAAAAAGCAAAGTGACAACAAAAGCAAGGGTAGAAGCCACAAGCACAATCTGCTTAAAAGTATCCCAAGCGAAAAAGCCTGTAATATATTTACTGAAAATTTAAACAAAAATCTTCAAATTAGTTTTGAAATATTTAATGCTATCCATTGGATAATAAAAATCCAAAGCATTTGATTATATCATATCCAACTGATGTAAAATTGCTCCTAGAGGGAGAAGAAACTCTCAAACAGCCAGAAAAGTTCAAACATGTAATTTAAAGGAAATAAATTAATGAAACAACGTTTTATATACCATACCCTAGTCCAGCATATCCAGAACGAGGGGGCTAAAATGTATTGTTTTAAAACTATGATTCAGGTAGAAAGAATTTAAGTTCAACACAATCTAATCCACATTGATAAAGCATGAATCCAAGTGTATGTTTTGCCAAAGGGCTTCTGTAATTTACCATTTAAGGAATGTTAATAATGTCAAAAACTACCAGGGATGGCCATTACATATTCAAGCATTAGATTTCACTGCAACTATGGCACAACAAGCAACAGAAGCACTCCCCAACAGAACAACATTCAAAGAATATAAACAGTTCCGCAATCTTAACTGTAACAATTCAGCTATAAGCTACACTTAGAACCCAAACGTGCTTCAATCAAAGTTCCAATTCCAATCATACTACTTAACCTTCAAACAATAGAGCCAGGTTCTGTAGGACTTTAATTTTTCTACCATTTGACATCCTATTCAAAGACATAGGTTATATAGCTAAAATTGAGTAACTTATAATGTCAAAAAGAACAAATAACTGCTTCACCTGTGAATAGATGGTGAGACTACAAACATAGCAACAGTCCTTGTCAAATAAGTTACCTTTTCCCTCAAAACATGTAAAATTCCAATAAAAATGGAAAGTTAGAGCATTGATTTCTCATCATGAAACTTTAACTTCAATTAAAAATTTCACCTGTGCCTAGTTCAAAATATCTCTGGCAGCCTAGTTTCAAGCATGAATAAAGAAGAAAAGACAGCAAAGTAATTTGCTCTTAAGTGATATTACATCAGGAGAGAAAAAATCACCCAAAAGACAAACAATAAAATCGATGTGTGGAATAGCGAATGATTAAGACCCTCCACAGGCCAAGGGTCGGTAATCTGAGCAATTGAACATCACACTGAGCTACAATTCTGGCCAAGAGTTGTCTGCAGTTCAATTTTGAACATGGAAAAAGTGACTTCATCAATCTAAACTGCCACCCTCATGCACACGCCTAGTTTATCTACCCACTCCTAAAGACATGCACCCACTAGCCCTGCATTAGGTAACTTCCATCACTAACATAGACGCTGGATATCAAGGTAAGTTTATTTCTTACATTCTCATTAAACTCACTTTACCTTTATCCTTGAACCTTTGAACCAGTAACTGACTTAATTACTGGAGTAAGTATGATGATGTCCGCCACCAGCCCTATTCTAAACTTCTCTATATACCAAAAATCACTCGAGTATACAGCACAAACATCAATATGCATGACCCAAAAAAACACAAAAATGAATTAGTTGAATTACTTTCAGTGCCATTGGATATTTCCATAATAATACTCATCATGCAAACCAAACTAAGTACATGACAACAAAAATTCAATTAAATGAAGCCACCATAGGAAGCACACAACTATTATTTCATATATAATTTAGCTGGGCTACTATATAGTTTCAGTGCATATTGCATAGTGAAACTTCAAATTCACCTTACTCCAGATAGCATAATTATTCTATTAAGCTCCTTCACTAACACACCATGGAATTATATAACACTAACTTCTCACCCAAATTCAACCAAAATAATTTTACGCATACCATCTTTCCAAGGCACTAAATAAATGCACATCCTACTCCACTATAAATATGTTTTATGTAAATTCTATTGTAAGTGAAGTGTAGATATATTAAAATTCTGAAGTTTTTTCATCAACCTTAATCCTTTGTTTAATAGTATCTCAGACGCTCACAGATCAAAACTTCTCAAAATTATCAAGTAGTGACTAATATTTTAGAAAGCCCGAGTGCCCAAGTTGATGTGGTGCACAAATCCCAGGTTAGAGAAATTTGAAAAAATTACATCATATTAATTATTTTCTCATTAACCTTAATTTACTATTCAATAAGGTAGGTAGTGTCTCATTTGGTAACTGACTCTCCATGAAAAACTCATGTCCAAAAAACTTCAGAAAGTGGCCAACTCCTTAGAAAGCCAAATGCATTCATTTGAAAGTGCAAATATCTAGGAAAAGCATGTCAATAAAAGTCAGTTGTAAAAGACTCCTAAATTTGTCACACCTCATAAAAATAGAAACAGAAGATCCAATGCATATATCTGAAGCAAACATAGAATTACAAAAAGCATTATTTACATAATTGTCTACCAAGTTGATTCTCAGCAATGAAGTTCTGCTTCATATCTTTTAAGGCTTGTCAACTCACATAGCAAAAGGAACTGAAGAGGCTTACAAAATAAAATCCCATTGTTCTAAGAAATTCCAAGAAACAAGTCTCTAGATTGAGCTAGTGAATTTAATCCATCACCAAATATTTGTCTAAATGGAAGCTTAGCATTCACAAAGTATCAAGATTATAAGAATAGTATCACTAACTAGTTTAATTTAACTACATAAAGAGATAGCATATGCATTTAATTATTAAAATGCAATAAGAATGGCAATGTATTACAGTAATATTAGAATTTTTTTAACCAATTATTGATAACAAAAATCAGATTCATCCAACAAGATGCTTTTTTTTCCTAAAATAAAATACCAAAGCTCCGTTACGAAGAAAGGAAAATCATACAGTTCATCAGGTTCACAGAACATTCCACGCCAATCAAAGAACAAATTTATCAACGAGGCTAATATTAAAGGGGGAAAAAGTATGCCATAAACAAGCGGAAAATCAAATACTGTTTTACAAATATAAAAACTATAGAGACGGAGAAGCCATCCAAAAATAAAACGAAGAAACAAATTTAACAAAAAAAGAAATGCTTGATAAGAAACACGGATGAAATTGACGCAAGATTTACAGATTATACACCAAAAAAAATAAGTGCAAGTAACGCATATAGAGAAATGGAGAGGAGGGAGAGGGGGACAAGGTTACCTGAGAGAAGAAATTTGAGAGAAACCTCAGTGGAAAGCAAACGCCGACCGCCGGAGGAGTGGAGAAGATTTGGATAAATAATTGCTAAAATAACCTTGCAATTTTTTTTTTAATTTCCGGAGGGCGGCGGGCACGGATATTCTTATGACAGTTTGATCCTGACCGTCGGCTTCTGAATCTCTGATCAGGCAACGCATGCGTAGAAGTTAGAGACACTTCTTTTATTTTTTATTGTTATTTATTTAATCTTTTACGCCCAAAATTTGTAAAAAAAAAAAAATCTCATCTCGCACTAATCCCACATGACATGAACAAATAACAAATATCATTTACATATATCATCTTTTTTTTTTTTTTCCTTTCTTGATGGATATAATACAATTTTTAAGGTTTGGATTTTTTTTATTTAAATAATTAAAACTCTTTTAGATTATATTTTAACTTCTTTTTTTTAAAATTTCTATCAACTTAAAAAGTTTTTTATAATAAATAGTACATAATAATCCATATAATAACATTAGTTTATCTTTTTAATTTTTCCCCCTTCGATAGAAGCTGTGGTAATATTTTAGAAGCATTTTATTGTCGAAAGAGAACCTCAGCATGCGGTTTTTATTGTTACTGTCTATTGTTACCTACTTTTTAGCTGTAAAGAATTAAGAGCAACAATAAGTCGCATCAGCGAGAAATGTTTGGTAAATGTTCCTATTGGTCTGATGACATTTACAAGTCTCCACATTTTTCGTGATCATAATATTGACAGTAAGCTGCTACAAGCGTAAATTCAGTTTTGCATACCAAATACTGTCAAAATTGGATCAAAAAAGCAAAATGCCAAGAGCGTTCTAATGTAGGTAATAACTAACCTTCCTCTCTAAATCCAGAACATGCATTTTACAGTTTATAAATGTTGAATGGGTGCTTAATTAATCTCTTCGGTGTAAAGGAATGCATTCTTTCACATACTTAATGATATTAATCGATTGACATGGCTTTCAATGTTTCACATTCCTGATGAATTGAACTGGCAAACACCTCCAAAATTTCAGTGGCTACAATAGTTGTACAAGTATAAATTATAGTAAGCAGTCTTCCTGCAAAAATTATTGGGACCATTGAAATTCTTCTGTGCTTCCATTGAGGGAGAACCGATTTTCATTCACAAACTGATAGTACCTTTCCTCTCCATAAAGATTCCTGGAAGTTCCAAGCAGATAACATAAGCTTAAGTAAAATGTAATGAAGACATACTCATATGAGATATGAATGATTAGCTAAAAACAAGCAGCAAAATCAAGCACTTGACAATCAAACAAAGCATGAGGAAGCACAAATCAATTTGTCCCACGACAGAAAGAACTGGAATACAAGAACATATCCAGCAATAACATGCATCTAATCCAAATCATTAGTTGAGCAGAAACGAAGGCTATTCTCAGGATGCAACTCATTATGTATAAAGAGAGTTGCTAGAGTTGTGAAGCCTCTTCCATTAGTGATAAAGGAATATACCACCAGTGGTTTACTGGTCCGTGTATAAGGGGAAAGATTAAACCAACTGTAGAAGGCAAGACAACAATGCACAGTGTGAGATCTGAGAAAGACATGAACTATATCCCAGTACAGTGTTTACAAGGTAAGAATAGGCACTAGTAATGGGCAAAAAAGTCATCACTTAAATCCAAGCAGAACCCAGTATATGGTTCTTTGAAGTGCAGAAAATTAGTTTATAATAGTCATCAAATAGATATGTTTCATTCGCCTGCACAATCCCAGCATAGCTTCCTGAAAATAAATGATTTGTAATACAACCCTACTTAAATGAAATGTCATCTTCAAACACCAAATAGCTAACTATAAGGAAATCATTGAACTTGTCAAATCATATGAACTGGAAAAAGAGACAAAATCCAATGAAACTTACGCTATATCTGCCAAAGTATCCGACTTAATCACACTTTTTCCCTCTGGGAGTTCAAGGCAAGAATAATGCATAATCATTTCCTTCAATGTCTGCTTTGTGCTTTTAACATCATTATCCCATAAAATGCTCTGAAATGAAAGGTACAGAGTTCGTAAGCTAACCAGAAGTTTCCAATGTTTATCAAAATGTAAAGAATGTCCTGTAAGGAATTTCAGCTTGTTCCAGATGGGAGAGTTAAGTAGGATTTTTTTTTTACAAGAGTCACCAGTACTGCCCAACCTTTCTAACATAATCTCTTTTGACATCTCCCCAATGCACTTCGCCTTCAGGCGAGAAAATTGAAGCATTCCAAAGAGCTCCTCTTGCAACCATCACAGATGAAGCACCTGAAAAAAAACCAGTGCATATACCAGATCAACTGCATGAAATCTAAGCTGTATAGAACAGGAGAAGTGCAACAAAAACTGGAGAACTCATGATGGATGGCCAGAAGAAACAAAAGCAACTTACATGCAAAATTAGCGAGAAAAAGAGTGACTCCTAAGATGTAGCTTCAGTGGCAAAAGCATTAGAAGTTGGCTCAGTATTTTTTGTTTAATTACTTTATTTATATCTAAAAGTTGTTGGCTTAGTTATTACCATCAATTCTTACCAACGGGAGAACAGGAGTTCAAGAAAATTTCAAATCCTTTCTTTGTATACAATTGGTAAAACACATCATTGAGCCCCAGAATTTTTCAATTTGTGGCTATTCAGTTCTTCAATTTTTATCTGATTTAATTGAGCCCTTCATCTTTTATTTTCATGCACATTGAGCCCTTCGGTGTCACTAGCTTCTTTAGAAATCAGATCTCTCATCCAAAACTTTAAATTATTTTCAATATTTTTTTTTCTCCTGCCAATTCCCAAAGTTTTGATACCAATCTAGTCAGGCTCCACTAAAATCTGCTATGCATTCATTAGAGTAACAGCTATACTGGTTGATTTTGTTAGAGGAAATTTAAAGAAAAAATGTTTAAACTTTATATCTGACCTTTTTCTTCATATCTTGAGTCCAGGAAATTGAGTTTAAACTTTAATCAATCTTATAAATAACAAAATTCTCTTTCTATAGCTCAATGCTCATCAATTATCCTAATTAATTTTCCATATTTAGAAAAGTACAAATATTATCCTTAAAAATGAAATCTCTGATTATTCTTACATCCATTTTATTGTAAAAGTTTGACTTAATTTTTGAAACTATACGTTCTAATTAAAACAAAAAAAACTATGTTTTTCTTTATAAAAAAAATTATGCTTCTATAATCATGGTTTGGTTTGGTTCTACACTGATGATTGCTTAGAGAACAATTATAAAATTTGATTGGCATTATATCTATTTTGTTATAGCTATAAATTTTTATGTTCAGTTATAGGTATGACGTGTAACTAAAAGTAACAAAAATCACTAAGTTAATATAATTGTTGGATTTGTACTTAGAAATCTACATAAGAATTTTTGAATATGTTATCTAATTTATCTATCTCATAAATATATTTCAATTAATATATTGTATCAACATAGTCAACTAAAACCAAGGTAGTCAAAAGCGATAAGTGCACTCAAGGCGATATAGACTTTTATCGCCTCAGGTGCAAGGCTCAAAAAAAGTGCTTGCCTGATTGAAATATGGTGCAAATTTCTATAAAAAATATTATATATATCTTTAGATGAGAAAATATCAGCACACAAGGAAGATAAAAAAACATTACACATAAAAATACAACTAAAAACAGAAAATAACTAAATTAGAAAGAAGATTAAGAACATTTAACACATAAAAAACAACAAAAAAACTGAAGATAGCTAAATTAGAAAGCTGAATCCTTCATAAAGTTGTTAGATTCATGTTTTCTAACATCTAAGTTCAAAACCATAAACATAAAGTCAATAGTTGTATGATAAAATCCTAAAACTTATGGTAGTAAAACCATAAACATAACAAGTTTCAACAAAAAACTGTCTTAAAACTTATCATAATAAGACTCTAAAACCCATCACTAGAATCTCCATTCAAATCTTCATCACTTTTAGCCGCACCACCATTTTCATATCCTTCAATTTCATCCACATCTGAGTCACCTTCCATATCATTGGCAGCTTTACTTTCTTTTAGAATAAAAAAAGGAAAATTGTTGTATATGTCACTGCTGGAAGAAGGAGAGGCTAGCAGCTGTTTGTTTCATTTGTTTCAAATATAAAAAACTAAAAAAGAAGTCCCAATAAAACTTAAAACATAACCCTAGAAAGCCTAAAGTCTTGCTTTGACTATCATACCCTTAAAATTAAAAAAGAAAAAGGCTGGTGCATAAGGCGTGAAACATAATTCTTTTAGGATTAAAAGACGGGTTCATAAGGCACACCAGGCACTAGCCTAGGCGCATAAGGCTTGCGTCTGAGTAAAAACATCTCGCCTGGCATGTTAAAAGGCGATGAGAATTTTCATAGCCTCACCTGTGCAATTGGTGTGCCTTTGACTACACTGACTAAAACTTCATTTTTTTTCCTTTTTTTTTGAAGGAAAAATGAGAGGGTGAAATCATTTTCTTGATTTTGAATTTGATTGCTGGAACCATAATCTTCACATAATGGTTCTTGAATTTATTGGTCAACTTTCTAAGCACAGAAGTATAAACTAAACAAAGTTTAGCTGCAACACATCAAATCTATCTTACTTCCACTAGAAACCAACCAAATAGGGATGACAATTTTTCTCCGCCCTGCCCCCGCTCCGAATGGGGCGGTTTTTTCAAATAAAATTTTTTCCCGCCCCGACCCCAAATTCTTTGTGTCAGGGACGAGGCGAGGATGGTATATATATCCCCCGCCCCGAAAATATATTTATATTTTTATTATTTATATATATAATAATTATTTATATTTTAATATAATTAATATTTTAAAAATAATAATAAAATAAAAATATAACACTTATTTTAAGTAAAAAATATTTTTTTTATTTAAAAAATTATACAATTAATTAATTAATTAAAATTAAAAAATTAAAAAATAATTTTAATATTAAAATAAAATAAAAAAATTTAATAGAATTCGGGGATCGGGGCGAGGTCGGGGATCCCTGTCCCCGTGTAGTGCGGGGACGGCGAACCAAAAATTTTCTCCATCGGGATTTGGGGCAAGGGTTGGGGAACTCCGCCCCGTTGCCATCCTTACAACCAAATCTAAATTAGTAAATTCACCGACAAAGTTCCGTTAAAAAAAACGAACAAAGTATTAACAAAACCAATTCGCGAGCTAGTAAAATATCATACCAAGCACTAAATTCGCATGCCAAGTTATGAAGGAACAAGTTAACTCTAGAACCCACCAAACATGAATCTCAAGTACACTCATTTGACTGGTATCAAAGCCCTAAGAAGATTGGTGAGGAAAAGACCTTTTTGAAGAGAAATTAAAAGTTTTGGGAGGAAATCTGATTTCTTAAGAAGTTAGGTGCATCAAAGGGTTCAATGGGCATAAAAATAAAAGATTGAGGACTCATTGTATGAAATAAATGATCACAGACTTAACAGCCAAAAATCGACGAATTTAGGGGCATCATAATGTATCTTACCCATAGAATTTAACAAGGTTATTTTCTAATTTTCCTCTCACGTCATATCTTAGCAGAACAAATTGGAGGGAGTTACTTAGCTACCTGTTGCAGCTTTAATTCGTTCAAAATCACCATAATCAAAGACATCTCCATTCGCAATAACTGGAATAGATAATGCTGATACAATGTCAGCAATCTCACTCCACTTAGCTGGATCCCTTGGCCTATCTGCAACTGTTCTGCAAATTTGGCAACAGGATTAACTATTTCACAGATAAATTGGTTTATCAAAATGTAAATCATGATAAATTAGTCAGTCTCAGCTCTTACAAGTTACAACAGCATCAATTAATCACCCACATTGAGTACTTCTCAATAATCACATTTATAGAACTCCAGTACACTAGAAGTATTTGTTACGTGTTCAGATATGCAATGTTGATATCCATGTCATACAACAGCATTTGAGCTGCTGAAGTTATGTTTCCAATTATCCCTTAACAGCATCAAAGAAGACATCAAAATCTTTACCTGCTCCATAAAGTTCTCGAAAGAAACAGTGCTTTTTATAATAGAACTTTAATTCTTCCATGTTGCAGCATATCCTACACTGACTCTTCTTCTTCAGCCATCCACAGTGCCAACCAATACTATGGCTGAAAGTTTTAATTCCTAACCCTCATCCACCATTAAAAAACATTTTAGGTACTACAAATTCCAAATTTCCCAATGTATCAACCTCTCCTAGCAAGTCTATTTCAGTCCTAGATAATTACCGTTGTAAACAAGACTGTGTAAAGGCATTTAGAGGGTCACAGTCATGGGTTATTACATTTAATGCCTTCATTAAACAGGAGTAAAGAATAAATATTGCTAACAACCAGTATGGCTGTTACCAAGCAGTTGGCCTCCTATGTCAAACTTTTTTTTCTCAAGACTTGTTTAACTAAATATGCCTTCTTCTTTTTTTCTCAAGTCTTGTTTTACTGAATATGCCTTTTCCAGCCTTTCACAAACCAGAGTCTCAGAAAAGCCTTTTGACTAAAAGAAAGTGAAGCAGGTTTGGCACCATGGCTTTAAACTGGCCTTAATTTCCTGAATGAAAAGACCAACAGAGGCTATTATTATGGCTGTTATGTAAAGGCCATTAAGTGTTTAAGCCTTAAACCCCCTAAATATTCAGCAATTATTTTAGTGCATTTTTGTGTTTTATGTTAAAAGCATTCAAATGTCTTGTGAATCTCCTATAACTTCAATGACACGACCTGATAGAACTAGGCAACTCAGAATACCACAGTAAAAATTTTATCAGTTCTATTTCCCATAAATATAAGCAAACAATATTGTGCTTTGTTTGTTTATTTATTTTTCTGTCATCCTAGTTGTAAATAATCACAATGCAACTCCTATATGTGGGCTTGGGACCAGCTATATATGATCTAGCTGACCAGATTATTGCTTGATTGAAGTGAGTTTGCTTTTGACTTGATTGATTAGCGATGCATGTTATGAATTTATGATTAGTAATTCTATTTTGCACATTTTATGTTCCAATATTAGTTGAACCTCACCTTCCATGAACAGCAAGAGCAGAAACACCCATTTTTTCAATACGTCTAGCAAGTTCCACTGTGTCTTGCAGACATCTCAGTAATCGAATCTTACATGTCACTGGACAATCCAAGTTCCTCCTTAGTGTTGTCAAAATCTGGGCCATAAAGATTTTAAGGTAAAAAACCATGAATAAAGTGATGACATTCAGTACGAAACAGCAACTTTCCAAATATATGTTTTGCGTACATCATGAATGAGCTCTGGCTTAGTCAAAAGCGCAGCACCCATGCCCCCACTTATAGAAAATGACTTAGGGCAACCCATATTGACATCTATTGCAGCAACATCTTTACACCTAAAAAGAAGGAAAAACTTTCAAATAATACTTACTAACCATACTAAGTGATTGCTCTTGTGGAATTGAAAAAATGATGAAAAAGAAAAAAATGGCCATAAAATGGTGCAACATATTCAGAAAATTTTAGCAATCACCAGATCTAGCAATACTAATTCTTGTTTAAATTTCCTATCATAGTAAAATTGAAAATGAAGACTATGATACTCACACTATTTGAGCAGCAGTTAAAGCCCTCACAGCATCAGAAGTTCCAATTTGGAATACAACCCGATTTCTTTCTTGATAGCAGGTTCTGAAGACAACATTTTCTGTTCCTTTCTCTACAAAGTCAGTGCACCCAATGTATTCTGCACAAAAAATAAACATGAGTTTCCCCAAACAACATGTAGAGATGCAATGGGGCAATAAGGAAATACCTCAAATGTAGTAAGACAATTGTTGGTTTCAATACTCCAACATAAAAAGGAAAGACAAAAAAAGGCACTTTATTCAGTTTTTTTTTAATGCGGATGACAAGATAAGTGAAACAAAGAGCAATTCTAATTTTTTTTTTATTAGAAAGATCCAACTTGGAGACCCAGAGTTAAAATCTAGTTTTATTTATTAGTCCAATGAGGAATAATATACTGGGAAATTACTGCTATCTTGAAATCAATTTTTATATCCACTAGGTCTATGTTGAATTTTTCAAAGTTTATGGACCTTTACTTTATGGTCTTTTGCTTGGAAGTGGTAGTCCTAATTAGTTCACTTCTAAGCAGTAATCTCAACCACAGAGGAGAAAGGAGAAATTCAGAGTATATAAAAATGAATGCACTCTTCTGTCTTCACAAGTTATTGGCGGTTGATATTATGATAATTTGAGTTTAGTTACCCCCAAGAGTATTGTTTGTATGAGTGAGTATTAATCGTTTTCATTTTCTTTTCTTTCTTCTTTCTACCAAAAGTGTGCAGTAGGGAGAGCTGCTTTTCAGGGTAAACAATTAATCCCAGGAACCCCATTTTTCCAGTGTTAATTTAGTTACAAATCAAACATCTTGAGTACGCTCCAGTATACCCCCAACATTCTATTGTTAGTAGCCTTTTATTTTCAAATGAATCAACTAAACATAATTTTAGACCTTAATTTGCAAGATCACTTCCAGCCAACAGAAACAGCACCTTGTTTTCCATGATCCTCAACATACACTCTTATCATTCAATTCATATACTGTAAGCCCTAGCCTTTTAGATATTCATCATAATTCCTGAACCCTATTGCACACCAAAATATATGCATGTAGCCAAATCTTCTGTGTCCTAATTCCTCAGAATTCTTCAATGTTTAATCTCATGCACCTTCACTGAAACATTCTGATGAGCACAGCACTTCTGATGAGCACATTCTAATGAGCTAGCATAATCCAAGTTTTCAACATCCAGCTCACATAATATCCCAGTGAGCTCTCATTACCTTTGTAATCCGTCTCCAGAGAAAACAAATTAATCTCCAAATATAACAATTCAGCTTTCACCTTTAAAATATTGTTCATACATCTAACCATGTCAAAATTGGCAAGAGAGCCTCTTAGATAGTTATAACAAGCATTAATTATGCACATCACTCAAATGGCTATCCATATGGCTAACTAAATGGATTAGGCAAGCACAAAAATCAAATAAAAAAAATAATTCTGCAAAGAGTCATATCTACTGTGAAGTTTCAAATGCCACCAGACCAAAAGGTCAACCAAATTTCCTGGCTTGGTAGTCAAGCACTTCAGAGAGCAACAAAAATCTATAACTTCATATAAGTTTAAAGACCACAAAAAATGTTTTCTTCAGCTGACCCAGATAAATATTTACTAAATGTCAGAATCACTAAGCATAAGGCAATTGTTAGTAATGATCTCAAGCATGAAATAGAAATTACCATTTAACCAGTGCTTGCATTCAACATTTCAAGATCAAGATCCCATCCTCGAATGTAATATTTGCACCATATGAAGCTTGTAACCTAAATATCGATGTCCTTGACAAAATAATACAACTAAATTCAATCAATATGGAAGAGCCTCTATGAAACCACCGTAAAGTGATATTTTCACAACAATTTACAAACAAAGAGCCCCTTGATCATAAATTATTTGCTTACAAGTTCATTGGGCACCTTTAAAAAAAATAAGACCAAAGAATCATGTTAAACAGCTTGTTAGATGAATAATCCCAAGCCCCGCTGCCACAAAAGAGATGGAAAAAATTAAACTAGAAAAACAAAAAAACTAAAGTTATTATTTTGTACTCATTCTACCTTTCAATAATTTCTTTGTATTGGATTGAGTTTTTATCATCAATTATAAAGTCGACAAAGGAACAAATTTACTGTTATTTTGTGAAGCATTCTGCTTAAAGATTTAGGCTCATCTTGACTGACAAGCATGACTGACAGGGTCTTGGTTAACTCATACCGCCTCCCTACAGCTCTATCAAAATTTTGTCCATTGCAAAGCATAATGCATCCAGAATATATAATCAGAAGACAATAATATGAATAAATGTAAATAGTTCTGTATAATGTCAAATTCATGCAACTGAAAGGGTGCCAAGGAATGAGAAAACAATGTACATGGACAACAAAATACCAGGTAAGATTCACCTCTCATGGCAATGCTCATGTAGTAATACCAGAAGGTCTATGCTATCACTAAATGCTTATGAATGCTACATTGAATTTTGATCATTTTATATGCAATAAACAGCTAATATCCCCAATTTCTTCCCCTCCCTTGAGGTGATTGCCAAAAAAATAAATATAATAGCTATTAGTCTGTGCAGTGCGACCTCCCTCACCAGATTTTTGCCTTAGACGATGAGTGCCATAGAAAGGAAGCACTGCAGAGTTTCATAAAATAAAGCCTCATGTTTCAAGTGTATTTTTGTGGGCTGAAGTATGCCATCAATGATTGCTATTATATGAATAGCATTATAAAATTATTCTTCTTTCCTTCTATCAAATATAAAAAGTTGGCCTTGAAAGACTCAGGCCCCCGATGACTAGGGGTATTTACATCTGATTCATCTTAAACACATTCCAAAGAATTCTTTCCAAAAAGCAAGCAAGTTGTCCGAGGTTGGGTTTAAAACTATTTGCAACTTGAGTTACTTGACATTCAAATGCAAAAAATAAATAAATCAATCAATAACAACTAAGAAACTGAAATGAGTCAGTTTTAGTCTATTCGGGATTCAGAGTTATTTCTTAGGTGCCAAATCCTACTTTGGCTTATCAAGAAGAAGACAGATTTAACCAGTAGGTTAACTTGTAAAAACCAAGCACTTCACAAATTGCAAAACAATTATTCGGTGCCAAAAGCAGTCATAGTGATGGTACTAGTTGTTGCTAAATTAAAGGTTATTCTTAGAGTAATCTATGTGTGTCGAACTAATCCATTTTCTGATACTGCCTACTCCAAAGCCTAGCCAACTCAAATTACCAAATGAAACAGTCCACGTTTTTGGTTCAATAAGTAGCTACATGGGAGATTACACTAAAATGTACTTATATATTGCAGTAGAATTCCCTAGAAACCTCTGACATGACACTGCAGACATGAAATTAAGTAAGGAAAGCCTTTGTCTGCATCTGGACAGGCATGCAACCAGGAATGGGACCCAATCAATTCCCATTCCGGACATCCTTCGCAGACAAAACCCAACATGACACAGATTGCAGATACTAGCAAGCTATCTTCGAACTATACAACTGCTTTTTTTTTTTAAAAAAAGACCTTCATAGGACAAATTTTTGATCTCTGCCTACACATAGAGCTCAATATTTTTTATTTTTAATTCATAAAATTAACAAACAACGGAAGCAGCATCCAACTACAAATCATGCTTCGCATATATCCTACGATATAAAATGAACAACAACTGGCCTTAACTGTTAAGATATTTAATAAAAGCTTCCATTAAGTCGAGTAGCTAATGAATTTCAATGAAAAAAAACTCCAGCAGCTCTCACAATTGAACAATGAAATTGTGGTCACTCTAAAAATTGAAGGTAAACGAGAGTACCGTTCACTTTGCGTTCGCATTTGACAAACTTATGATCAATAATCTCCTCTCCATATGTAATATCTGCACCATATTCAGCAGCTAGTAACCTAAACGGCAACGTCCCCTGCGGAAAACAGCCCCCGAAAACTTCAATTTTAGCCGCTACAGAAAAATATATTAGAAAGCGTAGACATTGTAAGAATTTTGTTGTTCTTTTTTCACTCACAACTCGAACCATGGGAGCGAGGACCAGCTTGTTCCTGTACTCCATTATCTTCTGCGGAGGTCAGCTAAGAACCTAAGATAAGGGGCACAACACAACAGATGCGTTTTCTAGTCAGGTTGAGTTTGGAGGAAGAGAGAAGCAGGGTCAAAATTTATGGGCTATATCTCAATTGGACCAAGGTCCATATGGGCAACTAGTAATTGGGCTCAATGAAATCAAACCATTTTGTATCTTTTCCCAGCCTTTTTAAAAAACAAAAAAATTTGAATATCTTTAGAAAAGAAGCTTTGGAATAGTTGATGAGTAAGATGCACATTGACGCTGCATCATGCGGTGTAGTAAATTGTAATCGTAATGTCGTAGTGGGGTCAAATAAATAATAAATAAAATTAGAGATGAGAATGAGACCATCGGCAGGCATAACGGTGACCTATTTCCTCTTACTTTGGAGCTCTCTGTGTTTTGTGTTTAATTTCCCAAGAAAAAGAAAAAAACAAAACACCGAAATGGTGCTCAGTAATCACCTTCCCCCGAACCAGACAAATTCTAGCCATACCTTTTCTCCACCTACCAACATCATCTATCATCATGCTCATGTATTCCCTAAATTGACCCATCTTTGCCACATTGAAATTAGTAAAGCATTGCAAGGAAATTGAATGACCTGGACCCATTTATTTGCTTCACTGGTTACCACCTCCACTGTTAATAAAAGTCACAACTCACAAGTGAAGTCATTAACCCCACCCACTTTGATTAATTGCCTTTAATTTTACTAATTAGTAGTTAAAAAAAATTGAACTCTTTGTTAATTAGATCAAATTCGATGGACGGAACATGCCATGTGTAACATTTAAGTTTTTAGCTTTGAAATATTGGATCGCCAGTTGTTAGATTTCCTTGTCATTTTGACATTAGCTAGTTAGATATAGAGTATAGAGATTCTAACCTGGCTCATTTTCATAAAAGGCTCCCAATCATATCACAATTTTGCTTGGTATCTCTTTTCAATATATATATATATATAAGTTGTGAATTGTGATGTGGATTTTTTAAAACCTAATTAGCATAATTGATTTTTCATATGAATTTGGCTTAATAATATTTATAAATCTAAAATATAATAAAAAAGGAAAAAAATACATCATTTAATTAATCATGTAGATTTGTTGAAATTAGCACTTAAATGACTGTGGTCCAATCCATCGCCAACTATTAACAAAGGATGAAAATGGTGAAATAGGTGGAAATGTTTCCAACAAAATAGAGAGAAAGAATCGGTCTAAAATTTTCACCTCTAAGCAAAAATCATATGCATATCTCTTTGAAACATTTGCCACCAAAATGTAGTGAGTTTGAGTCAATAGGAAGATAAAGATAGTTTCTAACTTTTCAGGTAATATACATTAATTAAAGATAGAAAATTATGTTTAATTTGTTTCCGTTAATTCTCACTATTCCTAATTAGTTGTTCAAGTATTGAAAATCTAGAATATTGAAATAGTCCAATCAAATACATTCATCAGGAAAAGGAAAATCAAAGAATTATTTATCCACTACAAAATAATTTTTTATTTTTTTAACGAAAATGCAGGTGTGTTCAGTTTATATATTAATGGATAAAAATTAATTATGCTCATATCGGATAAAATTTTAAAAAATAATGAAAAAAATATTTTAAGAATTTTAAAGTAGTTGATTATCCAGAATTTAAACTCAAAATATCTAATTAATTGAAAAAAATAATTTTTCTTTTCATCACACTATAATTCCACTCTTTGATAAAAGCCACAAACAATGTCATCTAACTGTCCCCCCCTTGATGCTTGATAAAAGTGCTTGTGCTTCGCTTTAGCGGCACAGTCATACGCGTCGGTTAGGAATTTATCAAATATAACTTAGTATTATATTTACTAACAAATTAGAATTAAAAAAAAAAAAGAATGAACCGCCCAAAATGCGTTTGGAAAAGAAAATTTATTAACTATGACGACAGAAATAAAATTTTAGTTTTAGTGTTTGACTTTTATTCAACCCGCTGTATTTTGGAAAAATTCCTTTCTCCCAACTCGGTAAAACGGGTGGCGGTATTTCCGCGGTTTTACCTTGAGTGGGAATGAACTGTTCATAAAGGGTAGCATCGTCAAGGAAAAAAAAAAGAAACTTAAACCTCGTATGGTTTCATGATGACGTGGAATTATATGTGGCGGCCAGAATAGAATTGATGGACGAATGATAAGCGGGTGATGTGGACGTGATGATATGAAATTTTATTTTATTTTATTTCAGAAGGAAAAAGCAAAAAAAGAGAACTCTGTAGACTGTAGCGATTCTAGTTCTGGGATTGCCTATTTTAACATAATTGAGTTAGAATCGTATACCCACAAGAAGTAAGTTCTCCTTTAGCATCTGATTCTGTTTGATTGTGTTTTTACTTATAGAGACGCTGACATCATCTTCCAACAATATAATTTTATTATTTAAAAAAAAATTATCCCATGAATTTAATGCTTGATTATGGCGGTGATATTAATATATAAATAATCATCAGATGCATGGTTAAGTACCATAATATAAAAATTATCACTGAATCTAGAAACTGTGTGTTTCCAGACTAAATAGTTAACGTGTCACTTATATTTTCTTAACTTATTATTCAGATTAATTTGAATTCGTACATCAAACCCAAAATGTGTTCTATACATATAATTATTAATATATATTTCTAGTTGGGGGTTAATTTTATAATAATTTAACCATTTTCTAACAAAGACAACTTCTTCGATTCATTCATTTATTAGAAACTAGATGAAATTAGGCTTAAATTCCAAATAATGACTGATATGAAATTTCAACAAAATTGAATATTATAACAAATGAATTTGGTGAACCCTCGGAATTGTAACATTGGATTCAGAATAGAGGGAAAGACTGCATCAGCATTTCAGACTAGTTCTCAATCTTTGGTCAAGCGTGTGGGGGCTACATTATGTTGCGTGATCGTGGAAGTACTGTTTCTAGGGCATGCTTGATTGAATAACTAATATGCGTAGCGGTTAATTATTTTTATATTCTTTAACTTGATTGACAATTTAATTCTTAAAAATTAATTACAATTTTCATATATGAAATGCCTATTGTTTAATATATTTATAATTAAACTTGAATTACTGGAGTAACAAAAACCTTTTATTTAAGGGGTACAAAAATGAAAAACTTAATTATAAATCAATCATAGAACAATGTCGGAATTGTCAAGTTACATGATACGCAATTTAAGACTTGCCAACGGAGACCAACTAGCTACAATGGGGTGGGGAACACCAGATTTCGTTCTATGGTTTCTCTGTTTTAAAGTTTTAACTGTAAGTTTTGTTTTGATTTTTTCAGAGCTTAACCCCATGCAATGGATAAATTGTAACCATGGTTACCATGATTTCCGGTTTAAAACTGGTTACCCTACCCCTTTTTGAACCCTTTATAAGCCCCCTCTTGGTCTTCTCCATTTTCGCATCGTTTCTCTTTACCTTACTCTTTCTTCCCCTAAACTCTAAACAAACCCTTCCCTTTCATATTTCATGATCCAATTCCATTCCTCCACTTCATTTCTCCTTTTCCTGTAGCTTCAAGTTTCCTTTTCTTCCTAGCTACCTTTCACTCTGCTGGTTTGTTCTCTTTTCTCTTGACTCATTAATTGTCATTGTCCTTTAATTTTCGTAAATGAAGTTGTTGTTATTAGATGCATGCTTTTTGGCTTTTTGTCTGATTTCGATATTTAATGTATATATGTAAATGTTGTGTTAGGAGAGAGAATACAGAGATGTCGGCCAACGGGAATGGTGAGGTGGCTACGATGAACGGAGGCGGAGGGAGGAGTAGTACTCCCAAGGCTGCGGGGCGACTGCCGAAGATCACAACCAGTGATAAACATGAAGGGATGTGCCATGATATGGCAGCGCCCACCGTGAAGGCTCAGACCATTGACGAGCTTCACTCTCTTCAGAAGAAGAAATCTGCACCTTCCACCCCTATAAATGGTTTTCAAGGGACGTTTTCTCCCATCACCGAAGAAGAGCGCCAAAAACAGCAGCTCCAGTCCATCAGGTACACTCTATTGCCGCGACACATATTATAATATCCAATAACATAACTTAACTACTACTACTCGTGGAAGGAGATTTTATGAAACTGAAAAAAAAAAAAAAAAAAAAAAAACACGGGAAACGCGTTACAAAGTGGGGCCACTTGAAGATGGACCGTGTGACGTGTCGTGATATATATATATTTAGAGGGTGTTTTGGGATTGGTACACTGTAGTATCTGGAAAATTTAATTTAATTAATTAATTTTTTTAATTTTAAAAATAATTTTTTATAACTAAAAAAATGAAAATATAAAATTAATTTTTTTTCAGAAAAGCTCCCCTAGCAGCGGTGATCATCATCTGATGGGAAAAAAATATTTGCCGATTGTATTTTTTCCTACTTTTTCTAAATAATTAATCAAGAGAAATATTTTGCTTTTTAAACTAAAAAATCATTTTTTTTCTCACTGAATATTTAGCTCCAATTGGTATCACTCCGTTGGTTCGAGTCAAATAAAATATAATTAGATCCCATGTTCTGTTGAGTTAGAAAGACAGGATTAGGAGGCTTTGTCCCTCTCTCCTTCCCTTTCCCCAAGGTCGAAGGTCTCCGTTCCGAGAGCTCCTAAAGAAAAAAAAAAAAGGTGATACAACACAAATTTTATAAGAACTTGCCTACTTAATCACCTTATTTGTAAATTGTAATAGTTTAGTTTATCAACATATTCTTTTTTCGCAATATGTTTTAAAATATCGTACTGATGGGGAAAGTCCGGAAGTAAAATTAAAAATAATTAATTATTCAATGTGCAAGCCGGGAAAATCTTGAAAATTTTGACTATGATAACAGATAAGATAGTCTATCTGATTTTAAGATTTTAAGACAAATTACTATTTCCTCATGAAGTTGTCCTTGTATAAAGTTCATAAAACAAAGTTGTCCCAATTTAATATAATAACATTTTTTTTGAACAGTGCATCTTTGGCATCGCTGACAAGAGAAACTGGACCCAAGGTGGTGAGAGGTGATCCGGCGGACAAAACCATCGCTGCCCAAAAAGCTCACCATATCACTGCCCCCACTATCAGTGTCAGCGACAGCGCCTTAAAGTTCACCCATGTTCTCTACAACCTTTCTCCGGCAGGTAGGTATAAATTTTTGCATATAAAACATTAATTTTATTTTCATATTATAGGTTATATTAATTTTATGATATAAACATTAATTTTATTTTCATATTATAGATTTTATTTTGATTTGATGACTAATATATATTGTGAATAGTTAATTTAGTTCATTTTTCTAATTTACGTATGAGATTGAATCCAGTCAAATTGGGCTCCTAGATTGTCAGAAAAATCAGCATGATTTTTTTTTTTTTTTTATAAATTTCCGCTGCCAAATCATAGTTCCTGGAAAGGAATGAAACAGCATGTGTAAAAACTAATAATAACATGACGCTGCAAGAAGCTGAATATCATTAACTAAACATTTAATATCCAAAGGAGTCTATTTGAAATATTTTGCATTAAATTTTGTTGCAAATTTATTTGTTTAATTATTCTCAATATTCCAGTTTCATTGTCTTATAAATGAGGCTAAATTGACCTTAAAATTAAAGTAAAATTTGTCTTAAATTAGACTTAATTTGCTCAAAAAGCTCATAACACAAAATCAATATTTAATCCAAAATAGTATTAGAATGGCAAACTTTATCCAAATTATCAGCAAAAAAACAAGGAAGCAATATAAAAACTAGTTTAGGTCACTTCATAAAGTTTTTAAAAGAAAGCAAAGTGTCTTTATATAACAATATTTAATTTCACTCTACATGGCTAATTCAGAAATAATTTATGGGAATATTTTTAATTAGACCTAGTTTAGTAAACCAGTGTCCAGATCAATAAGTGAGCCTATATTATTGGGCTGAGGGTTTTGTTTTTTAGTAGTTAATAAAATAACAAACAAAAATTAAGAATTTATATTAATGCCAGAGTTATGAATATAATGAAACATTTAAGATTAATTTGTATATGTAAGGACAAAAATTAGCCATCAAATTTGTCAATTGTGGATTGTGATTGAATAAACCGAGCTATTTTGACAAAGATGCAGGTGTTCTCCCTCCATGTTTTCTGAATTTGACTATAACTTAAAGAATACGATTAGGCCTTCATGACTTTTGCTATGTTAATATAAACTAAATGAAAAAGGTCGTCATGGATGATTACGCGTATGCAGAGCTTTATGAGCAGGCTATAAAGTACGAGAAAGGGTCCTTTATCACTTCCACTGGTGCACTGGCCACCCTTTCTGGTGCTAAAACCGGCCGGGCTCCACGGGATAAGCGGGTCGTTAAGGATGATGTTACCAGCGAGGAGCTTTGGTGGGGAAAGTGAGTCTTCCCTTTAACTCTGTCTCCTGTGATTAATTACGGTTTTATTATGTCCCATTCTTCTAATAATTTCCTTTTTAATTACAGAGGTTCGCCTAACATTGAAATGGACGAGCACACTTTCATGGTTAACAGGGAAAGAGCCGTTGATTACTTGAATTCTTTGGACAAGGTAATAAAATTTTAAATTTAAAATATAACTTAATTTCTCCAATTCTCTATGTTGACAAACAACAAAAATTTCAAATGGATCATGAAAAGCCGAGAAAATGCCAGCTTGTTGAAATCAATCAAAAAGTTACCCAAATATGATGTCAATGCATATCATTTGTTAATTATAAAGTTCCATGAATTCTTTTATGAATATATTTGGTTTGAAGTAAAATTTTCTGCTTGTTTAATGTATCAGATACTAATCATTTTAAGATTTTCAATAGATTGGTAATTGAGAGTACTGTTGATTTGATTTCCAGGTCTTTGTCAATGATCAATTCTTGAACTGGGATCCTGAGAACAGAATCAAAGTTCGTATTGTCTCTGCCAGAGCATACCATTCCTTGTTCATGCACAACATGTAAGTAAAAAATTAGAATTAGTAACATTTTAACAACAATATTTTCTGTTTCTTTCTTCCACAAAGCCCAAGCCTCCCAGATAAGTCTCCTTTATCGTTGATCCAATGTTAATTATGATATGATATATTGGATATTACCCCCCTACAATTGAGGAAAGTGGTAAGAAAAATGTGTATGGTGCCTTAGCTAAGTGTGTGCAATTGGATAACTGGGTGGGTGACAGGTGTATCCGACCCACTCCTGAAGAGCTGGAGAATTTCGGTACTCCGGACTTCACTATATACAATGCTGGCCAGTTCCCATGTAATCGTTACACACACTACATGACATCTTCTACTAGCATAGATTTGAATCTAGCTAGAAGGGAAATGGTCATCCTCGGCACACAGTACGCCGGGGAAATGAAGAAGGGTCTTTTCAGTGTTATGCATTATCTCATGCCTAAGCGTCAAATCCTCTCGTTACATTCTGGCTGCAATATGGGAAAAGATGGAGATGTTGCCCTCTTCTTTGGATTGTCAGGTATAGTATCACCAGGTCATGGTCGCGATGTGGTGTCAAACCTAGCCTTACGATATGTGCCTTCTTAACTTGATATTTTAACACCTTTTTATTTACATCTGAAATATTGTTAGAATATATATGCTTATTGTCTATCTTGTGATTTCATTATCATTGATGAATTTATTTCAAAATTTTTGTGTGTAGGTACTGGCAAGACAACTCTGTCTACTGATCCAAATAGGTACCTAATTGGAGATGATGAACACTGCTGGACTGAGACTGGAGTGTCAAATATTGAAGGTGGATGCTACGCCAAGTGCATTGATCTCTCAAAGGACAAGGAGCCTGATATCTGGAATGCTATCAAGTTTGGAACTGGTAGAGATGTCTTTTGTACAAATATTTGCTTCAGTTAGTGCAGGTTTCGATGTATATATTGATGTAATTCATCGTGGTTGGCAGTGTTGGAAAATGTGGTGTTCGATGAGCACACTCGTGAAGTGGACTATGCTGATCGATCTGTTACAGGTCAACAGAACAGCTTGAAGATTTCAATTTTGTCCTAATTATTTTGACGGTTGTATTTAATTATTTTTTGAACATTAAGGGAAATTTTTTTACCATTGCAGAGAATACTCGAGCATCGTACCCTATTGAGCACATTCCTAATGCAAAGATACCATGTGTTGGTCCACATCCTAGGAATGTCATCCTTTTGGCATGCGATGCATTTGGTGTGCTCCCACCTGTGAGCAAGCTGAACCTTGCACAGACCATGTACCATTTCATCAGTGGTTACACTGCTCTGGTAAAAATCGATATCTGCAGACTATATGATCTCTTATAATATTGAAAGGCACACGTTAATGAAATGTTAAAAATTAGAATCAGGTAAAATTAATTTCTTGATGATCAATATAGGTTGCTGGCACTGAAGAAGGTGTGAAAGAACCACGGGCAACATTCTCAGCTTGCTTTGGTGCAGCATTTATAATGTTGCATCCTACCAAGTATGCAGCTATGCTGGCTGAGAAGATGCAGAAGCATGGTGCAACGGGATGGCTTGTAAACACCGGATGGTCAGGTGGAAGGTATAATATATAATGTGTCTATATATATTATGTAAAGGGTATCTGTAAATCAGAAATGCATCAACTATATTATTGAACACAATTTAATTAGGATTCGTTTGGTATGTTACAGCTATGGGTCAGGTAGCCGTATCAAGTTAGCATACACAAGGAAGATAATTGATGCCATACACTCTGGCAGCCTCTTGAAAGCAACATACAAGAGAACTCAAATTTTTGGGCTTGAGATCCCTACAGAGGTTGAAGGAGTGCCTTCTGAAATCATGGATCCAGTGAACACTGTCAGTAGTCTATTCCTTTATATTCTTTACTTCCGTACTTTTATTTTTTACCATTCGAATTTACTTCAATTTTGAGTTGCAGTGGTCTGACAAGAAAGCTTACAATGACACACTACTAAAACTGGCCGGTCTGTTTAAGAACAACTTTGCAATATTCACTGATTACAAGATTGGAAAGGACAACAAGCTCACTGAGGAGATTCTGTCAGCGGGTCCAATTTTCTAATTTCCGAAATTAATGGAGAACAGTGGATAAGGAGTTGGGGTAGACATGACAGAATAAGATTTATTACATATTGCCATCATACATGTAAAACTGTTCTCCTGCTTAATTCATAATTAGGAAGATTTACATGAAAATATTTTACGTGAAAGTATAAGTTGCTTGTGTTTTTTCCTCTCTTCTTTGCTTGTTTTCTGCATTCCTCAACCAGGACAACGTCAGAATCTACCTGTTTGAGCTGTTCTAATTACCTGTTATGAATGCTAATATTAATCTGCCAATTGTTGTGGTTAGAAAATAACGACAAAAAATATATCAACTGCAGAAAGTATACACTCGAAAGATGAAGCATTTATGCTTATAAGTTGACAGTTTCTTATAATTTCCAGAGGAAATAATAACAATAATAATAGAATCCTCAGCAGTATGAAATATTTAATCTAGCTAACATAGAAGTTAAAAAATGTGGAAAATAATATCCCCGTAATTTTCTCATCTCTGAAATTTACCATTTGCAGAACTTACAGTTATTGGAGAAAAAAGAAAAGAAGGAACGTGTAAATGTTAAGGATAGTCTTCAAATGTACAATTAATAATGCGAAGCTACCAAGAAATTTAAATAGCCAAAGAGAATTGAATTGAAATCTTACATTTTTTTCAACTTTGGAAGATGGGTCGAAATTCATTACTTTCTATAGTTCGTCAAAATCTGATGATAGTGTTTCTTCCTTAACGACAGAGAAAAGCTAATCCAATTTTTCATACGAATAATTATTCGTTGAAGCGATCGCTATATAATAATTTCAATGATACACATCATAAATGTAATCTACATGCAACACTACCTAAGAAAAAATGAAAAAAAATACTAATATGTTTAAGTATAGTTATATATAAATATAACAAAGTTTATTGATCCATTTAGGGAAGCAGTTCTTAAGGCTCAAAACATTAAAGCTATGAGGATAATTTTCGAAGTTATGGGTTGTTATGGCTTCCTTCGGTCTCGTATATAGATTTGCAAATAAGGCTGGTTTTTGTTATCCCCCGTAGCTATTTGTCTTTACCTTCTCCCCAGCCTGTCTCCATTGTAAGGCAGAAATGCCCTTAAGTTTCTTACGAATGAAGGTTTCAATATATGATTTAAAAAAAAATAATCAACCGTCCTATAACAATCAAATGAGTTGTTATATCATAGATTTGAATCCATCTTATATTATTAATCTCCTTCTTTAACACAAAAATATGTATTTTTCTAAAATTAGATTTGGGTAAACTAATGAATATAAAATAAGTTTATCAATTATAATTTATAGTTTCATCATTTACAAATTCATTGTTTATAACTTATAGATTTATCATTTTGAACTTGAAAATTTATCATATTAAAATTACAAATTCATCGTTTAGATTTTGTAGGCTTAATATTTACAAGTTCATTGTTTACATCTTACAGTTTTATCATTTTAAAATTGCAGATTCATCATTTTGAAACTATAATTTAATTATTTTTAAACTTATAAGTATGCGGGTTTATCATTTTGTAATTGCATGTTTATTATTTAGATTTTGAATGTTAAAAAATTTATAGAGTCATCGTTTACAAATTTCAGATTTATCATTTTTAACTTGCAGGTTTATTATTTTAAAAATACAGGTTCATTATTTTAAAATACAGATTTATCATTTTTAAACTTACATGTAACATTTATAGGTTTATATTTTTAAAATTACATATTTATTATTTAGATTTTGCATGTTCAAATATTTACAGATTTATCATTTATAACTTGCAAATTCATCATTTTTAAACTAAAAGTTTATCGTTTTTAAAATTGTGGGTATCGTTTGCAGGTTTATTCTTTTGAAGTTATATGTCTATCGTTTTAATTCTGCATGTTTAAAAATTTATATATTCATCGTTTATAATTAAAAGATTCGTCGTTTAAATTTGCAGATTTATTATTTTAAAACTATATATTCATCATTTTTAAACTTACAGGTATTACTTGCAAATTCATCTTTTATAGTTTATACTTTTATTATTTACAAGTATATTATTTTTATCAAATCTATCATTTTTAACATTGAACAACTTAATTTTTTCTCTCTATATTATTTATTTTTAGTTTAAATATCTTTATTTTCAACAATTTTCTTTCACAAAAAATCAAAATCAAATATTTTTATCCCAAACAATAATAACAATCATTATAATATTAAAAAAATATTAAAAATAAAATCAAATATGCAAATTAAAATTTTTTTATCTCTCTAAAAACAAACTTAAAATGTATATAAATTTTTTTTATCTCTTTGAATAAGAAAAAAAAAGAAAAATAAGAAGAAAAAGAAGAATATACTGAAAAAAAGAAAAATATGATAAATATATAATTTAAAAATAGTATTATATCAGTTAATAACATATTGGATAATATAATTTCCGGCCTAAGATTTAGAGGCTAATCTAATCCCGAGCTGTAGCAATTAGCAAACATCAGTTCCTCAAGCTTTTTATGGGGTACACACACGCCTATATAAAGTATTGGGCCAACATATGTTTAACTTGAAACTTTAAACCCAAAGCAATGAAAAGCATACTTAAGACTTAAGCCTTAAGGGGCAGCCTTTTTCGGATAAAACTGAATGCGACAAAGGAAAAAAATTTGTTAAATTTAACACAATAAAAGAAAATGAGGAGGGATGCGCAGTGCACCATCTGGCGCACGTTAGTGCTTACCCCGCTTTGTCTCTGGGTCCTTCCGTTTGCACTTCTTTATCCCCGAAAACCTACACGCACAATCCCCTCTTCGCTTGGTCGCCGTCTCATTGCCATTTTTAGATCTGAAAGATTGCTTCGTTCTCTCGTTGCATCCGCGTTCGTCTTGGTATTTTTGGGGTTTCACGATCGAAAACTGCTCAGTTTTCCCTTGATTCCGTCGATTTCTGCCAAAATTTTAGGTAATTGCTATGATTTCTATTCAGATTTGTGATTTTTTTATTCATTCGTTGATTTTCTTTATTTTAGAATCTATTTTCGGCATCTGGATTCTCAAAAATTGTCTTGATTTTCCTTTTGAATGGTTATTGGGTTGGGGTTTTTACAGTTTATCAGAACTTAGAATGGTTTGGAAATTTGGACTTTATGCACCTCACAATTACTCAATTTCGATCGTATATCGTTGATTTTGAAACTGATTTGAGGTTATAGATGCAATGCTTACGGAGGTTTGTGATTTTCTGCATTTCTTTTTAATGATTGGGGGATTTTTTTTTTGAATGTCATTCTAATCAAAACATTAATTGGTGTCTATCGATCTGTAGTATTCGTTGCTTGTGAATTGAAATGTGTCAAAATTTGTCTTTTTGGAGCTGATTTTACTTAGATGGCTGTTTCTAATTCCTTTTTTTTTTGTTTTCTGTACTTCTTACCCAGAAAGTAGGAGAATAATTTATATCTGAAGATATCTCTTCATCGTTTTCTTCTTCTTTTTCCTCTTCTTCTTCTGTTGTTTGTAATAAATTTTTATTATCTGTTTTCAGCCATCCAGTAGTTGTAAGTAGTTGCCTTGTATTGATCACAACAATGCGGGAATATGAACAAGATGTAAGTCTTCCCGGTTTTATGTCTAAACTCAACATTTGAAAAGCTAATATAAATGGTGTTTGCTTGCCATTAAGTGGTTTTTGATCTTTGTTCATTCATTAGGATTGTTTTTATGCAGGAGTATGAAGATTACGATGAATATGAGGAGGAAGGATATGAGCAAGAGGAAGAAGGTGAGGAGGAGGAATATGAAGAGGAAGAAGAGCGAAAACCTACTGCAGAGGAACAGGAATACCTTGAATTAAGGGCACGTATTAAAGAAAAAATAAGGAAGAAAATGCAGAGGGAAAATGGTTCTGCAATTTCCAGATCCCAGGAGATGAAAAAGAAATCTACTTCAGATAAGTGAGTGATGTGCTTATTCTCAATGTTACCTTGTATGCTGGTTGTTGTTCTCTTGAATCTAGATGCAATATTCTGCTTTTGCACAAGTAGATAATTATCCACTTCTAGTAAACATAGAATGTCAGCAATGCACCTGAACTAAATTTTTTTAATGATGCTTAATGCATCACTTTCCCTTTGAGATAGGTTTTTCTTTGATGTGCTGAATCCAATTTGAGGACACCCATTGTTATTTCTGATTATGATTACATGTAGGAATTAGGTTTTGAGGTGTAGCTAATTCTGTCATACATGATGCTAGGTAGTATACTTAGAGACTCTCAAGCACGCATTACTTGATTTGAATGATAAATATAAATTTTTATTTCACTTGAATGCTAGGACTTGGTTTTTATTATATAGGACTTCTATCACAATAGCTGCACTATTGTGGGAGTCCATGTCATTATAAGGTCAAATTGGTGTTCTTTTTATGGATATTGCATCAGTAGATGATGACCAATATTTTATCCTTTTTAGTGTATCATATATGTTGTGTGGTGCGCATGGTACTTGTGTGAGTTTTTGTTTTTGTTTTCTTTTTCTGGTTAATTCCATAAAAAAACTTAAAAATGTGTGTTATGATTTTTTAATGGGCTAAGGTGCAAAATTGCCCCTGAAATTTACTGCAATTATCAATGTTGCCCCCCCCCCCCCCTTTTTTTTTGGGGGGGGGGAGGGGGGGGGGGTCATTGTAACCCTTATTATTGTCAAATAGGGCCAATGTTGCCCTTATTTTAACAGAGGGTACATGTCTGCCACAAAAAAAAAAAAGAACAGTAATATTCCATCACCCTTCTCCATCTCTCTCATTTGCTTCTTCTATTTACCTTAACCTGACCAACTTCAGCCCTGTTTCAGTCAATATCTCAGCTGTTGTTTCTCTCCTCGATGTTTGTTAGAAATCATCCTCCTATATCTTGCATAAAGGAAATAGAAATCCAGGACAAAACATCCCTTTTCTTGATGGAATCGCCGTGCTGATTTTGGTCTGGGTTGGTCTGATAGGGTAATCAAATTTTGGTCTGGTTTGTTTTTTGGGTAATCAAATTTTGAAGCTTCTTGTTAATGCGTATTTATTGAATAGCTAGGTTGTTGATAATTCTGATTTTTGGAGTTTTGGGTTAAATTAGTTTCAATAGTGAAGCTTCAAATCTGTGAAAAATGATTTTGGTTACTTGTAGAAGTTCAGATTTTGAAAGGTTTGATCCATTAGTTTTGGTAAGAGTAGTTCGAAATATGTAAAATTATAGTTAACTGTTTTGTATTTTTTTCTTGAGTTTGGTTTTTTCTTTTTCCCACTTTTCAAGCAAAAGAGATGGAAGATAAAAGTTAGGATAGTGAGATCAGTATAATTATTTATAGATTTTAATAACAATAATTAATAAGATGAGAAGATGCTCCTGGCTTTACTATTTGAATTCCTATCTGTAACTATATTGTATCAAATGGAAAATATTAGTTGCTGCTCCATTCTGATTTGCAATTTTATTTCTGTTCTGACTTTTTGTTGAAGCCGAAAATTCTTGTAATGAAAAGAAAGCAGATTCAATAAGATAATGGAAATTGAAATATCTTCTTTTTGCTTTCCCCTACATAAACTGCTTTTGCCTTTAGGAAAACAGTTGCAGCAGTTGCATTTCTTTTCTGAGCACGCTTTTTCTTTTCTTAATTAATCTTAATTGGCAATGACTAGGCAGCTTATTTGGCAACTTTTAAGATTAAAAAATAATGAACCATTTGCTGACATGTCTGTGCCGTTAAATAAAGGCAACATTGGGCCAATTTGAAGAGACATTGACAAAAAAAAAAGCATTAGGGGCGACATTGACAATTGCAGTAAACTTCAGGGGCAAATTTATACTTAGCCCTTTTGAATTACAAACTTTAATATACTTATATTTTATAATATTAACTGTTTGCTTCATATTTCTACTTGGCATCTTTCTGCAGTTATGGATCTTTTTTTGGTCCGTCGCAGCCAGTTATAGCTCAAAGAGTAATTCAAGAAAGCAAATCATTGTTGGAAAACCCACATTTGATATTCAGAAATTCAAATTCTCATCATGTATGTATCATAATTTAGATGTAATGTTGGATGTATAATTCACTAGTTTAATCTGATCTCAAATTCTTACTTCTGTGCTTTTGGAGTGGTCTGAATTGCCATTTTTGTATTGGTAATAAAACAGCTCCATTGTTATGTGTTTTGTTGAGGTCTTTTTGATCTTCTGAGGATAATTACTCTCCTAAGTGTCAAAACTTTTTGAGATATTTTGTTTCAATGTTTGAACTTTAAATGCTCAGATGGGGGAAATATTGTTAGTCATTTGCCTTTTCAACTTTACATTGATTGAAATAATTAGATACACATTATCTTAATTGAAAATTAACGTGCTCGAGTAGCACTCTTGCACATGCACATGGTTGCAAAAATAGAAATATTAAAAAAACATATAGAAATCTCAGTGAAAAATAACATTTTATTCAACTTAAACCAACTAAAGAAAATTCATCACTAATAGAGAAAAAGATAACTACATGCAAGGGGGAAGTGTAAGGGCTGATGAGGGGCATGTGTTTTTGTTCTCGGTCAGAATATTTCGTGTGCCAGTTGATATGATGAGAATAGCCATTATGGATTTTTTTGGTTGCTAGAAAGGTATGAAGGCACTTGATGGCTAATTTTTATTCCCTCTGATTAAGCACTTAATTATGAAAATATAAAGTTGAAAGACTCAAGGAGGAAATCCCAAAAAGTTCACGCAGGATGTCATTATCCAACTGCATAATTTACTGCTTGAGCTTATCACAGTAGAGGAATATTTGCTAGCCTACTGAAGGGAGCTATCTGCTGTTCCCTTTATTGAGGCTGGGAGGAATGTTATGTAATTTAGTTACTTTTGAGGGAAGTTGGTCGGTTTTAATTTTTGTTCGTAAATCCATTAAGAAAATTTTCATATTTACAGTATGAGAGGGTACTTCTAGGGAGAGACACTGTAAAGAAGTGACTACTTTTCTCCACTGAAAATGCATATTATAGTAGAAGTAGCAATCTGATGCATGGTTTGGGCATGCATGATGGTTGGTTTCTTCCTTTTTCACGGTGGTTCTGTTGATAAAAAACTAGTGCCTATAATGGTCTTTCTTGTGTTATGAGTATGTAGTCACCATCAGGACATGTGCTTCATGAAGATACCATAAACATTTCTTGTACTTTCCATGAGATTTTGTTATGATGAACTCAATGCTGCTGCAGAATAAGAAGACCCCATCTTCGACAAGCACAGGTTCAAAGAATGGAGCACGTGAGCAAATATCCAGAGTCAGGAATGAGGTATCCTGAGCAGTTTACTTCCTCTTACAGTCCCTTCCTCCCTCTGTTCTCTTCTTCTCTTGCCCCTTCTTTGTTCACGAGTGCTTTATATGTATGTGTGTGTGTGTATATATATATATATTGGAGGTGTTGATGGGGTTAGGGTGAGGGTGGGGGGAGTTTAGGTGGTTAATTCTTAGCTCTGTAGAGACATCTGAACCCTAATCCATGATCATTTATTCTGTCAAATGTGCAGCTAAAATCAAAAGTCCAAAAACTTAAAGATACGAGAGACTACTCCTTCCTTTTATCTGATGATGCAGAACTCCCAGCTCCTACCAAACAGCCTGTACCTCAAAATGTCTCTGCTCCAAAATCTGGTAAATATTTTCTTGAGTACACAAATTTGGTTCATGTTGCTTAGTACATACTACTTTTCTTAAGAAAACTTATACAGGTCTTTTTTGCTGGTGCTCAAGAGGCAAGAACTGCACAGATGCCTCAGAAGAGCAAACAGCAACCAGGCAATAGTGTCAGAGATATCCGTGGTGGTCATGAGGAGAGGAAACCAATTGCTGTGAATGGTCAAATGCATTCTAAATCTGGGCAATACAAGTCAGCATCTACCAGCAGACCCTCTTTGACATCCATGGATTCTAGGAGGCAACTTCAAATCAACAATGGGACTGGGCCTGGCCGGCCTATGGCATCAACGGATTCCAGAAGGCAGCTTCAAAGCAACAATGGAACTGGACCTGGACGGTCCATGGGGACAAAAAGTGTGCCTTCAAAGGCGCCTCTTACCACTCTGGAGAAAAAGGCCTCTGCACCAAGTGGAAAAACTATCCTGCCTGCTGCACGAAAGCCTCTCCCTTCCAAGATGCAATCACGTGTTCCAAGACAACAAGTTGAACAGAAAAGGGCATTGCAAGAACCGAAGAAGGTTGTATCAATGCCAAAACAGTCAGTGGCATCTTCAAAACCTCAGGTTTATACCAATTCTCATTATTCTGAGTTTTTACAATGGAAATCTTTGTAAAACATTGTCTTATTTCATACTTCCTGAAAAATTAACAGATTGGTAAGCCAGTCAAGCAGTTTCCATCTCTTCCATCATTGCAAGATAATCGGCCCAAGAAAAAGCCTGTCAGACAGTTTGCTGATGAAGATGATGAAGATGTGAAGGCGTTGAGCATGATCAGGAAAATGTTTAAGTAAAGCTTCTTTCTATGTCTTTTTTGACATGCTTTTATGTAATTTTAGTTTTCCAAATATTGACACCATCTTTTTTTTCCATGACTCAGGCAACTAACATGAATTATTGACAATTATTAGAAAACCCTTTAGTAATCAGACATGCACATGGGCCTCTTTTTTTAGTTTCTATTGAATTAATGCTTTAAGTTGTGCAATTTTGAATTTTGGATTTGGATTGTGCTAATTATGATCTGGAATAAGCCAGCCAAGTAAATCCTAGTCTCATGTTCTTCTGATGACTTACCACATATGCACATTTTTTTTGGGTTATTTTTGTATCTAGATGTTGTAAATCATTTTTTTCTTGTGTGTGAAAACAAAACTCCCTGAAAATTTTCTTTAAAAATTTATTCAAATAAAATTTATATATCCTATGAAGACCGAAAGACCAAAATCTGTATTTTGCAGATATTCTTGCATTGTAATAGTTAACTTATTGTGAGAAGAAGCTGGTTCTTAATACAGTTGGTGTAGAAAACTCTTTTTTAATAATAGTCTTCTCACTTTTATCATGTGGAAATGATATTTGGCTACATATCAGAGTTCGGTGTATTACTGCTTTGTCAATCATATTTAGACAATGCAATTAGGTTTCTTGTGAACTAAGAGATTGCTATTTTGTTGCAGTGTTGATAGGTATGCTTCTCGTGTTGATGATGATGATGATCTCAGTGACATGGAGGCGAACTTTGATGATATCATGAGAGAGGAGAAAAGAAGGTTAGTGAAATTCATTAGATGCTGTTGATTATGATTGTTGAAAATTGTTATCATTATTTGGTTTAAATGATATGTGCTCATTTCCCATAAAACAGATGGATCAAACGTGATCCTGCATGTGTAGTGTTATTATTTATTTTTAACTCTCTGCATCTTGCTGCTGAAATTTTTTTTTTTGGGTCAATATTTTGCTGCCAATTTTTGCCCCAAGTGTTAACTGTTGATTTTATTATCCCTGCTGTCTTCCGTTTTTTCCTTTTTTTAAATTATTTTGAAATGTGCTCGGTGATAATTTTTGAAAAACGCTTATAATAGGACACTTTTCTAATAATATAAGACTACAGTAGTTTTCTGGCGCTAGAGATAATGCTGACATCAGTTGAATTTATAATCAGTTGTTTTGGGTATTATGAGAGAATTAGTTTCTTCAGGAAAAGGGATAACTAGATTGTTTGTATTTAAGTGGTATCTCTCCGTTTGGTTTTGGCTTACCCGAACAGAATGGGAAGTACATAAAGATGTAGGGGGTGTTTGGGATTGCTGTGGGGAGTCTAAAAAGTAGGTTTAGAATTTTTTTGATTTAATTAACTGATTTTTTTAATTTTTTATAAACTGTTTTTTTTTCAAACATGTTTCTGGGAAAAACATCTATTTACCTGTTTCTCTTTAAAAGCAGTTTTCAAAACTCAAAAAATTTAAAAATAATTTTTTTTCTCAAAAAGCGCTTTTGGCAAACGCAATGCCAAACGGACCCGTAGTGTATTATAGTTGCTGCCGACAGCCAGTGGTGGTTGATAGGTGTATTTACGGAGAAATATATTCTGTGAAATTTGTGCTTTTTTCTTTTTAACCATATAAAAGGTGATGTATGTGGTGAATCATAAGACTCACAGAAGATGGATGATGTGCTGCATTCATTTTTCTCTTAATTTAGTTAATATTTGGGTGTGGTGATTGCAGTGCGAAAATTGCGAAGAAAGAGGATGAGGAACAACTCCGCCTGATAGAGGAAGAGGAGCGGCGGGAACGAACGAGAAAGTTGGCAAAGAAACGTAAACTGAGTCATCATTGACTGTATTTAACTTGTGGGAGTACCAAAAGTCCCACGCAGTTTTGCATCATTACGTATGATGTAGTTGGGGTTCTTACTGTGCTTTACGGGACTTGATTGTCAATTGTAGTAATTATTCTTCAATTGCAGGAAATGTATTGCCAATTTTAAAATGCAATTTTTTTAAATAAAAAAAAGAGAAACAAAACACCTACATTACCATCATTCACATTCTAGAATAAGAAACACTCGTGATTTTACTCATTAAATCACCAAAGAGCAGAAGCTGGGTGCCACACCTCCCTTCTTGATTGAACGCTAAGTTTGCCAAATGGTCACCTACCGAATTTGCCCCCCTGTAGACGTGTTCGACTTTCACATGTGATCAATCAAGCTCCGAATTCGGTTAATTAGGTCTTCATTTTGCAGAGAGGAGAATCTGGATCAGTTTAAAATCGATGCCACAACAACGTTGTACACCAGTACCTGGATTTTATGCCAGCCATTCAACCAGGCCCGAGGCAGACTTATAAATACTTCCCATAATTCTGCCCTGAATGCATTACAATTTACACCTCAACTGTAGGGAAAAAATTCTAAACGCACCTGCAGCACAGCATCTCTAAAAACTCTGTGAAGGTAATATTAGCAGCGTGTTTCCTTTTTTACTTGGGAATGATATGGCAGTGAATATCGGGCAATTTATTTGTATTTTAATAGCCAATCAAAGTATGGTCTTGCTTAATCAGGTTCTAAGATCTGTAAGCGGACCATGCCGGATTTTCCGTTTTTACGCCGGAAATTTGAGTTGATGAGTTGATTTTCAGCCTTAAAGCATTGCAAGGTTATAATTAAATTTAGTAATTTTTATTATTTGTACAATTAAGGCATATAATGATAATCCATTCTTTCGAGTCAGTGTTAAAAAAGATTTACAAATACCAAACAGTTCGTGAAAAGATTATGGAAGTTGAAAAATTATACTATTATTGAAGATGTTAAGAGAAATTGTTAGAGCATAAAGCTTTTAAAGAATAAATCTATTAATGTAGCTTATTATTAATAAATATAAATTATATTTTTTAATTTTTAATATATCTCAAATTAAATTAAATATACTTGTTTCTTAATTTGCTGCGGCATTAATGACACGATATGGTTTCACGGAATGGATTAATTGGTGACAGAATCTAACATTTACTTTCAATCAATTTTGTCAAAAACATTCGTTAATGTCAAATCCATTTGATTTTTTTAATTTTTTAGATAATGATTTTTAAATTAGTAATAATATAATAGAATCCTACTGAAATTGAAAAAGTGTAATCTACCTCGGCCGTTGCTAAGTTAATGACGACTAAGGAAATTATATGGCGACATCACTTGATCAATCTCTCTCTTTCTCTCTGCTTGTGGAGAAGCCCGCAGAAACTAAAAATGATGGAGATTTCGATAAACTCCGCGATACTTTCACCTGTTCGTTTGCCCAGACCCCGACCCAGCATAGCTAAACGTAAACCTGTCAGAGCTCCTTTACTTTGCTGTTTGAGGTGACATATTAAAAAAAAAAATTTGTAAAATTCCTTTCACATTTTACTTGAACTTTTGATTGCTTTGATGTAGCTTGCAATGCAATTTATTTGTTGCCTTTCTGGGTTTATGTTTGGTCACTCAGAAAACGAGAAGGGCAATTTCTATAGCTGGAATTAACAACCTTATTTTGTTCAAGAATTAAGCAGTATGAGTTAACCATAATTTTCTGGTTAATAACATAAATGTCAGCAATTCTTATCACTAAATTTTAATGGATTCATCTCTATGAATGTCGCACCACCTTATGTTTTGGTAGTTAATGTGCTATGAAGTACTAGTACCCGAGTCCAAACTACATAGATCTATGCAGAACATGTGTGCATCATTTGCTCTCTTTTTCCTGGTTTAATGGGGTGAATGCTTTAGTCCACTCTTGTTTACAGGGACAAGTTAATTGTTTCTCCCTGTGGATTTGACAACTCCATCTGGGATCCTTCCAAAGACAGATTTGCAGCAACTCTACTACTGTTCTTGCAAGATTTGCATATAGAATCTTGAAACTTCGGTTTTGAACTTTTTGCTTGTTTGTTAATCATTGCCTAATGTGGCTTGCGATGGATGCTGTCAACGAAAATCCAATCATTTGTGCAGATAAGAAGTATCTTATGTAGCATAAACACACATTTCTCAGCATTTGTTACAAATACAGAATAGGAATAATAATTAACACAGTCAGAAGGAATTTTTATTAATGCAGAATAGGAATAATTGTTTTTATTTTTAGTAAGACTCTTAATTAGGGATTTTTATTGGGGCACTTATTATGGTAGGATTTCTTAATTTTAACTTTCCTGTTTTCTTTTCTTGTAATCTATGTTTGAAGAGAACATAGACAGCAACAAAAGACAATCAGAATTTCTATCGAAGTTAAAGAGGTTTAGGACTCTCTCTACTCAATGAGGCTTAGGTAAGGAACTCCCTTTGATGAGTTCTAAGGTCTGTGTTCCCTTTGATGGATCCAATTCATTCATTCACCGGAGATTGCTGAAGGAATTGCCCGGTGACATCATCTCTTGATTCGGGAACATAACAATCAAGGACATCCCTAAAGAGTTATTATAAGATGTATAGAATTGATATAGCGACAATATAAATTCAATATTCATGAGTACTTGGATACACCATTGTGTGCTGTGTTTGTGTTCGTGGCATGCTTGATAATGAGTTCTCACTTATTGGATTCAATTTGTATTAACGAAAAACGTGGGATCAATTGGAGGAGAGGTCAAAAAGAAAGTTGGGGAAACTCAGGAACTAGATATATGACATGTATTGGTTATCTATTGGAGTTGCATTCCATTGTTATGCTAATATGACATGAAGCGGTTACCAACTGGAGTTGCACATGATATGCACAAGCACTGGTTTTTTATGCTTATGAAAGGTTAAGGTCTCCTGCTGGGCATAACCTCAACAAGTCCCTGGTTTCATCAGCGAACATTACAACATGCCCATGCAGCTGGACATCCACATCCTGCCATGCACCACCAGCAATCATGTAGCATAATTCAGAATGGAGCTTGGGCCCTCAACCAGTCCTGACTATGACAACTCAAGACTGTTTGAGGTCTTTAATTTGTCCAACAAAGTGCCATGCATCTGTGAATGGATTTTCAGGCCATTGCTTGTATTTAGATATCTAATTATTTCCATTGTAGCACAAAATTAGTCACATCTTGAGGAAAATTGGCAAGATATACTTGCTGTTGGAGCTTGGCAGTTGACCTAAAATTTGCCTTTCTTTTATTATGATGAGAGTAAAGAATTAACTTCTTATGCATGAAGTGGAAAGATAACTGTTTGTAAATTGTTTCAATTTGTCATATTAAACATGAAGCTTTAGGCCATGAAGCTTTGCAGATATAAACTGTATTTTCCCCCCTTCAAGCTGATTTTGACATTGAGTCATATTATTCAGGGAAAAAAAGAAAAGAAAAGAAAAGGAAAGAAAAGAAACAGGTCTTTCCAAGGACACCTTCAAATGTGATAAAATTCTTACATTGGATCATGTTTGTGTTATCTTCACACATTTAAGTTTCTAATGGCTATAATGTCATTAGAAATGTCAGGTAGGATGCATCTTGTCAGAATTATCAGACTTTGATCTGGATAATCTGAAGGCAGTCGTTGGGAATGCTTCCAGCGATGCTGCCCAGGTTCTTACTTCTGTCAGGATCATGTATTTCTGTTGAAGAAAATGCAAGCCAAGCTATCATTTACAGAAACTCCTTACTATCTAAATTGATGAGGATGTGCCAAAAAGTAATACAAGACATTATTCTCGATGTGCATGGGTTGACATATCAGTCAGTGAGCCCCTGTTTGGGAACTTTCCATAGGGGTGAGGGAAAATAAGGAGGGAAAATAAATTTTATTCTCTCCTTATTTTCCTTCCTTATATTTGGATGAAGATAAAATAAAAAGGGAGAGAGAAAAATAAAACTTATTTTTCTCCCTTATGTTTGGATTGAAATAAAATTATAGAGGAGAGGAAAGAAAATAATATTATAGATTTACTATTTTGCCCATAATTTTAAAATTTTTAAAATTAATTTATAAATTAATTACAAATTATTATATATATATAATATATAATTATTGTTTTGATATGTAATAATTTATAATTAAATAATTTAGAAATTTATTTATAAAACTAATCAAAATAAATATTGCCCAAATTTTTTAATTTTAATTCACACTCGTTAGGTTCACACACTTTTATTTCAAGTTTACTGTATGTAGAGAAATATTTACAATACTTTCAATCTTTTTTCACACATAATTTATTATTGTTTTTTGCCCCTTCTCCGGTTGGATAGGCAAAGCCAATTATAAATGAATAATACTGGTTAAATGCGACTTTCGACCACAAAAAAAAATTATGTCATTAATTAAGGCAAAAAGATGAAACTCCTCTTTTATCAATGTTTTTTTTTTCGTTTGCAGTGAGAAAACTTACCCTCTTTGATAATTTAAAGTAAGCTATTTGCAGGATAGAATGATAATTTTATATTGAACAGTATTATTTTCTTCCCTATCCTCTCCATTTTCTCCCCATTTTGGAGAGGAAAGTAAGAGAGGAAAATAACCCATATTTTCCTTTCTCCCTTTATTTTCCCTCCATATCCAAACAAAGAAAAATGAAAATCTCTTTATATTTTACCTCCTTATTTTCCCCTCTTCCAAACATAGTGTAAAGAATTTCTGTATATTTGTGGAGCATTTTTTAGTTTCCAGTCATGCAGAGGCTTTTGTATGAAATTGATTTGCTCGATGGTTTTCACAGTTTGTCTCCATCACTTCATGGGAAGCAAAATGCCAAGTGCAAACAGGTTACTGGATTCTCTTCAGAAAGTGCTCAAGGTACAGGATACCAGTGCACCTCTATTTTAGTTTATCATCTGCTTCGTCATTGTCATTATTATTAACTTTATTGAAAAAATAAACATATTATCAGCCTTTTCCTCGACATCTTCTACAAATTACAACATTCCATTCAGCACAAACAGATAAAGCGTGAAGGGGACATGCTTTTTCCTTCAAATTTGCTAGTGAAATTCTCATGACGTTCAACCTGAATGAAAATTGTAGTTGCAATTTCTGGGTGGTCATCTGTAGATTTCTCAATTTGCTTCTTTTGCCTTGCACTGTGCTACTTTGTTTATCTGCTTCCTGCCCTCCCCTTCCTCCCACCTAAAATAAATAATTAAAGAACTCTCAATTTTTGGCCAAGATCTAATGCTTTTGAATATGTTCTCCAATTTCTACAGGCTGAAGCTGTGAGATTTGTCAGCAACCATGATGACGCTCTATTCCATCTAATATTGGCAGGATCTGACATAATATTGTGCCAATCTTTTCATGATCCTTTGCTCCGAGTGCTAGTGAGTTGATCATGATATATATCAAAACGTCACAGGCAGTGTTTTACACTGTTAGAAGTTTTTTTTTTGGTTCCCCTTTTTATGAATGGCTACAGAAAACAAAGTCATCACTTTTTTGGGAAGGCTCGGATATTCTCAGTTGGGCTGTAAATGCTTGCTCAAAATTAAATAGATACATGCACCTACATTCGTTTCTACATCACTCATACCCATAAAAAGTGGGCATGGAACTATGGGCAAAAGGTTCTAAACCTATGCCAACTATCGGCTAGGAGATCTTTCCTGGCCTAGCAGCCCTATGCAAGTGTAGAAGTTGAGTAAGTGACATGCATCCCAGAACAAGTCACCTGAACCTGTCAATGTTAGAAAAATAACACTTACGTCAGTGACTCAGTTAATTCAATGGTCAAGAAACTCAAAGTGGTGTGTTCGTGAAAAAGGTTAGAAGACATGATATACGTGACATGTTTAGTATTTTAATTGTGTCAGGTCTCGGCACAGCTTGACATACTATATCTATTTCAAGTTTAGTTTACACATATCAGCATGCTTAGCATTTGAAAAAATCAATTTATTTAATTACATGCCACAAAAAAAAAAGTTTTTCTGAAGTTCAATTTAATTGATCATTTTCATAAATGTCATAAAATAGTAAACTAAGAAAAAGTAACCCTCAAGTGTTGTTCAAATTTACTTGCCACAGAAATAGAAAGGAAAAAACTGAAAAGCCCAGATGAAAATTCCATAATCTTTGTAATGCATATTCATTTTGCATTTAATGCTCCATTCATCTATACATCCCATTGAACAGTCATTTTCAAACATAATTAAAACTAATTTATGCTAATAGTTATTATAGGTAAAATATGCGGCTTTTGCATGGATTAAAGAGATTTAAACAAGGTTAAATGAGTTGTGCGCCATGAGCTGAAACAAACCCATTTAGTGAAATGGGTTATTGCAGGTCAATTCATTGTGGTGGATCAACCTATTCTGGATATATTTCTTTTGCAAAAATTGAGTTCTCAAAAATGACCATACCCAATTATACAAACTTAAGTAATCAACTTTGCATTCTCATCAATTGAACTTTTACAGTCATTGTTTTTGTTTTTTTTTTGGATCATGTGACCGCTGAACAAATACATGCATGAATATGTTTCTACACTGACAAATGTTTTTTCTGTAACTTAACTGTCTCTTTCTAATGTAAAATGTAGCTCAAAGCTTTGAAATATGAAGCAATTCCGGTTGCAGTAGCATCCAATGAGAACAAATTCAGGTAACTGTATTTTACAGAGAATTGTAAGCAACCATTAAGCTCTTTTTCCCTTTTCTTCTCATTTCTGTTCCTCATTGAAAACAAAAATGACTTGTATCTTTGGATGCAATACATCTTAATTAACAGACATTTTGCAGATCATGAGCCAGATACCTCTGAATTCTCTCAGTTTTTTAGTTCCACCTTTGGAAATTTGTCTCTTAGCCAGGCTGTCAACCAAATTGTGAGCTTTTCTCATGAGATGGCAAAATAAATCCTTTCTGTGTACTTTCTTTCTGATGGTTTTCTTGTGAACCTATCTTGTTAAAGAACAACCCATCACAATGGAGGCAAAAGATAACAAATGCAATGGCAAGGGACTTCTCCTGGGATGCAGAGTGCTATGACATTCATGTCTCTGCTTACACGGCCATAAAAAATTTATGAAGTGGGTGCAAGTGTATGTGTTCCTGTCTGTATTCACACATATTAGATGAGCCTGTAGGTTTTCTAACGGAGGTTTTGCAGCTAATTTTTATGTCTCCATCCATCAAGGCTGTGTTGGTATGCCTATTGGAGGTAATTGAGTTCAGCTTTGACACATTCTTTGATGTGATGCAGCCAGATTAAGCAATAAGAGGATTAAATACTCATGTGTAAAGCTTTGTTGAGTAAAGGTCCAGTGAAATTCATGTTGTATATTAAGTGCCGAAAGATGTCTATAAAGTCTGGAGGGATAACATCTTGGAGGTTTACCATTAGAATGATAGTCATAAGAAGCTTTCTTCTATTGTATAGGTATTGGCCCATTCCCCAGCATGAAAAATAAGAAGGGGTGTAAATTAGCTAATAAGGTTTATTTTATTTTACTGTTTTACTGTTTCAGAATTTCTATTTTTTTTAATGCTTCTGCGTTGTCAACTTGTCATTGATCATAAAAATATTAAATTTTATTATAATTTTTAGCATTTTTAAAGCATGTTATATCATAAAATTCTATACCTCTCTAAAACCATGCTCTTTTTTTTTTTTTTAAAAATAATAACTTAAAATTATTAATTTAAAACCAGGCTTAAAAGTTAGAATTTAGAAGTGTGGTTGTCCAAATTAAACCGTGGAAGATAAATTATTGCATTTTATTTCTTCTCGTTTACTTTTACCAATAACACAACTAGGTTTTGAGTGAAAGTCTTAAAGATTTATTGTTGAGAATTTCACAAAATTTTAACTGCTGTTTTGATTTAATGGAAAAGATAAAGTTTCTTAAATTTAGGACTTTCTTTATCTATTAATGCAAATAATCTTTTTATAATTATTAAAAAAAAAAAAACGTAAAACAACAATACAAAGAAAACTCTGATTTTAGTGAAACACGTCAACAGAAATAGAAACATAATTTTTTTTAAAAATCAACAATAATTATAAAATAGTGGAGCTCATGCACAATGCATATGCATCTTTTGGTAGGAGTTATAAATAAAAAAATAAAAAAATAACTGATTAATTGAAAATCGGTTCAAAATTAAACTGAAAATTTTGATAAACTAAGTCAATGATTTAAGTTTTGATTTTTATATTTTTTATTCCTTAGTTTTCAATATATATATATATATATATATATATTAATTAAATATTTCTCTTTCAAACTTATACAAAAATATATTTTAGGCTCCATTTATTTTTCAGAAAATATTTTTCTTTATTTTTTAATATTTATTTTTCTTTTAAAAAATAAATTAAAAAATTATTTTCAAAATCAGAAAAAAATATCTTAAAAACAAGAAAAAACTACTTTTCGTTTTCAAAATATAAAATTATTTTTCAAAACTTATCATTAAAAAATAATTTTTTTTATTTTTTAATATTAAAGCTAAATATAAAGAAATATTTTTCAAATACAAAATAATTTTTAAAAACAAACGGAGTTTTAGGTCCATATAAATTTTTTTATTATATGTATGTATACATATATATTGGGGACGATCAGTGCATAAAAATTTATATTAGAGGGGCAGAATTGTACTTTAATTAATCCCAATTATTTATTAGTGCAAATACTGCAAAACAATCCTTCATTCATAGCACCCCCAAACGGTCAAAACTTCCAATCGTCGCCACCACTGAAATGGTTCCGACCTCCATAAATGATTCATCTTCAACTCCTTCATGGTTTACCCCCAGAAGGTACCCCAAAATTTTATGCGTAATTCTGTTTTCAAGTCAACTGGCAAACATTACGTTATAATTTTGATGGCGGATGGACTTTGATCATCTTCCTTCATCGTGTGCCCTTATTTTTGTTGAACAAATGGAATTGACAGGTTCTAGTTTTGGTCGATACTAATTCTTGTTTCGTTTTTATTTTTTCTCTTTCCAGGTTACTCTTGATTTTTTGTGTGATTAATATGATAAATTATGTGGATCGCGGTGCTATAGCAAGCAATGGAGTTAATGGAAATATTAAGACTTGTGATGATAAGGGAATTTGCACTTCTGGTGGTGGAATTCAGTAAGATTATTCTTTTTTTCTCTTTCCTTTCTTTTATGCATCCTTTTGTCTCATGTCATTGCTGAATGGCCTTAAGCAGTCTGATTGTACTTATTTGCATATTCTAGCAACGCTTGGATGTTAACTTTTAGCTAGCTGTTTTAGCTTGTTCTATCTTTAAGTTTATTGATTTAATTAGTTTGCATATGTTTTTTCTCCTTTTTTCAGGGGAGATTTTAACTTAAACAATTTCCAGGATGGTGTTCTATCATCTGCGTTCATGGTTGGACTTCTTGTTGCTTCTCCAATATTTGCTTCCTTAGCAAAGAGGTGAGCATCTGAATGAGAGGCTGAGTACCTTAAACATTTATAGAAGGATAATTTTGGCATTTGCCTTGTTTTTCTCTTGCGTAGATGAACTGCATGCTGTGTGAACTAATAAACTGGAAAATGGAGATAATTGAACAAATTGCAGAAGCTAGTTCTATGCCAAAAAAAGGAGTTCAAATTAAATGGAACTCAGAAAATGTACACTCAAATACTTGTTGGGGAAAAATGGACCAGATGTGATTAAAGGGGCTGTTAATATTAGAAAGCTACCTTTTTATGTCTGGGTTTACCATTATTCAGTGTGTCCTTCAGGATATTTTACAAAATGTATGAGGTCAGCAAACTATTTACACCTTATATTGTTTTGAGGTGTCTAACCTTAACTTATTGGTTGGTCAATATTTAATCATTGTAGAAAATGGTGTATTTATTGGTATTTGTGTATACTTTGCAATTGCCTTTTACCAAATTGGATTAGAAGTTCTTATTTTGTTGTTGTCTTGCAGTCATAATCCCTTTAGGCTTATTGGAGTTGGATTATCTGTTTGGACGTTTGCAACAGCAGGGTGTGGTAGTTCAGTTGATTTTTGGTCTATTGCAATATGCCGCATGTAAGTGTAAAATATTGTTGCTTTTTTTCCCCTTGTCAATCATGTATATGTTGTATTTTAAATTTTTTTTAGTGTGTGATACTCTTCTTTTTAGGCTGGTTGGTGTTGGTGAGGCTTCTTTCATAAGTCTTGCAGCTCCGTTTATAGATGACAATGCTCCTGCTGCGCAGGTCTGTTTTATTTTTTCATTTTTAGCTTCTCCTTATGAGAAGCTCTGAAAAGCTGGACTAAAATATTATATTTGTTAGTTATGTAGCATATTACTTAATTGTGTCTTGTGATTCCAGAAAACATCCTGGCTTGCCACATTTTACATGTGCATACCAACCGGAGTTGCCTTGGGTTATGTTTATGGTGGATTTGTAAGTCTACATGGTGGCCAATTTTCTTTAGATTTTCTTATGTCTGGCATAAGTTCTTGCTGGTTAAAAGTTGCAACTTCTAGTTTCTTTGCAGAGCATTTTGCTGAAAATGTGAATTTATCTTGACAAATTGATGGCTAAAAGCCCATTTGAGCTCTTTAACTTGTCATCCATTTTCAATTTTCTTTGCAGAGTTTTTGCTGAAAATTTAAATGGCCAAAAGCCCATTTAAATTCGGTTAGGTCCTCCAATTTCATTTTTGATGATTAAAGCCCAACAGAATTCTTATCTGATGGCAGTGACAGAGTGATATACACACTCCAGTAATTCATTTTTTCTGGGACAAAAATTATATAAGAATTCTGCGGGATCCAATATATTGCTAACAGTTAATGAGTTAAACATTACTCTTTCCTTCTCACTGCATCACTATCTCTGTAACAACCATAATCTTGCAGGATTTGTGAGATTGGCTGTTGGGGTGACAAGCATAGTCATTATCATCTCAACAGAGTTGCCCTATTTTCCTTGTCTTTCAAATGTTGCAAGTATATAATCCACATACTCCTCTGCCTCTCATACCTCCCTCAATTCCTAACCCATAGGAAGATAAAGAAACAAGAATTGATGGTGGATGTTTGGTTCTTTACAACACCATGAGAGCCGACATCAATTAGATGATGACCATCATTGCCTCAATTGAAAATTTTGACACCTGCCTCCTATGACAAGTTCACCAACCTCTGGCACCTTACCAAGGAGAAGAAATCCCATGAGGGACACCTCACTGACATCACTGGACATTCCAATTTTGTTCAGCATGTTGTTTTTTCCTCTAATATCCTGTTTGCTCTTTTTGGCTTTTGGGTCAGAAAACCTTGCTTCTAGGATCTTGTTGTTGTGTCTGCTTGCAGCTTATCCAAGTTAGAGAGAGAAAAAACAAATTAAAGAGAGAAAGTAGTGGTAGTAGAAGTGTGTGTGAGAGAGAGAGCATTTTAGTGAGAAATTTTTTAATAATTTCTTACACACTTGTTTCTGCATTTATGTGACTCCCTGATGGCTGTGTGATGCTGGACATGATTAATGAATCAAAAAGATGAAGGGCTTTAGTCACCAAATTTGAAATTGAGGGGCCTAATGAATTTTGATGGCAAGTTAAAGGGCATAATGAGCTTTGGCCAAGTTTATTATCCAAGTTTGTCATCAGAAATGCTCTGTAATTTTCTCAATTTTCTGCTGGACTTCGTCATGAATGTCGTATTCTGCCTTTTCTTGAAATATTTCAGGTTGGAAACCATTTTAACTGGCGCTATGCATTTTGGGGAGAGGCATTTCTGATGCTTCCATTTGCTGTTTTTGGATTTGTCATGAAACCTTTGCAGCTGAAAGGTGCTTTATTTGTGAGACATCATCTTAACTTTAAAATCTGATTTAGTCTGTCTCAAAACTTTTGATCCATAATGCAACTCACTCCAGGTTTCACTCCTGCTGAATTAAAAGAGGCATTGACATCAATTGAAACAGTTGCTTCAATAACTGAAGGTTTATCATGTTCCTCATTGTTCTTTTTGTTGTGGTCATTGCCTTTGCTGATTCCCTGGTACTGGATAATTGCAAATTATGACTTCCAGATCTCATTGAAGCTACCTGACTATGCAGCCTAGTCGTTTCTTCCATATTACTTTGAATGATTGAAATATTTGTCTTTCTTTTCTTACAGTTCCATCATTCCATTGATTGCAAGTGCAATGTTCCTTCTTTCTGACTTTAATTTATTACATTCTTGTTCCAGAGCATGGCTATGAAGGTATCAGTAGTCAAGCAGTCAAGGCTTCAAAGTGAGTAGCTTTTGTGTAGAATGTAAATTTTTATGTTACAGAAAATTATTATTTATTTTTATTCCTAAGGTAAGGATAATAGTTATTGTTGTTCAAATTACTACAGCAGTACGTCACTTGCTGGAGGAAACTGTCCTAAGCCAACCACTCGATTAGGCATTGCAGTGGATGAGGTGCCCATGAAAATTATCCTATCCATTCATATCTGCTTAAAACTGAACCACCCATAATACCCATCCCAAAGATATTTATAATTATCCCTTTATTATCCTTATTGATCCCAAATCCAATTAACAACTGCCTGGATACTACCCGTACCCTTATAATTAAACATTTTACACCTTGTTTCCCCTCAAATATGAACATAACATTAAAAAAGTGTATAGGGTATTAATTTAAATCCTCATAATTTGATAAAAATCCAAACTGAATACATTTATATTTTTTTTCTACTGAATAATATACATGATACAACACATTTTTTTTAAATGTGAATTCAAAATCAAATTAAATCATAACACCTTGATCTTGCGAGTCTTCAAAAGCGGACAAATTGAGGACAAAATTCTGTGTGCAATGGAGCCAGTAAATTTTTTTTATATGTTAATGTGTTTATTATTCAAAAATAATGAATCTCAAAAGCTATTTTAACAAGTCAAACCGATGTCAACAATGTGGATCATGGCATGGTAGAGTGGTCAACTTAGTTGCCTAGCTGAGATATATCCTATCCTACAAAGTTACCTTCAAGGACTGGAGAGTTCTAGTCCCTTTTGTTTTTCTGATAATCTTTTGAGCGTTAATGATTATTAAACTTGATTATACTCATACTTTCATTTACAATCCAAAATAGGAGAATATAGCACTAAAGATTAAATGCAAAATTTATCATTTTGCTATTCTAATTGTCACTCTTCTTTTACTTGGCAGGTTGAAGGATTCACCACCAATATTACATCAGTTATCACGATTTCTAAAGGATATGAAAGTGCTTTTGCTTGACAAAGTATATGTTATAAATGTTCTAGGTGCTTTTTCTTTCCATTTTTGTCTAATTGGCTTCATAATTATTTATTTAATACCTTGCTTCTTTCCTTTTATCTGCTCTCATTTTATTTTCACTAGAGCATGATATGTGATTTTCAGTGATTATTTCCAGTTCACCGACTGGCTAATTTTTTTTCATCAGGTTATGCATCATATAACTTTGTCATTGGAGCATATTCATACTGGGGACCAAAAGCGGGTTATAATATTTATCATATGGTATTGTGTCCACTAATTCTTATCTTTCTCCATTTTCATTTAATATCTTTTTATTCTTGCAAGATGTTCTCTATTGTCATTGCAAGTCCTTGTTAATTTTTTAATATAATTGGTTCTCCATGATGTTGGTGGTGCATTGATTGAGATTGAAATTCTTGATAGAGTAATGCAGACATGATGTTTGGAGGGATCACAATTGTTTGTGGAATTTTGGGAACCTTAGGTGGAGGCTTGATACTTGATCGCATGAATGCTACAATCTCTAATGCTTTTAAGGTGAGTTATGCTGGAACTGTTACTATTGCCTCTTAGGCTTTTGATGGATAAAAGTCCAAGTTCAGATCATATACATAAAGATATTGGACTTATTTAGGAGATGAACATTATTGGACCAAATTGTAAATTGTGTATTTGAAACTGCACTCCTCATTTCAAATTCCTTTCAAGTAAGTTTTTATTTCCATTCATGAAATAATTTTAGAAAGAAATACCACGTATTCATAAATTTCAAGTAATATAAGCTAAACACGAGATTTAAATTGTTTCATTTTTGAATTACCCTATTCAGAATTTTGAATCCAACCCAATTTTCCCCCATTTCTGTACGTTATTTCATACCATATCATTGACCGTAATAATTCATGTATATGCTTCTCTTATAACCATCACTGTTTCTTAAACATAAAGTAAAACAATGCTTATCAGAAGATATAATAAATTTGTTTTTTTAGGAGCATAAATGAAGAGAAGGTTTTATTTAACCCTTGCATATTTTATCTAGGTTGGCAGAGATATTTACTTAAGTTTACTGTATGATAAGGTCCTTTTCTGCTTCTATTGCAGCTTCTTTCGGGCGCAACATTTCTTGGTGCAGTTTTTTGCTTCAGTGCATTTTATCTAAGGAGCTTATATGGTTTCATAGTCCTGTTTTCTATAGGTGAACTACTTGTCTTTGCTACACAGGTAATATTATTATCCTGTGAATTGGGTTGAACATTTTAGTCATCTAAAATCATGTTTTCTTTATGGAGCTAGCTGGCTTGTTTGCTATTTGTTTATGAACAATGAGGAGATTGGATTGGAAGCTATCATGAGATACCTTTCCCATGTGGATTGACATCTGATGCATTTGATCTCCTAGAATAAAATTATTAGCTAGGACGACTGATGATATGTGAGCATCTAAACATGTCTTTTGGTTGATTTGATGACGGACTTTTAGGCTATTAGTGCAACCATAACAATCATGCTTCTCCTAATTGATCAACACATGATATTTTTGTGCTAATACTTTTAACAGCATAACTTCTTTATGCCTTTGCTTGCTTTCCTGCACAGAACCTCATTTCTGTTTGCTGATAGATTGTAGAATGATATAGATAGTATTCTTTAATATATCGGCATGTAATGAAATGTGTCTTCAAGTTATGCTTCAAAACCTGTGCAAATCTGTAAAACACACGTTCACGATGTGTGCTTCAATTTGTGTTATTTTTTATGTGACTTCTTATACAGTTTACAATGGTTTGGCAGCACCTTGTAATGTTATGTTATATGGTGTGGTTTTGATTTCTACTCATAGCTTTTGGGTTTTCTATGTTTGGAATCTATGTTGCTTGAATTCGAGTATGGGTATCCCGACACGGGTATATATTCAGAAGTCCGACTTCTTACTTTTTAAAATTTAGGATGCGTAGATATAGTTAACAATAATCCAAAATTAGGATACGAGTACGGACATAGGTCTATACACATATAAAAATTTAAATATTTCAATTTTTAATAATTTAAGTTAAAAGATTGATTAAATTATAATATTTAAATTGCTAAATAAAATAAAATTGTAATACTTCATTTCACTTTAGGATATAATATTTCAAGCTACAAACTTAAAAGTCCAAACTACAAAAACAAACAACAAAATGATATCACATAACTTAAAAAATTTAACAAATTAGCATTAAATAAACTAGTAATGAGCAAAAAAATTTCTAGTGTTTGGAGAAATCAGTTGTATCCACTCTTAAAATGAAGGATCCAGGAAGAATCCCATACCCATACCCATACCCATGTCGTATCCTAAAGACACGCCTACTTCTTCATTTTTGAAGTGTTCGAGTAACATAGTTTGGAATTTCTTTTAGAGTCATCTAATTCTCATCTTATGGCAATCTTGTGTTGCTGGAGCTTGCTTTGGCTCTGTATCTGTTTTACACTTGTTTTCCTTTTGTTCACAAATGTTGTTTATCCTTGAAGAGTGGCTTTTGCTTAGTTATCAATGTTTGTCAATTCTTTGTTATGTTTGCTTGCTTTCTAGTTAGTATCTTTGTGGTAAACATTCAAATTGCTGAGGGGATATGGGGAAGTCATTTGTGCTTCATGGAGTTGCTTTGTCTTGCTATGAAGATTTATGATCAACACTTTGATATATCTTCTGCAGGCTCCAGTTAACTATGTGTCTCTTCATTGTGTCGAACCTGGTATGAGACCATTATCTATGGCTATCTCAACTGTTTCAATCCACATATTTGGTGATGTGCCTTCTTCGCCGCTTGTTGGTGTTCTCCAGGTGTGCTACAGAATCCCATTTAACCTTCTTTTCGAACAATCCAAGTTTCTTTCATGGTGTATTGGAGTGCATCATACAAAGAGTGAAAAGTTTATTGCAATAAATACACCTATTGTTTCTTGTTGATGCTCTGATGCCAATAATATGACCTGTAGATATTTTTTCTTTTATCTTTTTTTGTTTTTGTTTTTTTTCCCTTGGAATTTTTCCCTCAGTCTTTTTGCAAGATTGTTAATGGTTACTCATGTTAGGCACCAATGGTTCCTCATTTCAGCCTTGGGAATTTTGGCCCTAGGTTACTAGGCTCTTAAGCTGGCCAATGTTTTATTTTTGGTTACCAACGTACCCTCCATGTATTTTCCTTTTCCTTTTGTTCTATTTTCAAGCTTTAAAAAAGTGAATTTTGAGCATAAATTTTGGTCAGCATATTGTTGATTGCTGAATACCATACACAGGATTACATCAACAATTGGAGGGAAACAGCACTTATTCTTACAGCTGTGTTCTTTCTTGCTGCTGGAATATGGTTTAATGGTAAGTAACAGACATTTTTAATCAGTTGTAATGAGAGTTCTTTGTTCTACAGTTTGAATTGCTTTTCTCACTTAGTTTGAGTTGAATAGATTGCATAACTTGGATGTTTGGACAGGGGTTTTTGTTAAGAGTGCAGATATGTTTAACGAAGATGACGGCTCCGCTAGTGCCAAAGCCAGCATGGAGCCATTGCTTGAAGAGAGCAAAGCTGAGATGCCAGAATCTTTATGAGGCATAGATGTTCAGAATCCTACTGTAGTAGGTACTGCTGCAATTTGATGATGCTTACAGCTCCTGCTTTATCCCACATGTATTATTGCAACGGTTATAGTTTACATGTATAATAGACCCGATCGACTATGTAAATAATTTTCAAGAAATTAAAGAAATGTTGATTCTTGTGAAAGCCTGCTAGGTACTCTTCATATATTCTTTTCATAGTCACAGAAATGAAGTAGAACATCAGTATCAGCTTTAAGGAAACTTAATATGATAATTATGTATTTATGAATATTGATTAAGCATTCACAAAAAGCCAACAAGTCTTATTGATGAATTGGTCTCATTGATATCTCTATTTGTCAATTTTGCAAAAAATGGTATTAATTTTCCAGTTGTATCTATCCACTCTGCAGTATAATGTGAAGGAGGAAGGTGTCCAATAGATGATATTTTTGTCATATTTGTAGTAAATGCATGTGCTCTCTTTACTTGTTTCACGTGAGATTTCTCATCTATCTGCGTCAAGTACAGTATCATAAAATGTATCATTTCTCATTGTCTAACTTTCTGTTTCCTTCCAACCTCAGAAATTTCTCCCATCTTTCTTCAGTTTCAATCTCTCTCTTCCTCTTCCTGTTCCTGTTCCTCTTCCCCCAATGTGGCTGTCTAGTTTACATTTTTTTTTCATTTAATAAAATAATTAGAAAATGTTTTTGTTTTGAATTTTGAACTTTGAGTTAAAATTAATAACATTTTAATACATTTATACACAGAACGATTAAAATGTTTGTGCATGTGATTTTTTTTATAAAAAAAAAGTTAGATAAATGAATATTGTTAAATTTGTAATTTTAAAAATATATGAAACCCATCTAATTAATTCACAATTCTTGGCATGGAAGAATTTAGGGCCAATTCAATTTTTAAAGCAAAAAAAATCCTGATTTTCGAGTATAAACAAAAAAAAAAATGCACTAAATGGGAGCCCGCCTTTGGCATTGAAATTAAGGTCCTACTTTTCCATAGGCAAAGTAAATACAAAATATATTTGGATTGGACCTATCCAACGAAATTCAAAATTGTATTCACCAATGAATAATCAACAACTATATGTCCTTGCATAATCATAAATTTCTCATTTATGTTCACTACCTATCATACTTTCTTTTTTTTTTTTAAAAAAAAAATGAATGTTCTTTTCTATCAAAAAAGAAAAAATAAATGAATGTCCTTGTTACCCATTTCAAGGGGAATGGGTGATGTTGGTGTGCTAGCGCAATTAATAATTGTGAATTTATCAAATACATATTCTTATGCAGACAGGATTTGATCCGAAGACAATCGATATTTTGTCAGCAATATATTTCATTTTGCGTTCTTTGGGATTGCCTCTCTGTCTCGTATTTAAAATTTGGTAAAATATCCTTTTTCATTTTCTTCTTATGGGTTCCCAGCCAACACAGTACTGCCTCCTCCCACATAAAACCTCCTCTTCTTTTATCTTAAAATATCATTAATTTTTTTTTATTATGCTATCTTTTAATATTTTAGTATGTATGTCTCTAACAAAATATAGTTAGAATTGAGATATTCTGATAGCCTTTCTTAAATTGAATTGACCAATTAATCTTATTATCGAGTTAAATAATAAGAGAAATTATTCAATTCAAATCAATTAAGTAAATTTGATTATATCGAATATTCACTTGAACTAATATGATCAACTCATATAAATCAAATCGAGTTTAATTACCAATTTTATTTTGGTGACGCCCTAAAAGTAAAAACAACCACCCAAAAGTTTGGTAACAAACCCATCTCTAAAGTAAACACGCCAAATTCCAAAATTATCCCTCCAATCTCATCACCATCAAATGCAAATCTGACGGTCAACATCACTCCGCAAACCTAATGCCCATATACAGACAAATTTATCCTCCTTCATGTTTTTCTTCGTCTCTCTCTTTCTCTCTCTCCCTCCCTCTGTCTATACTGTCATTACCCGCCTTACATGGCAGTGGCACTCACTAGTCGCTACGCTAATAGTACCATACACCACCAACCACCGTATCTTTCCCCCTCTCTCTCACCAAAATTTCTCTCCTTTCGCAGAAGTCCTTTCTCCCCTTTTTGTTTTACATTTCTCCTTCCTCTTCGATGTCGATGCTGCCTCTGCTTCGCTTATTCTTTTGTGTTTTTTTTCCCTTTGAAATGTGCTTTCTCTTTTACGGATTTTAAGGGAATGTGAGTCGGTAGAATTCATGAGAAATGAGTTTTTGTTTTTGTTATTTTAAAAATGTGCTCTTTTAAGGCACGAATTGAAGCTCCTTTTGATCTGCTACCAGAGATTATGCTCTCTGTTCCCATTACTGCGTGTTAGATTTTCCTTATTCGTTTCAGGGTTTTTGAGCTAGTTAAGCGCGCTGGAGAAATATTTTCTTGACTTTTGTTTTTTGAATCGTGGATTGGTTAATGGTGATGAAAAATGCCTGGCATTAGAGCTCCAGCCGCAAAGAGAACTGCAACTCTCACGGTTTGTCCTTGGTATAGTTATAAGGGCCTTTTTGTATTATACTAGTTCGGTTTTCAAATTTCTGTTATATCTTGTTTGCAGGTTGCTGTCAAGTGTAGGCCATTAACGGAGCGAGGACGAGGTCGCGATATTGTTCGTGTTAATGACAATAAGGTGTTTGACTTTTTGATGTTATATATGTAAATCTTTCTTCAAGGAAAGCTGTCAATTTTTTTATTTTCATCTAACTGTGATTCTTACTACGAACATTTCAATTTTGGTAGGAGGTGATTATACTGGATCCTGACCTGTCAAAGGACTACCTTGATCGCGTACAGAATCGAACCAAGGAGAAGAAATATTGCTTCGATCATGCCTTTAGTCCTGATTGTACAAATTTGGTATATGATATTTGTTTCATTGATGGAAATTTGATAATTCTTGTTTCAAAATAGCACAGATTTGGTTCTTGATGGTTTATTGGAATTTTATAAATATGAGAAGTTGTAAGATTAAAAAAGATCTCGATGCTATTCTGAGATTGTAAGATTGTTTACTTGGTAAAAATGAGAAGTTGCAAGATTAAAAAAAATCTCGATGCTATTCTGAGATTGTTTACTTGGTGTTTTCAGGATGTTTACAAGAGAAGTATATCTTCTGTGATCTCTGGGGTTGTTCAAGGTCTAAATGCTACTATCTTTGCATATGGTCCAACTGGAAGGTACTATGACGAGACATGCTTTAATTGTAACTTATTACTGCTTGTACATTTTCAATAAACGTTGACTGTCCCTTTATGCTTATCCATTTGTTTTTTCATTTTTTAAGTTCTCTAACTAGCAATGGTTGTCAGGTTTTAGTTAATTTCAATGTGGTTATTGATGCTTTATTCGACATGTGTACCCATATAAAGGCTTTATGATCCTTAACAAAGCATGGACAGGCCCTAACAAAGCATTGGCAATTTGACATCTCATCTACGTTATTCTTGGATTTTCTCAAGGAAAAGAAATATTGACATCCTAAATGTTTAAGTAATTTAACTTGGACAAGTATTTAGTTGGGATCAGTGTCTGCATTGTAAATAATGAAATGCTTTAATTTGGCATTCTTTTAAGATATATCATTGCTGTGCCATCCATTTTTAACATTTTATAATTTTCCAGTGGTAAAACTTATACAATGGTTGGGACTCGAGATGATCCTGGGCTTATGGTACTCAGTTTGCATACCATTTTTGATCTTATAAAAATGGATAAGAGCTCTGATGATTTTGAAGTCTCCTGTTCCTATCTTGAAGTCTACAATGAGGTAGGGTGTTCCAATGAAGAAAGATAATAGATGGTGATCTTGTAATTTGTTGTCAGCTTTTTGACCTCTGACTATGCAAATCTGTAGGTTATCTATGATTTGCTCGAGAAATCATCAGGTCATTTGGAACTTCGAGAAGATCCACAGCAAGGAATAATTGTTGTTGGACTGAGAAGCATCAAGGTTCTTTTTTCCTTCTTAACCAGTTGGAACAATTGGTTTAAGTTTTGTTTTATTTTCCAGAATTCTTTTATCTTCTCATTTGTGGGATAGGCTTTTAAACTGGTTCTAACTTTGATTTTGCTTTTTAATTGATTTAGCAGTGTTTGAGGGTATCTTTTTTGGTGGGTCATTGAGTACAGTACGAATTAATATGGTCTATGCCTTAATTCAATCAATTCGTGCTGCTGATAGCATTCTCTTTTAATAATTAAATTGATCATATTTTCATATTCCTTAATCACTGGGAGATTCAGTATTCAATGACTGCTGTTGGATGACTCTCCAAAGTAAAAAAGAACACAAATCATGTTTTACTTTGTAGGAATTTTGGAACATCACTGTAGGATTTTGTATTTACCAGCCTGATTAAATTCATTGACATCTAAAAATATTTGAAATAGGTACTTTTCAGTAGAATTCAAATAAGGTCTCCACCACATGCACTGGCTTTATCGTAGAAAACAACCCTTCATTGGCCTATTGCTGACATCAAATGACATTTCTAGTCGGTCTTTCATATATAGCAGAGTTACACATACTTGATCATAGAGTCACAGTTGGTTTGACTGCTCTACATCAGTCACAAGTATGTTATAGAAATCATTTTTAGACTAAACACAGTACTGATGTTTCTGTGAAGCAATATGCTTATTTTCATAGGCCTTTTTGACTTACATATTTCCATGTTTGCATGATGGTCAGGATGCATCATAGCTCTTGACGATATTTGCTTTCGTCTCAGGTCCACTCAGCTGATAAGATTCTCGAGTTACTGAACTTGGGTAATAGTAGAAGGAAAACAGAAAGCACAGAAGCTAATGTTACATCATCTAGGTTCGAAATTATTCTTTTAATGACGAGTTTGTTCTCATGGATTGCACTCTGAAGCTATACTGGAAGTTCTTGCTCCTACAATTTCATTCCATTGAGCATTAAATGCGTTTAATAGAGTTTGTTCAATGGGGATCTATCATTATTAAAGTTTGATTTCAACCTCTGATTTCTTTTTTAGTGTAAATTGTAAAGATGAACCATTAAAGAAAATCAAACTCTGATTTCTTTCTTGATGTAAATTGTAAAGATAAATCATGAGGGCTAGAATTTGAAAGGTTCTCCGTGACATGAAATTCCAAGAGGAAAAGTTGCTCTATTGCTATAGCTGCCATAGCATCATCTCTCAATAGAGCTGCTATCTTTCTTTCAGCATTGGAAATTAATATTTTATATTTATTTTCTATTTGCTATGCTATCTTTATCTAAGAGAAACACATTATTTTCTCATATAACCAGATCACATGCTGTTTTAGAGATAACTGTGAGAAGAAAGCAGAGAAACAAGTACCGAAATCAAGTTATGCGAGGCAAACTTGCACTTGTGGATCTTGCTGGCAGTGAAAGAGCTACTGAGACAAATAGTGGAGGCCAAAAGCTAAGAGATGGTGGCAATATTAACCGTTCTCTTCTTGCTTTAGCGAACTGCATTAATGCCTTGGGAAAACAGAAAAGGAAGGGTCTTGCTTATGTCCCTTATCGCAATAGGTATCTTTTTAATAATTTAGCTTATTTTTGCTGAAGGGCGCTGTAATGGTTGATTTAGCTAATTCCTTCCTGGTAATGTATCTAATGTCAGTATCTTACAGCAAATTAACACGTATACTTAAAGACGGTCTGAGTGGTAATTCTCAGACTGTGATGGTTGCTACAATATCCCCTGCCAACTCTCAGTATCATCATACCATAAATACTTTGAAATATGCAGACCGAGCAAAGGAAATAAAGACACATATTCAGGTGAGATCATATTTGTCTCAAAGAGTACTAAAAATCTTCTGATCACATGGATCTGATGTGATTTTGTTCATTATGCGATTCAACCACAATTTGCTTTGCACGACAAAGAAAGTCTAAATTTTATCCCTTTCTTTTGTTCTATGTGTTAAATCGTCCTATGCTTTTAGCATAATCTATTCACTCTTCCGGTAATTAGCTATAAGACTTCTAATAGTAAGATTAGGATATTGGACATCTTTTTTTTTTTAATGTCAGGACATCATTTTTTGTAGTTGTAGCTAATGTTGCTATAAAACTGAAAATTACTTTTTCATTTCCCCAGGAAAACATTGGTACAATTGACACCCACGTGTCAGATTACCAGAGGATGATTGACAGTCTTCAGGTAAGCTGTTGTATCCATAATATTTCCATAATTTAGTTGGCAATCAATTTGGATTAGAATGTACAGTCTCCACTGTGCAGATTGAGGTTCGCCATTTGAAAAAAGAACTGGCTGATAAGGAATCCCAACTAAGCATCAAACCTGCTGAAAAAGCTGTAGATGATGAACTTTCATGGTTGGATATTTTAAGCCGTGAAACCAGTGAAAATGTTCAGGAAAGGATAAACTTACAGAAGGCATTATTTGAACTTGAGGAGACTAATCTTCGAAACCGCCTTGAACTCCAACATCTTGATGATGCAATTGCAAAACAAAAGGTTAGCTGGCACTAGACATGTTCAATCACACGACATATTTTAGGAGAGTGAACACAAGCATTAGTGGCTGTATTTACTCGGCTAGGTTTGCATGTAAATTCACTTGAAATTTGGGTATTTTCCAAACATGGGTCCTGAATGATCTATATGGTTGTGATAGATATTTAGCGTGGAATGTAGAATGTCTAAATTGAATTTGTAGAAGTTTCTTGTCCCTTTGATTCTAAGGACGTGGGTCACAGGGAGGAAAATTCAGGAATACTTGTGAATGATTCACGAGTTCTTCATATTCAAATATACATATATGTTGTGTCGTGGGCCATATAAAAAGGAAGAGCAAGTTTAGAGACTTTTGTAATTTGTTATTCCTTCTGACAATGGAATACTTATGCTGTATTTAATTTTTCTTCTCTGTCACTGACTATTGAATAGGAGGGAGCAGTTGTGGAGGCTTTAAGTGTGAGGCGACAAGTCATTCTTGATAACATCCGTGACAATGATGAGGCTGGCGTGAACTACCAAAAGGTGAGGTCTGTTTGTATTGAGTTCATGGGGCTCATAAAATTTGTTGGTTTTAAGTGTTATCAACTTGATTTCTTCATAGGAAATTGAAGCAAATGAGAACCATCGATGCCAACTACAAGATATGATTGAGAAAGCTATTACTGAGGATGGTAATAAAACCTACTTGCGGATTCTCAGTCAATATAGGATTCTGGTGAGTAAATGCTTGGAATTTACTTGGATTAAGTGTTGTGAGTTGGATTTACTATTTATATATGTAATATATGTGACAAATCTGTCGTTATGAAGTAATTTTTACCTAACAATTGTGCAAGGAAGTATCATAGTAATCAGTAACTACCTATGAGACATAAGTAATTATTTGAACCGAGCACATAAGTATACTTTCACTCATGTGCAATGCATTTTGTTTATGTTGGTTTGCACCAGGGAATTAAACAACTTTAACTGTGATGATTACCATCGATTTTGGCTGTTCCGGCATTTTAGCTAGAATGATATAAACCCACGAATCATCTTCTATACTATGAGCATGGTTTTGGGAATCTACCTTTGGAATAAATAGTTGCTTCCCTTTATTGTAGGGAATGGCTAATACGGAGCTTCAGTTTGAAATGGCAATGAGGGATCAGATTATCCAAAATCAACGTCAAGCACAAAGAAAACTGTGGAACCTGCTCATGGAGTTAGGGCTTGATGAGAAACATCTGTTGGACCTTGCAGCTAAACATGGAATAATAATTGATAATTGGATAATGACGTCCCATCTGGGGATTTCAGACAAGAAGCGGTCTTCAAATTCTGCATTTGGAAAATATGCTCCCATGGGATATAATCCCATTGGTCAATCATTTTCTCAGTCTTGTGTCTTCCAGCACTATCAAGACTTAGGTTCAAGGTCATTTTCGAGGGGACCTTGGGAACCTGTTCATACTTTTTGCAGGGAAGAGCATCATAGTTCCTACTACATGCTGTCTCATGATCAAACGCCTCCATCATATCTCAGGCTGAGGAAGACTAGTGACCATTGGGTTGATGGCATGCCAGGTTCTTGGTTTGGCACACCTGCCAAGCATCCTCAAGATTTACGCAGTTCATGCCCAGAGTTGAGAACTTGGGGTTCCCCTTGTACAGAAGGCTTCCCATCAGTTTCATCTTTGACTTCTGATTTTAGCGATCAGCATAAGGTATGCATTAGCAATCGACTCTGCATAGTTTATGCTGAAGTGCCTGCTACTGTATTTTCCACATTCTTTCTTTTCTCTCTGCATCTTTTCTTCATTTATCTGTATTGAGCTTCCCATTTCCAACCAACAGAACTTAGCAGCTAAAAAGGTTTAAATGTGACATTTATTTTTAATTGTTGTTAATTTATCTGGCCTTTTGTGGCAGTCTAATCATATATGCATATCGTCATAAATTTTAGACATTTTGTAAAATATTCCATGCGTTAATTGCGGGATTTGATATCAAATCTTTTAAGTTTTGCCAGCTTTCCAATTCAGGGTGCGTGGAACTATGCTTCAAGGCAACATCTCTGTGAGAATTCTCCTAGAATGAGCTGTAACCAAGAGTTGCACCAAGGAGCTATGGGTGGCGGTGGAGGAACTAGAGGTTTCTTGCGTTATAATCCATTATAAACAGAGAACAGGGCTGTCCAGCACAAACCTTATTTTTCAACACACTGAGCCATCTACTAGCCCCGCATATATCACGAGTTCCTACATTGGCATCTGCGGGCCAAATCTCCTTTGTAAACCCCTAGTTCTGATGGCGTAGTTCACCCATCAAAATTTGTATAGTTTTGTCATATAGTTTTTCTTTTCTTTTCTTTTTTTATTTTTCCCTTCAATTTTTTTTTTTTTATTTCTCGCTCCAGTTGTACGTACCTGAAGTAGCATAGGAGCATTAAGGGAGGCAGGTGATAGTATTAGTAGTAGTATGCCCTCTTTCAAAAGAACATGGAAGGGGAACTGGGAGGATTAGTCTATAAATTTAGTCAGGATTGGTTTGTTGACATGCTAACTGTCTTTGGATGTTGATATTGATGCCTGTGAGAGTAATGCTAAGAATACTCTCAATTTTTTAAACACGCACTTCCAAATGCAAGTCCAAAAGGTATATTAGGCTCATAAGTTATGTTCCACCAAAATGAAATTCCAATAATGGTGGTTACCTTTAATATTTATAAACCACCAACTTTTCATATAGTTGATAGATGAAGAATTGTAACATAAGTTGTTATGACCCAAGAATCATAACGAGCCAAGGACTCGGGTTTAGAAAGATAAAGCAGAGTGAAGGATAGTGACAGAAGCAGAAATTGAGAAGAGAAGGGAAAAAGAAGAAGAATGGAGATACAGAGAGAGAAGAATAGAGTCGAGAGAATAGAAAATTAGAGGGAAATTCAGTTACTCATTCATTTGTCTGCTCAGTTTTGTTGTACAACTCTATTTATAGATTACAATAATAGAAATGAAAATGTCATCTAAATTGGTTGACACCTAGTTCTTCCAATCACAATGCTTCCTTTTTACATGTATAATGACTAATAATCTAGCTCATAACTAACTGTAACTATGTATTTTAACTAATTGACAACCACTGCCAGCTATTTCTGTATCTCCTGCCACTGCCAACCCACCATTGCTAACTCCAAAGACTTCTCGCATCTTCTTTCCGAACTGGATTACTTCTCCAAGGTTCCCATTGAGCTGAGCATTGAACTGGGCTTCTTTATCTAGTTGAGACCCTTTTTGTTCATTTTCTAAGCTTTCTTTCCTAGATATCCCTTTCGAGCCTTCTTCCAACATCTCTTCATTCTGTTAGAGATATAATTGGATCCGCTTGTCCATTTAGTTTTTTTTTTATGATTTTTATCTTTTACTCCGATGTCAAAAATTTTGTGTTAGAGACGGGATATGCACATCTCCTGCCTTGATTTGAATATTATATATATATATATATTAATATAATTAATATTTTTAAAAAAATAATAAAATAAAATAAAAAATTTAATTAAAATCAGAGATAAAAAATTTCTATGTTGTGAAGAGAAAAAAATCAAAAAATTTTTGAGACTAGAGAACGATGCTATAATTTGGGGTTAGAGATAGAGAACTCTAGGTCGTCCCTACCTTCTCTCTAGGTTCTTCTTCAAGCCCACAAAAAGAGAAAGAAAAATTTTTAAAATTTTTTTTTCACCAATAATAAAAAAATAAGTGTTGGAGATGAAAAAATATTTTGGGTGAATTGTATTCCTAACTTCTTGTTATTATATTATTATCCATTCGTTGATTGACATGTGTACTTAAGTTTGAGCTTAAACCCATAAATAATAAATTGGTTGGTCATTCCATTACAGACTCTTAGCTGAACTCCAAACCCCTCTTTAAACCCCCCAAATCAAATAAAAATTATTACCCACGAAACGTATCAATGTCCACTTCAGACCCAATCGATTCCTTCAAACCCTACCGTCTAACCCAAACTCTTACAGGCCACAAGCGTGCTATCTCCGCCGTCAAATTCTCTTCCGACGGTCGATTTCTCACTTCTTCTTCCGCCGATAAAACCCTCAGGACCTACTCCCTCTCTCCTTCTAATCCACCTACCTCCCCTCTTACCCCTCTCCACGAATTCCACGGCCACGAACAAGGCGTCTCCGATGTTGCCTTCTCCTCCGACTCTCGCTTCCTTGTCTCTGCTTCCGATGACAAGACCCTCCGCCTCTGGGATGTTACAACCGGTTCTCAAATCAAAACCCTTCATGGCCACACCAATTATGTCGTCTGCGTCAATTTCAACCCGCAATCCAACATGCTTGTTTCCGGTTCCTTTGATGAAACGGTGAGGATTTGGGATGTAAAGACCGGCAAGTGTTTGAAGGTGCTTCCCGCGCATTCCGATCCTGTCACGGCTGTGGATTTTAATAGAGACGGCTCCCTGATTGTTTCGAGTAGTTATGATGGGTTGTGTAGGATTTGGGATGCTGGGACCGGCCATTGTATGAAGACTTTGATTGATGATGAGAATCCGCCTGTTTCATATGTCAAGTTTTCGCCCAACGGCAAGTTTATTCTTGTTGGGACCCTGGATAATACTTTGGTAAGAAGTATTTATCTCAAAGTTTTTGATTGGTGAATTTTTTTTTTGTTAATTATTTGCTTGAAACTGGTTTAATTTTCTTTTTGTCAATTTCTTTTTGTTAATTTAATATAGTGAATTAGATTGGTTCCTGTTGCTTTGGACCTGAGAAATTTTGAGTTCTTGAAATGTTGAACTTTTAACTTCAACTATCATATTCAACCAAACTCATCAGCTGAAGTTTAACTTTTAAGTTTTGAACTATTACCGATACTTGTCAAAATTATGCTATTATCATTCTCTGTATGCCATCATGGAAACAAACCATAATACTACAATTTTTCTTTCTTAGAAAATGGAGTTTCTGTATATATGTTGTTGGGGTTACCTTATTAAGGTCACTTGGCTTTCCGCTTCCACTTGTTTGTTTTTGGAAATATTCCCTCTTACTTCTTTTTAGATTTTTTTTCTTCATGATTGGCAATGGCTGTCTGTCTACTAAGCTATTATATGGCCCGCTTAATTCACACCTGATGCAGTTGAGAGTGTATGTTGGTTTTCATAGCTTTCCTTGCTTCTATGTTACAGTATGGATCTTCTATCGATTTATATTACACGCTTTTCTCTGTTCTTTATTAGGCCACAGAATTCTGTTCAGAATAATTTCTGTTAGATAAAATTTGATATTAGTTCTTTTCTTTTTGCTTTTTGAAGTTGTTTTGATAGTTGTGTTGTATCATTCTGTGCTCAAATAAGCTAATAAGTGGTCTGTTGTTGTGAATTAGAAAGGTTCATTTTGTCTTGGAACTCAGTGACTTGACGTTTAACTTTGAGAAATGATCAACTATTAGCATCATTTATTAAATTTAGCCTAACCCATGGAAGTCTTGAGCTATTGCCTTCATGCATCAAATTCAGCCAATCCCTTTTTTGTCCCACTATCATGGCAACAAAGCAGAAGATTACTATTTTAAAAAAAGAATATGGAGTTTCTGAACATTAGGTAGCTAGGTTACTTTGTTAAGATCAATAGGGTCTTTCCTATTAACATTCTCTCATTTAGAATATTTCTCACGATTGGCAACGGCTTGTCAGTCTCCCAAGCTAATATTTGACCAGCTTAACTAACAAATACTGTTTTTGAGCATCCATGTCATTTTGCCTTGTCTGTCTCCTGAGTTAATTGACCAGCTAATCTATCAAGTAATAGTGTGATATTTTTGAGCCTCTGTAATCTTTCCCATCTTTCCTTGCCCTTCTGGAGTGACAATTAGAAGTTATAACACCCTTCCTTATATCTGCATTTTGAACTCAACTCATGCAATTAAGCTGAGCCTAAAATTTTGACTTTAAATTAGGGTATTATATCATGTACTTTTCTGTTAAATTGCAACTTCATAATTTCCCCTGTTATTTACCAAGTAGATATGTAACTTAGGGACATGGTTTGTTAGATATTCTTAGTGGACCCCTTTTTGCACTCATTCTGGACGCTTATAGGATTCTTTATGAACAAATAGAGGACATAGGATAGAGAACATCTTTTATTTTGGTTCTATGATACTTTTCCATTGTTTGCTTCTTTTCATATGCAAGCTAATTCTTGTGTTTTGTATTAGTATAATATAGTTTATTCAATAGGTCATTGCTTATTGAAATTTATGTTTGCCTGGTTTCTCTCATCTCTATGACAAATTTCTATTCTCAGTGTTTTTTTTGGTGCCTAATCTTGGCTTTCATTTTGCATCTGCAGAGACTTTGGAATTTCTCTACAGGGAAGTATCTGAAGACATACACTGGACATACCAATTCGAAATTCTGCATTTCATCCACATTCTCCATAACTAACGGGAACAACATAGTCAGTGGTTCTGAAGATAATTGTGTGTATTTGTGGGAACTGCAGACCCGGAAAGTACTTCAGAAATTGGAAGGTCACACTGACACTGTGATATCAGTAGCATGTCACCCCACCCAGAACATGATTGCATCTGGTGCTCTTTGCAATGACAAGACTGTGAGGATCTGGACTCAGGATAAAGATTGATTAATTGTCCGCTTCCAGTTGTACAACCTGCTTGCACCTGTTCATATTTGAAGATTTTTTACTCTGAACGAATAGCTGCATCATTAATGAACTTAACCGTACTTGAATCTCTGACTTTTATGAGCTAATGTTAAAGTGTAGAATTTATGTCATGGTTTTGTTGAGATAAGATGGCTGTGGTCTCCTCTCATTCTCATTGCTGTATCTGCTTGGTATCTGCAGCATCTTGAAAATGATGATCTATCTAAATTGTAAACTAATTTCAACCAAGCAAACCAGCGAACAAGTTGATGCTGTTGTATATTAGAGTCGGTATTTGTTGCACATATTCTCAACTGGTCGTAAATCTGTAACCAGGGCTTTCGCGTTGCTAATCATACGCATAAATAAACTTGGGAGCCGAAAAGAGAAATTGTGAACCGGCAACCTCTACTCAAGGAATCAAATTCCTTGGTGTGCCTGCTTATTTAAAAACAAAATTTTGATAAATTGATCGCAATGTTAGCCTGTGAGATGTCACAGATAAATCCAGTGGAAGAAAAGCATGCAGCCGGTCAATTTTACTGGATAACACAGTATCTTCAGGTGTGCCAGAGCTTGAGAAGACGTTCTCATGTTCGGATTTACCAGAGCTGTTGAGAAGACGTTCTTTCTCGACTATTTTGGTAGAAAGTTCTTAAATTTTAGTCTATTTCGAATTAATCGATCTATAGTTTACATGTCTCATGAAAGTACGTTGTGCGGAACAAACGGCTAGCGTTAATTGGACGAGCCTCTTTGAAAAGAAGTACTTCTCATGATTTGCACACCAAATATTCAATAAATTTACGCAAAGAAGTATGGTCCATCGGTCTGCGAATCTGGCATGGCAATCTCATCACATAGGATATGAAAATGATTTTGATAAAACAAGTAAGCATAGCAATGCTGACGAAGCCGTTAGTTTTTTTTGTCGATTGAATGGATCTGGAAAAAATCCCACAAAGTTCAATCTTTGCACTGCTCTTAGTTCGTGTTCACGAACACTGGATTTATGCCTGGGATTGCAGATTCATGCATGTATAGCTCAAAGTGGGCATGAAGAAAATTTGTTTTTGAACAGTGTACTTCTTAATTTATATGCAAAGTGCGGTGCCACAGCAGATGCGAGGAAGGTATTTGATAGTATGGCAATGCATGATCAAGTTTCATGGACTTCAATCATAACCGGATTCTCACATAATGGGTGTGGAAGATAAGCCATTTTAATGTTTAAAGAGTTGTTGCAATCAGAAATTAAACCTTATTGTTTCAGATATTCCAGTGTTATAAGTGCGTGCAGAGGGCTACCAGAGACAATGTTTGAAGAAAGTATGCTGCTCCATGTTCATGGTATCAAACTTGGGTTTGATACTAACAGTTTTGTGCTCAGCTCTTTGATTGATTGCTATTCGAAATGTGAAAAAATAGATTATGCTTCATTGCTTTTTGATGATATCATAGAGAAGGATGTTATTCTACTTAATAGTGTGATCTCTGGGTATTCTCAGAACTCATGCAATGAAGAGGCATTAAGACTATTTATAGAAATGAGGAATTGCAATGTGAGTCCAACTGATCACACACTATCCAACATCTTGAATTCTTGCGGGAGCCTAGCTTCTCTCCAACAAGGCAAACAGGTGCATTCTTTGATCGCTAAAATGGGTTCCGAAAGCAATGTGTTTGTGGTTTCTGCACTGGTAGATATGTACTCAAAGTGTGGCAGCATTGATGAGGCTTGTCGCATTTTTTATCAGACTGCCATTAAGAATGGTGTCTTATGGACTTCAATGATCATGGGTTATGCTCAGACTGGGCAATGATCAAATGCATTGAAACTCTTTGAGCGTTTTCTGATCAAAGGCTACATGCCAGATAATATTTGCTTTACTGTCATACTGACTGCATGTAATTGTTAGAAAATAATACAAATTTTTCTATAATCAGATTTGTGAAAACGAATAAAATGCGGAATAACAAGGCACACAAATTGATAATGAAGTTCAACCAATTATATCTACATTTCTGGATTGTTGCAGATCTTTTACTGAAAAAGAAAAATTTATAAATTGTTTACAAATATTCACAACTTACAACCTTTTACTAAAACTTTTCTAAATTTTTATTTTTCTCTCATTTTTGAATGTAATGTATTACAAATGAATTTCTAAAAATTATATGTCTCCACTTTCTCAATAGACGACCAAGATTAATTTCCACCTACATTAATAGATGGTTGGAATCATTTTCTACCTACCATCTTACCTACTAAATAGATAGTCAAGATTAATCATTACCCAACAAATTGATGGTTAAAATTAATCTCCACTTACCATCTTACCTACCAAATATTTTGTCAACTAATTATTAATTAATTCAATAAAAGATGTATCATGTATCTTTATTGTCATTTATTGCACTTTATGTATAGTTTGACCAATAGTAATCATGTTGGATGAAAGGGTAAACTATTCAACAAAATGATAAGGGATTATGGTCTGGTTCCTAAGACAGATCAATATGCCTGCTTACTAGACCTCTATGCAAGAAATGGGCACCTAAGGAAGGCAAAGGATTTGATGGAAGAAATGCCTTATCCTCCTAATTATGTTATGTGGACTTCCTTCTTGAATTATTGTAAAGTTTATGGTAATGTAAAGCTTGGAAGGGAACCTGCAAATATGCTTTTCGAGATAGAACCATATAATGCTGCCTCATATGTAACATTAACAAGTATATATGCAGAAGTTGGTTTATGGGATGAAGTAGCTGAAATCAGGAAGTTGATGCAGCAAAAAGGGCCAAGGAAAAGTACAGGATGGAGCTGGGTTGAGGTAGATAAGAGTGTGCATGTTTTTTCTGTTGGCAATGCTGTCCATCCTCAATCCCGAGAAATTTATGCAGAATTGGAAAAACTGAATTTAGATATGAAAGAGGCTGGGTATATTCCCAAACAGCAATTCAGCTCAAATGATTTAATTATGTGACTAAAGGGTTTTATTTCTGTCCTTGAATGGAAGAGCAAGAAACTTCGATTGTGGACTCTTGATAGCATGATACAGCAGACTGGAGAAGGAAAACTAGTTTCTAAATCTGAAGTCCAAGCTAGAACATGCATATGGATGCTTGCCTTTCCGCCTTTTGGCTCTGAAACTATAAGTATTTTCATTTCCACTCTTGAAAAATTTTATAACATCCGAACTTTGTTTTCCATGATTATTAACAGTTAATGTTATTTCTAGCTAATTGGTTGTGTGCAACTCTCACATATTAATTGCTTGGTCTATATTGCTTTCATTGTCATAGTATATGAGTGAGCTTATACAATAGGCGTAGAACAAAATCTTTTATAAACCGTGGGTCTATGTATCCTTAGCAGCTTGATCAATTAAGATTACAAAATGTAAGCAGCTAGAGCTTCCTCTATATATATTTATCCGGCCTGTAAAGAAAAACCTTGTGGACAATATTTTCAATTACTCCACTCTCAAAAGTTTGGTTTAACTGAGAATATTATTTCAAGTTTAACTGAGAATATTACTTCCTCTATATATAGATGTTCCGTAATAATGAGGGGTAAGGTTATCAATACCATTCGAGGGATGAACTAAATAATTAAAGTTTAAGGTAAGAAGTAGATAAAATATTAAATATTAATTATAATAAAGGTCCCAAATTTAGATTAGCTATTTAATGGATTTATTAGTTTGAATTGAAATTGTACTAAGAGACATATTTTATTTTGGGACCACAAAATGACGCTCTTAAATGTTACATTGCATCATTTAATTTTTCCTAAAGAAGTGTAACTTGCCTCCAAAAACCCCTCCACCCTATCAAAAAATGGGAGACTTATCAATTGATTTGTGCTCAAACTTGAAGAGTCCCAAGACCTTAGAGCTTGCTATTTACTGAATAACAATGTTCATCACCTGTTCTTCATTTATTTATTTATTTTAGAAAAAAAAAACTCCATTAGCTTTTTTCTATCAATCATTTTTGTTTGTCCAGATGCGAGATCAGTGTTGTAGGACCTGTTGGCTGCCGAACAACACAAGAATTGCCACCATAACAGAATAATTAGGACTCTGAACATAATGACAAAACAGTACTTGCACATTGTCTTCAATTTTGTAAATGTGTGCCAGGTTGTCCTAAATATTCACCAACTAGTAGCACCTATTACATCCATCCAATATATTGATTCCGCCTCGAGTCTAAGGTGCCCCATTCGTGCGGATTAAAAAACCAACTAAAATCTCCAACTTTACCAAAACTATTGGAGCTTAAAGATTAATTTATATGTATGTTCCTTGGATAATTGTTACATTTAAATATTATCATCCACTAGAAATTATATATACTATTTTTGTATAACTGGTCAATCCACACTTTGTTTCGCGATCTGTTTTTAACAGCTGAAGCATATGCACCTTCACATGATAAATTAAACTTTTTACATTTAATAATGTCTGATTATCTGGATGCAAGAAAATAACTCATCTTAGATTTATACGTGCAATTAATACGAATCACCACATGGGTGCATTCTTATCTTGATATATAAATCAATTATCACTGATTAATTATGCATTTGCCACTTTGGTCTAATTGAGATCTACTTGCTATTTAATTGGGTTTCTTTAAATCTTCTTGTTAATAAGTAACTAAAACTATAAAACCATTTCCACATGTTTGCCTGGGTGTAAACCTAGTTTTTCACGTTCCTTTTGTGTTTTGTAAGGGAATCATCATCATCAAACCCTAATAAATTGATGCTTTTAATTACCAGGCACATTCTTTTAGGGGCTTATACTTCTACCTGTACTTGTATTACTTAAATTACTAACATATATAATTCCCAACGTGGTATGATTAAATGGATCTTGAAAATTTCCATCTTAAGAATCTTGAATTTCAATTATATTAGATATATAGTGAAAGCTAATGATAATCTTGTTGTGGAAATCGGGTTAGTTTTCACCAAAATGAATAATTGTGCCAAAAATTAAGACAAAGAAAAATTCTGAGGTAGTTGGTGGAGTCACAAATGGTCTTCCTTAAAAACCAACTTCCTTATACTCTTGAGTATTGGTGACAGAATTTTTCTAAGATAATTTAAAGCACAATATATCACAAAATAAAAGACCCGACAATAGCTATTAAATAGAAATAAAAGGAACATCAGAATTTAACGAGATTCGGTCAATTATGACTACGTCCTCGGACACTACTAAAATAATATTTCACTATTTCAAAGAAATATTATAAGAGAGAGAGGAAAAATACAATCAATCTTAGAAGTAGAGAGATTGGTGGTTTTTGGGATGAATTGTTAAAAAGAGGATGAAACCCTTTTATAGCTTAATGCTATTGGGGAGAAATACAATTTTTTCGATGTGGGATTGACACATTTCAACAAATCTCCACCTTGGCGATCTCACAATTCCAAACAAATACTCTCTTAACTCTTATATTACAAATTTCAGTAATGTCTTCAAATACGCTTCGAAGCGCCCAATTTCAAATTCTAATAACATTTATCAAGTCCAAACAATGTTGAAACTTGACACATGTCACAACTTTTGTTGTCATATCTGCGGGATTTTCAGCAGTCAGAATCTTCTGAAGTAGTATCCCACCATCTTCAAGAATTTTCCGTACAAAATGATATCGAACATCGATATGCTTCGTCCTTATATGATAAACTTGATTCTTTGCTAAACAAATAGCACTTTGACTGTCACGATGCACTTTGACATGCTTCTGACCAATTCCCAAGTCATTCAACAACCCCTGAAGCCAAATTGCCTCCTTAACAGCTTCTGAAACTGCCATGTACTCTGTCTCTGTTGTAGACAAAGCAACTGTTGACTGCAAGGTGGACTTCCAACTAACCGGTGTCTTTGCAAGTGTGAACACATAACCGGTAGTAGATCGACGTTTGTTTAAATCACCTGCATAGTCAGAATCACAATATCCAACTATATACTGACCATTTTTCTCATTCCGCTCAAACATTATACCAACATCTACAGTATTCTGAATATACCGTAGAATCCATTTCACAGCTTGCCAATGTCCTTTGTCAGGATCATGCATGTACCTGCTCACAACTCCAACTGATTGTGAAATGTTAGGCCTCGTACACACCATTGCATACATCAAGCTACCAACAACATTTGCATATGGAACCTTTGACATATATTCTCATTCTTCATCACTTTTCGGATATAAAGATGCACTGAGCTTAAAATGAGGAGCAAGTGGAGTACTAACTAGTTTTATATTCTCATTTATCCCAAAACGCTTTAGTACTTTTCTCAGATATTGTTTCTGAGTCAAACAAAGTCTCCCCAATTTTCTGTCTCTGCATATCTCCATACCGAGAATCTTCTTAGCTTCCCCTAAATCATTCATTTCAAATTCCTGATTTAGTTGAGCTTTTAACTTCTGAACCTCTCCTTCATCTTTTGAAGCTATCAACATATCATCAACATAAAGGAGAAGATAGATAAAGGAATCATCCCGTAGCTTGCGTAAATATACACAATGATCATATTTGCTTCTTGTGTATTTCTGCCTTATCATAAACTTGTCAAATCGTTTGTACCACTGTCTTGGAGATTGCTTCAATCCATACAACGATTTGCTCAACTTGCACGCCAAATTTTCTTTTCCAGCAACTTTAAATCCTTCTAGCTGAGTCATGTAGATTTTTTCTTCTAAGTCTCCATGTAAAAATGCAGTTTTTACATCCAGCTGAACTAGTTCCAAATCAAATTTTGCTACCAAGGCCAACATTATTCTTATGGAGGAATGTTTTACAACTGGAGAAAATACTTCATTATAATCAATTCCTTCCTTCTGAGCATAGCCATTAGCTACCAATCTTGCCTTGTAGCGAATATCATTCTTATCAGGAAATCCGTCTTTCTTTGCATAAACACATTTACAGCCAATTGCTTTCTTTCCCTTTGGCAGACTTGATAGCTTCCATGTCTGATTCTTTTCAAGGGACTGCATCTCTTCTTCCATAGTCTTTCTCCGCTTTTCTTCTTCTGAGCTTTGAATAGCTTCACAATAAGTGGAAGAAATCTCATCATCTACTGAAGATGTATAATTAGTCATATCTTCAAGTCGAGCAGGTTTCTTAATATTCCTTTTTGGCTTTCGTAATGCAATTGGCTCAAGTTGTTGAGCAAGTTCTTGTGCTGAAACCTCTGCTTCCTCATCTGATCCATTTTCTATCATTATCTCCTCTTCTTCCATAGGAGTAATTTTATCAGACTTTACAATTTCTGGATCAATAATTCTTTTTCTATCAAACTCCACCTGTTTGGGAGTTTCCTCCACCTGCTGTGGACAACCATCCGTCTGCTCCTTTGTTACCTTTAACATGGTAGACTCATCAAAGGTAACATCTCTACTAAAGATTATTTTCTTTGTCTCTGGGCACCATAGTCAATATCCTTTGATACCAGAGGATATCCCCATAAAGATAGCTTTCTTTGCCCTTGGATCTAACTTCGATTCCTTAACATGATAGTATGCAGTGGAACCAAACACATGTAAGGAATTATAATCTGTAGCAGGTTTTCCATACCACACCTCCAAAGGTGTTTTGCCATTGATAGCAGTTGGTGACAAATGATTAATGAGATGACATGTGTATGTTACAGCCTCAGCCCAAAACTGTCTGCCTAATCCAGCATTAGACAACATACATCGAACTTTCTCCAGTAGAGTTCGGTTCATGCGTTCAGCCACCCCATTCTGTTGTGGTGTATTTCCGACAGTGAAATGTCGAACAATTCCTTCATTTCTGCAAACTTTCATGAAGGGATCACTTGTGTACTCTCCACCATTGTTTGTTTAAAGACACTTGATCTTTCTGCCCGTCTGAGTTTCTACCATCTTCTTCCAGATGAGAAAAACTCCCAACACTTCATCCTTTGTCTTCATTGTATACACCCATACTCTTCTTGAACAATCATTAACAAAGGTAACATAGTAGTGTTTACCTCCCATTGAAGCAGTTTTGGAAGGACCCCATACATCTGAGTGAACATAATCCAGAATACCCTTGGTATCATGGATTGCAGTACCAAACTTCACTCTCGTCTGCTTCCCTTTGATGCAATGCTCACAGAAGTCTAATTTGCAGGTTCGCACTCCTTGCAATAATCCTTGATTCGCCAGAAGTTTCAAGGATTTTTCGCCTGCATGCCCCAAACGCATATGCCACAATCTGGTTATTTCTAGCTCATGGTCATCACTAGAAACTGCTGTTGTTGTTCCAACAATTGTATTGTCTTCATAGTAATACAAGTTGTTGCTCCTTTGAACTCCTTTCATCACCACAAGTGCTTCAGATATAACCTTCATTACTTCATTTTTAATGATTATAGTGAAACCCTTTCTCCCAAGGATTCCCATAGAAATGAGGTTTTTCGTCAGACTGGGCACATATCTTACGTCTGTCAGAGTTCTGATTGATCCATCACGATTCCTCAACTGGATTAAACCAATTCCATTTGTTTTGCAAGGGCTGTCATTTGCTGTATAGACCACTCCACCTTCAATTTCTTTAAAATCGAAAAACCATTCCCGTTTGGGACACATATGGTGGCTACAACCTGAATCCAGGATCCAAGCAGTCGAACTGCTTATTGATGACATCAATGCTAATGAAAAATCTGAATTATCACATTCAGCTACATTTGAATCTGCAACAGCCTTGCCTTTTCCAGATTTGCTTCTCAACTTAGGACAATCTTTCTTCCAGTGCCCCTTTTCTCGACAAAAGGCACATTCATCTTTGCCCACTTTGGACTTTGATCTGTCTTTCTTTCCCCTATTTTTATTTTTCGAACGACCTCTTACTATCAAAGCTTCTGCTGCTCCACTAGTGTTATACTTCTTGTCTTTTCTCCTCAATTCATAGCTGTATAGTGCAACACATACTTCACTAAGAGACACCTCAGCTTTCCCATGGAGTAGAGTAGTTTTTAGAAACTCAAACTCCTCAGGAAGAGATCCCAACAGCATTAAGGCCAAATCTTCATCTTCAAATGTCACATCCAAGTTCATCAGATCTGCTACAAGTTGATTGAAATTGGTGATGTGATCATTCATCGTGGTACCAGGAACATATATGAATCTGAACAGTCTTTTCTTCATATGAAGCTTATTTTGACTGCTCTTTTTCAAGAAATTTTCTTCCAGTGCCTTCCACAATTTACTTGCAGAAGTTTCTTTACAAAAGGCATACTTATGCTCTCTGGACAGGCACGATCGAATTGTACCATATGCCAAACGATCGATTGTCTTCCATTCCTTCTCATCTGCACCTTCTGGCTTTTCTCCCTCAATGGCAATGTCTAAGCCTTGCTGAAATAAGGCGTCTAGAACTTCACCTTGCCACATGCCAAAATGGCCTGTACCATCAAAAATCTCTACTGCAATTCTCGTATTTGTCACAGCAGTTCTCGCCAAAATTGATGAAGTAGAAGCTGTTGTGTCCATCGTGGATTTTTGTTCATCTCTTGTCATTTCTTCTTTAAGACTATTTAATAGCTTTCAAATGTGGAATACCCAAGAATCCAAGGAAACCTTTCTGATGTGGAAGATCAGCTTACGCCACAACCACAGAGCATAAACTCAGTAACCTTGGCTCTGATACCAATTGTTGTGGAAATCGGGTTAGTTTCCACCAAAATGAATAATTGTGCCAAAAATTAAGACAAAGAAAAATTCTCAGGTAGTTGGTGGAGTCACAAATGGTCTCCCTTGAAAACCAACTTCCTTAGACTCTTGAGTCTTTGTGACAGAATTTTTCTAAGATAATTTAAAGCACAATATATCACAAAGTAAAAGACCCGACAATAGCTATTAAATAGAAATAAAAGGAACACCAGAATTTAACGAGGTTCGGCCAATTATGCCTACGTCCTCGGACACTACTAAAATAATATTTCACTATTTCAAAGAAATATTACAAAGTGAAATATTACAAGAGAGAGAGAAAAAATACAACCAATCTTAGAAGTAGAGAGATTGGTGGTTTTTGATATGAATTGTTAAGAAGGGGATGAACCCCTTTTATAGCCTAATGCTATTGGGGAGAAATACAATTTTTCCGATGTGGAATTGCCACATTTCAACAAATCTATCTTCAAAGAGAAAAACATATAGAATAAAAACCAATTTGGAGTTTGATTAACACTAAGTTGAGATTATATACATTGTCATAAAAGAAAAAAAACGGTTGGCTAATATATATATATATATATATATATAATTTTTTGTTTCTTTACAAGGTTGATCATTATAAGATTGTATTACTCAAATGATTAGTTATTGTCTTCTTTGCTCTTTGGACCAAAAATTGTCGTTTCTTTACAAGGTTGATCATTAAGCATATGATTTTATTGAAATTAAATATATGATTTGAAGATTATGTAAATCTTAGTTGGTTGTGGCCGTATTGGTTTTATTGGAATATTATAGTTTGGAGAAATACAATTGTTTGTTTTCACGAAGGCAATAAATTTTGATGTCTACGTATACGAATGGTTTTCTGACAATTATATGCACATGTTCACTAATATTGATGTGAATAAAATTAATAAAATCCTCTCCTAGAAAAGAGGAAACTTAAATTTATTGTCTAATAATCAGGATAGTCGAAACTATAATTATGCTTAATTCCGGAGAGAGGTTAACTAAGTCAATATGTTAATTGTTATTGGTGATGATATTGATTAATTTTATGTTGGCAATGGCATCCTAGACTTTACTAACAATTTATTTTTGGAGATGATGTAGGATCATTCTAACGATCTTCTTTGATTAGGTGTATTTTGAAACAACATTATTTGATTTTAATTATTATTGTTAAATTAAAATTTCAATTTCTCTTCTCTTTCTTCCTATTTTTTATTTATTTGTGAAAATTTTTCCTCTAAAAGCACTCACATTCTGTGGCATAATTCATAGCAAATACCGAAAAATAACGTTTTATACAGCTAAGGAATACGCACCGCCTAATCTGCCATTAATCTCTATCCAAATAAATTAATCACAAATTAGAAACATCACACACATTTGACATATGAAAGAAATAAAAATAAAAAATGACATTTTTGCCAATTTGGCCACCATTAAAATAAATAATTAAGTGTAATATGCTCTTCACGTTGTCAAATGTCAACCAAGATTTTATTTCTTGGGTCAAATCGTAAAGGACGGGTTCTACCTTTTCAGTAGTGATCAATAATTATCTAACAATTGAGAAATTATGGGACTATAACAAATTAACTAGTAATATAATCAAGATCGCAATATATATATATGGAAGGTAAACCTTAAAAATGTATATATACAGTAAAATTTCCACAATCTGATACCCCTTCACGTTTCCAAATTAAGGTCCAAAGAGAAACAAAAATAAAATTATAGCATGTAATGAAGTCGTCTTTAAGCTGATTTGCATGGGAAAATATATGCCATTATATTATCATAATGATAGTTAGAAATCTCTTAATTTATTTTTGCATTTGTTTGGCTTAACGTTAATTGATGGTTAAGATCAAAGAGACAATTATAGGCTTCTAAGGCAAGCATTATCAGGCTGAGTTTATCAATTATATTTATATCTTTATATTTATAACTTTTTTTCCTTCAAAGAAATTGAATATCTCCGTTCATTACATTTACTACTCAAGAGATTACTCAACCAACCTACGTTTGCACACTTAATTATTGATACCACTTGACAACTATCCTAAACAACTGCATTTCTCGTAGGAAGAAAATTTTCATAATTAAAAGTTACTTCATCAGTTTCAGTTTCAACTCTAAGTGTTTTTTTAAAGTAATTACATAAAAAAGATATAAATGTAATGTAAATAAAATTGAAAAAAAATAAAAACTGAAAAGACAGTATATCCAAATAGGAATAGACCAAATTCTTCCTACTTCAGGTGGAGTTCCTCCTAAATTAATAGGAATGTAATATCATATGAAATAGATTTCCAATATTAAAAAGTGTGTTCTTAATGTTGGTGAGTCTTGAATTGATGCCTTATTTCCAAAATATATGTGTCAATTTGCCAAAATCAATGTAATAGTTGTCTTCTTTTATTTCAGTGGTATTGGGACCAAATATATAATTCATGAATTGGTAAGATGTGAATTATATGTCTACTCTTTAATTGCATATTTCACACAACAGGAGGAAGAATAAGTTAGAAATGTAATCGCAACTTAGTCATTTTAAGATATATTTCGTGAAATTAGGAATGTTTCCCCCTTTATTGGAAGAGAAAAAAACAAATAATGGATATATTTCATTATTATGGTGACATTTGACAGTGGGATAATAATGCATATATATTTCATTTTCTTTTGATAAAGACAGTAATATATATATATATATACACTCGTTGCAATGTACATAACTTGCCTATGATATTGACTTGGCAAAAATAGCTAATTTCACACTAGGATGGAATATGAACCATTAATAAATAGACATAGGCTGTCTCAGGAAAACAACATTATAAATGTCAAATTAAAAGGTTATCTCAACACTCAAATAAATAAGTAAATAAATAAAAATCATTTAATTAAGAATTACCAAATAAAGGCAAAGAAGAATTATAAATATATAAATGATCATCATTAGCTCAAAATAATGATCAGAAGAAGACAAATGCAATAATTTTAGAATTTGGCTTTTGGGGATAGCTAGGCAGACGTGGACTGGAAACTATAATATATAATGTTTGTTTATTCGTTCTCATGGATTCGAAATCTCAACCAAATATCAAGTTGGTCTTTGTTTAAGATTAAAATTTAAGTGTCTATGATTCCACCCCAACAAATTAATAATTAGATGGGAGAGCCAGCCTACAATTTTTGTTTTTTTTGCAAAACTTCAAACTGCAATTAATTACTCTCGTATTAAATAATATTCTCAATGCTAGTAAATTATTCTCTCAAAAATTTTAAACTAACTATATATTTAGAATTTTAACACGAAATTTCTCATTAAATTAGAATAAGCCGCCTACAATTTCAATATTGGAAAAGTAGATGAAAGACAAAGTTTTCACACGTGGGTATAACAGCAATTGATTCTTCACACACAATCCAACTATAAAATTCAAGCCCATCTTCCAGTTTTTGGGGCAGTTGAAATTAAGAAAATCATAACTTAATTAGTTTTCACTTCTCTTTCTTGAGAACAGCTGGTAATTATGCTTCCAAACTACATCTCCCTCTTTAATTTCTTGAAACAGCTACCACATACAGAGTTTTAGATTCTTCTTTTTCTTAATTTGTTTTTAATTTCAAGCCTCTATTGGTATACAAAGATTTTCCTTTCTAAATTTTTTTACAATCTTCAAGCATATGTAAGCACTGATTTTTGTTTGAAATGATTCCCTCTAATATTATGATCCTGGAGCCTCAGATCTTATCAACGATTCCTTTTTTTTTTTGGGCATATATTTCCTTCGTCTAAAAATCTGGTTTATTTTGCAGCTTCAGTTGTTGGAGTAAAAGAAATCAGTGATCTCTTCAATCCTTAACTATGGATATAGAATCGGCAAGGTGGTTTTCTGAACAGGTATACATATATGTAATGTGTAATTAAAGATTGATTGATTTCCTTAATTTTTAACATATGTTACTAACATGCTGGTTGGAATAATTAATTGTTGATTAATTACAGGATATGGAAGATTATAACTTAATCCATGAATACCATATGAACTCTCTTGCTGATCAGTTCACTGCACCAAACTTGGCAACTGCACTGCACGCGGAGAAGCTTCAGCAATCTTACTCTGCTGAGAGCTACTCCTCCTACCCTCCGTTCAATACTAAAATCACAACCACCGCTGCCGCCGTCGCTGCTGTAAGCAGTTCCTCAATGGAAACGTCTCAGACCAGCTCTCAGAGTCAGAGACTATGTAAACTGCAAAAGACCAACAGCTGGAATTCCAGCATCACCACCGACCGCCACTCGCCCAAACTTTCTTCCACTTGTCAGCTTCTTTCATTTGAGGTGCCCTCATCAGTTTCTCCACCGCCAATTTCCCAGCAGTTTTACATGAATCTTGATTCCGGCATCAAGCCCAAGGATGAGGCTGCATCTCCTCCAGCAAATATGCAATTTCAGCCTAATTTGATTTTAAAGGCTACTAATAAGACTAGAACTCCTTCCCACGCTCAAGATCACATACTGGCTGAAAGAAAGCGCAGAGAAAAGCTTAGCCAGCGATTCATAGCTCTTTCCGCCATAGTTCCTGGCCTAAAGAAGGTATTCATATTTTTCCTTCCATTAGTTTTTCTTCTTTGATAATTAAGTCATTAATTTATGTTTTTTTTTAATTCATATTGGTTTGTTTATATATACAAATATATAGATGGATAAAGCATCTGTGCTTGGGGATGCTATAAAGTATATGAAACAATTGCAAGAAAGAGTGAAAATACTGGAGGAACAGACCAAGAAGAGAACAGTGGAATCAGTAGTAATGGTGAAGAAAAGTCAGGTATCTGCTGATGTTGATGATTCTTCTTCATGTGATGACAACTCTGATAGTGGTCGTGGCTCCTCCGATTCAGCACTTCCTGAGATCGAAGCAAAAGTCTCAGAAAAGGATGTACTGATTCGAATTCACTGCGTTAAACAACAAGGAATCATACCAAAGATATTACACGAAATAGAGAACCTTCACTTGTCTATCATCAATACCAGTGTCTTGCCCTTTGGTAATTCCATACTTGACATCACCATCATCGCTCAGGTAAACATTTGTAATTTTTAGGTTAATCTATTCAATTTCCACCATGCGTGATTATATATAGAGAATATATGTTCAAAAAGTGAATTTAATTTTGCAGATGGATGGGGAATTCTCCATGGCAGTGAAAGATGTTGTGAAAAACCTAAGAGTTGCTTTCCTCAAGTTTATGTGAGATTTGTACAATTGGGTGTACATGTATATCTACAACTATATATTTTGCTGAAGTGAAAACTTCAGTTCCAGCTTTAATTGTTTTGAGGCCTTCGATTCTGTACGTCCTCCACCGTCATCTAATTAAACCAAATTAAGCTTCGTTTTTGCCGTGAGGGTTTATTTCCTGTGGGGGGTTTTTGTTAGCGTGGTGTAGTAGATCACCATGTTCCATTTAATACAATCCTACATGCTGTAAAACAATCCTCATGGCCATAAATTATTTAGGGTTTTTGAAGGGCACATTAATGTCTTTCCTCTCTCTAACTAATTTAGTGAACCCAAAAATATTGTTAATTAGCTATTGGGGAGAAAAACAAAGGGCAGTTTCTATGGCAAGTTTGATCCTTTTCTTGTCTTTGTTTTTTTCATGGTTTCTTTGTTTCTTCAACTGTAATTGCACCTGTTATTCTGCTGTATTCTTGTTTTTCTTTTTTAGCCAATGTAATTAATAACTACTGAGATTAATTCATATTAATTCCTTTGTCATTCTCATTATTTATTTTCCATTATTATTAATTTATGGATAGATTGTTGTAGATCCAAACAAGTAGCTAGATGCATGTGTGTTATATATATAATCCTTATTGCCAATCTAAACTGGAATCACCTACAGATGTTTTTAAGTCTTTTTATCTTTTACCTATATATCCTTTAGCAACATAACTGTTTTTAGTCAACTGACAGCTTTAGGCTTTAAAATGACAAAAATGATGTTAGGAATCGGTATATCAATGTACTGAAATTGAATATATATGGTGATTAATTTAGGTTTTTGGTTTAGAAGATTCACTCAAATTGGAATTCACTAGATATGACTCCCAAATCAAAGGCTATAACTGATAGGAAACTAGACATTAATTTGATATTTTAAGTCAAAAGAAAATTAAAATTAAAAAAATCGTATTAATATTTTCAATATAACAAATTGAAACCAACATCATCTTAATTACTACAACTTAAAGCCTAAATCACCTTCGTTTATAGATAAGAACAACCCATTTCATATTCTCTAATTTGAATACAGCTAATCTTTTAAACAGATTCGTGATAGCTTAATTTTCAAATCAGATGAAGAAATGTCAACTTTACACAAAATCATGAAGTTTAATAATGTAATAATTAATAAATCAATAATATATAATAATTCATTCATCTTCTTTAACTAAATTTATTTTTTTTAAAAAAAATCACTTATTGCTCAGATTTATGGCTAGTAGTTATTACAAGTCCGCACATAGCAGAGAACACGAGTAGTGAACTAATAATATTTTTTTTCGAATGCTATTAATGGAAATGTTACATGTCATTTTGCTTCATTAATCAATTTAATACTGACAAAATATATCATTAAGTTCCAAATAAATAAGTTAGCTTAGCCTTCATGTTTTATTTTGAAAGAGAGAAATATGGAACCTGATTATGTAAGTACATTAATAGGTGATTTTAATTAATTGAGTTATCTATAAGGTGATAATGTTTAATATGCATGGATCTGAAAACCATATAATTATTTGTCTCTTTTATTAAATTATATTGAAAATTTGTAGTTAATGAGAAATTTTGAGAGGAATATTCACGTGGATCCTGTAATTCGGAACTATGAATTATGATATTGATATAATTAAAATAGAAAATGACCTCAATATGTGTTTTTTGATATGAAAATTATAAATTATGATACTCATATGACCAAAATGGTGAATACGTAAATAAAAAATTAAAATTCAAAATAAGTTACTTGCTATGGAGAAAGAAAGAGAAAAATGGGTTATTCGAGATAGGAAAAATGATAAGTTGGAAAAAAAAATTTATATAGTAAGATTTATCCTTCAAATATTAAGTGAAAAGTTTAGAAGACTTTTTCATGCATACAGACGTATGAGATGCAAATCAATGAGCCAAATCAAGATTAATATATTGGTACATGATCTGCGCACACAGATATAAAGCCGAAATATCATGATCCAATCCAATTTTTACATTTTTATTTCTGAAAAATAAAGCACGTGTTATAGGGGTGAGCAAGCTTTCACGGCCATGACGATTAGTCATGTCCGTGACAGAGGTCGTATGTCACTATTGCGGTCACTACATTGTAGCACACCCAGATAGTGAACTATATATGGAAAATTGGCACACGCGTGACGTTTTATCACGCTACACGACATGTATATTTTCAGAAAATATCTTTTGAACTTATGCAATTTTTTGAATTACATAAATTAATAGACTGAAGTTATAAATTTAATTTTAATTAAATTACAGTCATAATAAAGATTAAATCACAATTTATTTCTCTCTTCTTTCTTTTAGTATAAATAGATGAGTTTTTCATGTTAAAGAAATTTTTGCTCATGAAAATATTTCGTTTCTTCTTTTTTTTTTTTTCCTTGTGATAGATGAATTATATATTTAATTCGTTATGAGTATTTGTTGTGTATTCAACTTTTTTCCTTTTATTTATTGTATCTTGAAAGATAAATGTCATTGAGGTTAAACATTAGTGATACAAGATAAATTTATCTTAAGAATAATATACAAGAGGAAGACAGATATCATATTCTTTTTTTCTTTTGACAATTTCCTTATACTGATTGACAACATCACCGCATTATTTTCATAACAAATCAAACCTATAAAACTGAACTATATTTAATTTCACTATTCAATGATTATCATGGAAGCCTACTGTTAGGACGTGACAATCATTGCAAATTAAATGATCATTATATAGATTTGTTTCAGTATAATAATTAGTTCTGAAAAATCTACCTTAAGTATCAACGTATAATTATCTACAATAGATTATTGTAATCTTCTTTCAATTTGATAATGTTTCCAGCTCTCACTCTCGTTTTTCTCTTTCTTGCATTCTCATCTTAATCTGCAACAGAATAACATGGAGAAGAATAGGGTGCAAATGTTCCTTATAATAGTTGACAAAATTTTTCTTCCTTAAGCTATTTTTTGGACGTGGATCTAATTAATCCTTAAGAGCTAGCTCAAAAAGAATTGTCCAAATTATTGTAAGTATCACTTATATCATGCTATGTAGAAAACTTGAATTATGAACAACATAAACAATTATGGGTGATTCAATATCATAAAAGTCGTGAACCAACTCATTTCTAAAAGCTAATTAGAGAAATTGGGAATATTATCAAAACTATTATAAGATCAATTGGAAGTTAACTCCACCACAATTATAAAGACTTATTATATTCCAGTTGTCACTTGTTTAAGCAGTTATCACTAAGTTGTTATTCTATCTCTTCCATTTTTGATGTAAAATTTTCTCTAACACTATATATATAACAGAAAATATAATCTTTCATGTTATAATTTTCACCATAAAAAAAAATGTATAGAAAAATTTTCATGTTATAATAATGAAAATTATAAAAATTAATTTGTTATAATTAAAATTTATTTCTTTGATATACAAATTTAATTCATATATTAAATTTTAGATTTAGGTTCTATACGGTTGGTTGATGTTTAATTATGATCAATAATGGTTTGTGTGTGTGTGTGTATATATATATATATATATATATATATATATATATATATATATATATATATATATATATATATATATATATATATATATATGGAGAATTTTGTACTAAATAATTGCTGTTTAGATTCTTTTTTGTCTTCCTTAAATACTTTTTAACATCATTTGGCTTTTCTTAAGTTTTATATCTAAAGTTTTGCTTTTCGAATTTCTTGAAAAATATGAATTTAAAAGAAAAGTTATATTTCTTGAAATTTCGATAAGCTTATTTCAATCCACCTGAGCTCGACATGAGATGGATCCAAAATTATAATGAGCTGCGGATAGACTTGAATACAATAAAAGTAAATTGCAAAACTCGATCTAAGTTGACACGAGCTGAATAGCTTTAAATCGTTCTAATTTTATAGATTTTTAATTTGACCATACCATGTACTCTCATCTCTTGAAATTCAAAGAAACAAGATCCCATTTTTCTTCGTTATAAAATATATATATTTATATATGCGAAAAATATTTCTGACTGCAACATTAATTTTGATGATCCCTTTTTTCTCTCTAACCATAATGATATTGTGGAGTTGATGTCCAAGCAAAATTATAAATTCCCATTATTAGACGGGAACAAAGAAAAGAGGTAATATTTTATATGTCCCTCTGTCTTATTTTGATAGATTTATTTGCATTTTTGCATAGAATAAAAAATATACATTTTTTCTAATATAACTCTATGTTAATTAGGAACATTAAAATTATAATTCATGTTTATCAAAAATAATATATGTTAAATAGAAATATAATAAAAAATTCATACATAATTATATTTATAATATAAAAAAATAAACTTTTTTGGTAGAAACAAAAGGGAAAAAAAAAAAAGTAAATCTATCGAAAATGAAACGGAAAATTTGCACCTGACTTGATAAATGAAATGGAAAGCCGCCTATTGTTGACTGAGAAACGTTTCTTTCGGTGCCTTGTAAAATTTTCACACAAAGGACCCCACCATTTTGTCCCTTCCCAATAAATCAGGAGATTCATTGGTGAAAGTCAACTTATTGTGGCTTAAAGGTATGAGGTGTCATTTCTTTGTAAAAGCTAATAATCTAAATTTATGATATAATTTATTAAATTTCATACCAGGAAAGTATCTGTTGTATTTTGTTTTTATTTGAATGTTTCTCTGCATACTATTTTTTTTTCGATTTGGAAAATATATTATCTTTTATCTAAAAAAATATTTTCGAAATATCCTCTAATGGATTTGAGTATTAATTAATGATCTAATAAGTATCGCTATGTATGACTTAACCTCAAAATTATTGAATAACATTTCTTAATTTTCGATATAAATCTTATCTTAAAATTAAATGAATATTTTCTGTATCTCTTTCTTTTGGTGTGAACTCTTTTATTTTGTTTGTTTTATTTATTTATTTTAGAAGGTTCTACATTGATGTCTAATGGAGTTAACAAATTAAAGCTGCACATATCCTATCCAAATAAAAGAAAACAGATGATAGCCTTTGTTCTAGGTTTTATAAAGATAATCCCCTTAATTGTGCTAAGTAAGATTAAATTGTCTTGAACATGATTAGTCATGTTCATTTAATCTTCACATTTCTTTTTTTTTTAATGAATAGACATTATTAAATTTTATATTAAAATATTAAATAAAATTATCTAATAAACAAAAGTTTGTTGTTCCTCCTTATCAATTATATGCTTGCTTAATTTTCAAGATATGTGGAAAATGGCATATATATAATTTATATTAGGTCTAGAAGGTCACCGTAATATTAAATTAATTTAAGTTTGTAGATTATTGGATGCTGCTGTTTTTCCACGTCTGTGTGGTGACAAAAGAACCAATGAAAAAAAATAAAATTTGAACTGATTATTATATTTATGTGTTAGAAACTTGGAAACTGGCAGGGCCTCTGTAATAATACTTTACTTATCCTAATTTCAAGCACTTTGCATATTAATTTCACATCAGATTTGGACTTTGGCATCCTTTCACTTAATAATTAATAATTGATGTTAGTCGATCGATTGTGATTTCGATTTATTGCAATATAATTGTAACTGTTGCCCATTTATATATCATCACAACTTCATAGATTTCTAGTAATGATTGTGGTAGTGTTCGTATATATATATAACATGAGAATTAAGTAGTCAAAACTTAGTTGGCTCAAAATGCCCTTTACAAATGAATTTAGTGAAATACTGGAAATTAATTTGCATTGATCAAAACCTTTATTTTTGCAATTAGGTACAAGTGTGGGTGTATCGCTAATGGAATTAGGCAAAAAAATTTAATCAATTAAATTAAGTTTAATTATACACTTGTAATAATTGCAAGTAGATGACATATATAAATTCAATATATCTGGATTCTTCAATCTTCATATCCATTTTTTGTTTTATATATATCAAAAACACTTTGTATTAATTAACAACAAAATAAAATAAATATCAACTATTACTTTTCTTTTTTCTGTTTTGAGCTACAGCTATCGATAAGATCTAGATATCAGCAATTCATTTAGATTATATATATATATATAAAATACATATTCTGATATTTAATTACCATTAATTAAATTAACCTAAAAATATATATAGGTGTAAAAATTGTTGGATTAATTAATACTAGAAAGGTATATATATATATATATATATATAAGGGACGAATGACCAATCCATCATTTTTAATTTATTGTAATCGTAATAGCTTTGAAACCTGAAATGTCTTAATTAAAGATTGCTTTGACAGACAGGTTGATGGGAACATATATATGATATACAACGCAAACTTTTGGACCACTTAATATTTATATAACTACAATTTTATTAATTGGCTTTCTAATTTCCCTTAATATACAGAATATCTTGTTGTCTAATTTGTCTCATTAACCATTTCATTCCTTTCTTCTCCACCCCATTTGCAAATTATGATATGTTCATAGTTTTATAAAACTTTGACTCTGCTTGATTTATACAAATTTCATATTATTAAATTTCATATTTGGAGTACCTTTTGTTTTGTTAATCTACTAATTAACCCTTTGCTATTCACTTGGAATTGATTGTTCTCTTTGAGCTATTAAATAATTGTAGCTTCAGATTTTCGCAATCTTTCAATTAATCCGCTTCTTGATTAACAAAAGCTACAGCTAATCAAAAGTAAAGAAATTGAACAATATATCTATGCTCATGTTTGTCGAGGCCTGAATGATCAATTCTCACATTTTGATCAAATTAATATGATTCGAATATATATAAATAAATTAATTAATTGCGGGTAGGGTCAGGATGAATCAAGCTTTTAAAGATTGTAAATCCCAAAATCATTTTATTTTAATATGAAATCTTATCAAGTATGGTCCAAGTTGAGTTTTTCCTTTCTAGCAATTAGCGGTTCAACAATCAATGGTTAAATTATGATGGAAATAAAATAGTGATCACAAGTTGCAGTAATATTTTCAACCATCCACTTTTACAACATAAAAAAAAAGTATTTATCAATATTAGAAATTCAGAATTGAAAACCACAATTTTTTTTATAATAAAAAGCCAATTTTTAGATAATTTTAATGTAAAATAATTTATTTATTTATTTAATTTCACACATATCAATATATAATATTTGAATTTATATTTTTCAAAACTAAAAATATTAAAATCAAATATAATCTTTTATTTAATGTTATTAATAAGATTTATTAATATATTAGATCATAGTTCAAATTTTTCATATTTCTAATTAATTAAATAAAAATCCAATTACATTCAATTTTTTTTAGAATGATCCAACTGAAAATTCGAACTCGAAATTTTATCGTCCTAAAGTTTAATGCTTATTGGATTTTAATATTTTCACAGAAATTCTGTCATATTTTGAAAAAGAATGTCCTTTTGAGGATGATCAGAAAAGAAAAACGGGAGAGAAAAGGATGAACCGTGTGGAAATTCAACTTTACCATTTAATTATTTGACCGACCGACCAAGTTCCATGTTTAGACCCATATATCTCCAAGGCGCAGCTTCATCTCAGCTTCCAAAATCCCCCATGTGCCTAAATTTGAGGCATTTTTTTTTTAAATTCAACTGAAGACATTGAGATGGGAAAAAGGGAATTTATACCCCTAGACCACATAGTCTTGGCAATTGGAGGCATTATAATTAGTTGCTTACATGTTTGCTGAATTTTGTGATGATGTTATCTATATATTTATTAGATATTAATTTTCTTTTATTCTCATTTTTAACAATTGTTACATTATTTGATATTTCCCACTTAATTGGAGAGAAGTATTACATAATTTCGATTAATTTTCCCTTTCGGATGGAACCATAAAATGATCGCACTTGGACTTTTTAAATAAAAAATAGAAACTCCTTTAATATGAAACATTCGCAGCTAACAAAAATTGAGAAGAATTAGCACTGTAAAATATACAATGTGAAATAGAATCAACGGCTATAACAATTAAATGAGTCACTCGATTCGCAGATCGCTCAACAAGCTGAAAACACAAACTGACAACACATTCACCAACGTCAAAACAATCAACGAAAGGATTCAACAATGCATAAGAATCAAGTTCGAAAGATTCTTTTTCTTAGCCCAACTCAAAGCCCCTCTTACTTTCATGATCTCGGCCTCAACCAGATCTAAGACTAGGACAAATACTAATACTTACAGCAAGAAAGACGAGAAGCAAAATACAATTTAACCACACAGGTACAAATTAACCACACCAAGGAGATAATAATTCAATTCCAATGCATGATTAATCATAGGATTATTAAGCAGAAAATTTTGAATCGTATTCCGATAGAGGTATATCGCTAATCATGGACGGTTACATGTATATATATATATATATATAGGTGAAGAAGAATGTTCCATGAAAGAAAATTGAAGAAGGAAATCATCAAGTCATATTATAAGGTAAGCACTTAGCACTCGTTTAACCTTATTCCCAAAAGCTTTTGACTTTACATAGGGAAAGCAATCAAGTTAGTCATTTTCTTGATTGGAAAGCACATGTACATAAGCTGACATGGAAAATCTTATAGGCCAAAAGGGTCAATAAACGACCATAATTTATGAGAAAGGCCATCAAGTGAACAGTAGATGGATTGAAGAAAAAGGACAAACCATTTTCACACGTGATGAGAATTCCATACTTTAATTGGTCGCCAATCGCCAAGCCGCGTACTCCACTCTCTCTCTCTCTCTATAAAGGGACTCCAGAGTTTCTTCCCTTTTAGCCTATCTTAAAGGGAAAGCACAAAAGCTAGTATCTTTAGTCTTTAACCTATCAGGGTTTTTGTTTCCTCTTCAGTCTTCATTTTAAAAGGTAAGCTTTTCAAGTCTACTAATCAACGTACGATGTTACCCACTTAATTTTCTTCAACAAATTTGTGGAATTATCCTCAAGATTCAAACTTGTTTATACATTTGACATAACCCAGGTCCTTTTTTTGAATTTTCCTTCACTCCAATGAAGAAAAAGAACTTGATTTTCTTCTCTGCAGACTTTATGACTCTTTTAATTAGTTCCATTTCCATATAGGGTTATGGCTTCACATCTTTAACGTTTACACTTGGTAGAGATTGATGTACAAATGTGATCTGAAATATTTTACATCTGGGTCTTCAATTCTCTTCCTCTGTTTTTTTATATTAATTTAAAAGATATGTTGAATTTTGATTTCTTTTGAATTACTGCTTTGGTCTCTTCAACACTAAATTATGGGGTTGGCGTCTTGTTCGATCTTTCCTGCAGAATCTTATCTCTTACGGTTTTCTTCAAAGAAAACAATCAAAGTTGCTCTCTAATGGAGATGGCATCGGCCAAATGGTTATCTGAATTGGTAAAAAAATCCAGCTTCAAGTTGTATTAACTGTCCTCTTAGTCATATATAATTAATAGACCTAAATTGAGGGATTCTATTTGTGATGGTTTTAATTGATTGTATTGGTCACAGGGAATGGAGGATCCAGCTATTAACTATCAATACCACATGTCTACTCTTGATTACCCAATTGATGATATTGATTTTGGACCATTTTCTTGTAAGAGTGACCAAACTTTCAATTCGCAAACCTTACAAAGCTTCAGCTGTGCACCTATTGAAACATCACATACCAGCAATGAAAGGCCGGCAAAACAGCTAAAGACCAATACTTGGAGTTCTTGCACCACCACTGATCCAATCACTTCGAAGGATTCTCCTTCTCCATCTCCTCAAATCATCTCTTTCGAGAAATCCAATTCGTCTCCAGCTATCTCCTCTCGACAAATTTATGACATAAAGCCGAAGAATGAAATGCCATCTAATAGTTGGTTTGGTCATCAAGGTTGGTTCGATGATCATCAATATGGTTCAACCTATAATGGACAAGGATCCAAGAAATTAGCTGGTGCATCTAGCAGGAGCACTCTGCATTCGCAAGATCATGTCATAGCAGAAAGAAAGCGTCGCGAGAAGCTTAGCCAGCGATTCATAGCTCTTTCAGCAGTTGTTCCCGGCCTGAAAAAGGTATTTATTGGTAACGAGTGGATATAATATTTAATTAGCTAAATTAATTAATTAAGTAGATAAGGAATATATATGCACATAAATAATGGTGATTAGCAGATGGACAAGGCGTCTGTTCTTGGGGATGCAATTAAGTACTTGAAGCAATTACAAGATCGGGTGAAGAAATTAGAGGAAGAAGCTGCAAAGAAAACTATGGAATCAGTAGTTTTCGTGAAGAAATCTCAGGTTTATGTGGATGATGAATCTTCGTCCACGGATGAGAACTCAGATGGGTGCTGCTTCCAACCTCTGCCGGAGATAGAAGCAAGAGTTTCAGACAAGGATGTTCTCATCAGAATCCACTGCGAAAATCAGAAAGGATGCCTTCTCAAAATACTTGCCCAACTTGAAGAACTTCACCTAAATGTCATCAACACCAGTGTCTTGCTCTTTGGAAATTCCACTCTTGATGTTACTGTTGTTGCTCAGGTACATTAATTAATCCCTCTCCTCAACTAATTAATACAACTATACCTAAGTTTATCAATTAATCCTTATTTTTAAATTAAGATTATATATCTTTTAATACGAGTTATTACTAGTATTAGATCGAATAATTATTTAACATGAATATCGAAATAGGGTATTCTCGAATATCAAAAAAAATTCATAATTAAAAAGAAAATTTATATAGGGGACATTAGTAGTGAATATTAAAAGATTATAATTAATGAATGTTTATTAATTGTAGTATATGGTAATTAAAGTGATCAACATTTCTTAATTTGTTGTCAAAAATGGCAGATGAAGGAAGAATTCTCGATGACAGTGAAGGATCTTGTGAGAAACCTAAGACAAGGTCTCGTCAAGTACATGTAAAACGTGCAAGAATTTGATTGAACAGAGTGATAAACGTAAGACTACCAAGTACCAACCGGAGCACGACAAAAGGCAAAAATGCAGCAGCTTAATTAGATTAATTTTCTCAGTTGTTCCCAATTCAATTCTAAGACCTCCTCACACAAACAATGTCCATTCAACTCTCTCTCTCTATCTCTCTATCTCTTTGTTGATATAGCTGCCAGGTTTCCGTTTTTGCAGGAATGGGTGTTAATGTAATTTTCTTTTTTGCGTGGTTGACCTGTTGACCTCGTTTTAATACCCACGTGTTTTATATGGAACCTGTAGATTTTTTGGAGGGGGTTTTTTATTTTTATTTTTTTGAGAGAGAGGCTAGCTCTTAAATAAATTTCCGATTTCCTATCCTCTTTCCTTAATGTGATGATGAAAGATAAAACTGTTGAACTGGTTCATTTTATTTTGTGGAATCTTCACCTGTATTAATTTGTATGTGATTAGTTATTGCGTTCTTCTTTCTTTTTTTCTTTTCTCTTCTGTTTTTGTAACTTAGGATAAATCTTGCATTTTTTTTCTGAGATATATAAATCCATTAATGGGAACTCCCCAAATTGATGCAATTGGATGACAACAAATAAAAATATATTAGTAAAAATTTATCAAAGATGTGCACATTTAAGAAAGAGATAAATGATGGGGGGATGATTGTTACAGTTGGAGCCTGGAGGCACATCAAGGGAAGGGTTCCAAACTGAAAATAATAATAATTTAAAAGGATATTATATTATTGATCCAGAAGCTTGATTGTATACAATCTGTATTAGTTTCCACACAAGATTTTTGTGATGATCTTGCATTATTCTATATTTTGGCTATTTTTAATTCTGTTTGCATGGGGAAATGATTTGTTTCCTAATCGAAAAATTAATTCAGAAACTTCTTTTTTGGTAGCATTCCTCCGAGCTTATTATAAACTATAATCAACAAAATAAAAAGGTTACCAGCTTGTTAATTATATGTCAATTAATCTAAGTAAAACGAGTTCATAAAAATCTTCAAAGTAAAACTGTAATGATTTGTAACTATCGAAATTTGAAATTGATGATTTTTTGTTATCATGTAGTTGTTAATATGACAATAATTTTATATGTAGCACTAACAATGTATTGCATTGATTATTATATAAGCAATAATAATTGTTGTTAAATTAATTTAATTATAAATGTAATATAGATAATGAAAATATCTTTGATGGTGGTAAGTGGGGGTAGATAAAACCATACCAACTAAAGACCGACCGAATTGGACGGCATGCAATGGAAGAATAAAAGGGTATGAACAGAAACAAAATCTTTTCTTTCTTCAATTTCTTTCCACCAACAATTTCATTCCATACCATTACTATGAATATTATGTTCAAATTAATTATCAAACATCCACGTGTCAAATTTTACTCAAGCTTTAAGTGAGCTGCCCCCTCATGCATCATTTTCTTTGATCTCTTTTGATATTTTAGTGGAATTTTTTTTTTTTTACCTTAAATAGTCTGTTAGTTGGTCGGTGATTTAATTGTACGTCACTACTAGAAAATAGAATTTGATATTGCGGTAACACCCAGATATTTTGTTTCTTGATTATCGAATAAAATTGGAGAATGAAGCTAATTTTTACAAAATTTTCTGTATACAGCTGTACATTCCATAAGTTTGGGTGAATCATAATGTGAATTGAGTCACAGTTTAAAAATATATATTGACTTATATGTAAATTTTGTGCTAGTCATTGATCACATTTTTCAATTAAAAATTTATTTTTATTTTCAAAAGAAAGAAAGGATATATTATATATGACTTTTGGCTGGAACAAGTTTTCTGGTTACTATTTTCTTTCGGGCAAAAAAAAAAAAGCTTTCTGGTTACTATTTTCTTTCGGGCAAAAAAAAAAAGCTTTCTGATTACTATTTTCTTTCGAACACAGCTTGATGTAATTATGATTGTAAATTCAACTTATCAATTTTTTTTCTTTTGGGAGGAGAACGTGGGTTAGTACTTACAAAAATTAATTAAAACTAACGAATATATATAAGTCACTCTTATTATATCATATGTAAAAGCCAGCTGTTAATCTCTGGAGGAAGAGAATGAAGAACATAAAATTCTGGAGGAAAGCCGAACACCAAGTGAGAGAGATAATCCGGTGCAAAATTGACCTCTCGGTGAACCATATTAATATTAATTAGTTTGACTTAAGACTACACTGAAAGAATAGTTGTTTTGAATTAATATCTCTTGCTTATCGTTTTTATTATTAATTTGTATTTCAAACTTTGAATGGAAAATGCAGGATCAATTTCCTACGAGTGAAACTGTAAAGGTACAATGATGACTTAATTTACAAATTTTTAGCTATGATAAAGGGACAGACAGAGACATTTGAACAACATTTTGAAAGAATATAAAACTAATATCATTTGTTTCCATGGTTCTTAAGATAATTAGGTGAAGTTCAGGTACTTGTTATTCACTCTTAATTAATAAATTATCCATCGTTAAAAAAAATAAAAATAACAAATCTACTTAATTTAATTACGAAGATTGATAGATAGCTAGCAGACCGATCTAGAGTTTCAATCTTTCTCAATTTAGGAGAATTATACAAAAAGAACGAAGGAAAGACTTCCTCAATCCCAGAAATCTTTCATTTCGAGTCTTTTTCATTATTTTTTAATTTCCTTGTCTTTTTTCTTCCAATAGATGAAAAATTATCAATAAATTCTGACTAATATAATAGAAATTATTTATATCAAAATTCTCAACCAAAATCTTATAAATTTAAGAATATAAAAAGAGACTTTAACTTATCATTTTGAAATATTACAAAAGTATTATCGAATAACTTATATTGTGATTAAATAATTAAAATTGTCCACACCAAGCCCAAAAAAGAAAGAAAAAAAATGCACTTTCATATATATTTGGTAAGTTATTTAGATTGCCTAATCGTCAATCATAGAGTAGTACTCCATCACACAGTTATGTCTTTAAATTTGCAAAATATTGATGATAAGTCAACATTTACAATAACAGTTAGGATAAAATCTGTACCCCAACTGTTGATTACTCAGGTTTTTTTTTTTTAACATCATTAGGATCACTTTTGAAGTTAAATGTAATTCAAATTCATAAGAGATTAATTAATTGTAAGATCCAAGAAACCAAAAATAATTATCATGTTAAATGCGCAGTTGAATAACTTTAAGCACCACAAATTTGACCTTGATGGCAGCTTCTTGATCAATATATATGACTTTTCTCCTTCTGAAAACACTTATTCATACCCCGGATTAATCACCTAATTAAGTCCTAAGCTACACATACTCTCTCCGAAATAGTCTAATTTCTAGAATCAAAATTAATATTCCTTTTCCTTGAAAAGAAAGTACAAAGTGAAAGAAATTATCATATGATAAAACGTTTTTCATGTGAAATTTTGTATATAAAAATATATAAATGAACAGTTGACTTGATTTCATCTACGTACCACTCGTAATTTAAAAATATTTTATTATAAAAAAAAATGTCCAATTTGTCATTTGATTATCTTTTAATCCAGGTAATATTTATTCGATAAGTTTCATAGAAAAGGCCCACTATATATATATCGCCCCTTAATTATACAATTTTACTCAACATAAAAAAAAAAAGTTAATCAATCTCATATTTCAAAAGTTGGATTACTTTTAAATTTTGAATTTATAAATTGTTTAAACTTTAAGTATATTAATTATATACTACTCCCTTCATTCTAAAAAAATATTTCACTTTATTATATAATTTTTTATTATAGCTCTATTTAACCTAAAACCTCAGGCAGTAGTACCTTATTACCAACTTATCTGAATAACAAACATTCTCGATTATAAGTGTTACTATTTACTATAATTTTTTATTACAACATTATCTTTTTAATCATTTTATCATCACTTATAACCGTAATAACTATATTACATTACTATAAATTGTATTAACTGGATTCCATGATTCAAAATTTCGTGAACATTAAAATAATCTATCCCCAAGTATTTATAATTTTATGTATTAAAAAAAAAAGGGACAATCTACCATTATCTCCAAGTTGTAGGGATTGTCAGATCTTAGTCAGGAAAAAATTTGTATTATATTAACTGGATTACTATATTTACTGATTGAATTTGTGAAGAAACAACTTTATGATTTTTTTTGTGGAGAACTTGAAAAAGAAAATGACTGAACCAATATTTTTTTAAGCTCAAGTTGCATGAAACTCGTACTGTTCAATTATATTTATAAGCTTATATATATTTATACATGTTAAAAAGGGTAAAAGTCAGAATTTTTGGAAATATTAGCATGGTAATAAGGTGACCGAGATTCAATTCTTATTTCATGGACTCGGATTTATATTTTGTTATGAATCCAACTTTTTTTTATGAATACAATGCAGTTTTTATTTTTTTATATATTTTAAAAAAGAAAATTTTTCATTATTTAAGTAAACGAACAGACGATGGGTCCATGCTATGATATAATTTGCGACTGATATTAGGCTGGTGACCCTAAAAATGTAAAGGGCCGGGGGGATGCTTATTGTTATCGGGCCTACAATGTGAAAAGTGAAAAATTCACAGGTCCAAAAGCAGAACAAGAAACCAAAAAAACAGAAGGATGTTAGAGCTAATCTATCAATCTATTTCAAATTCAGGGTCAATTGTGATTAGATTTGTTAATAAATTTATTTATCAACTTAGTTTAGATAAGTGTTATCTTCGATCCTAATGCTGAAAAAGCCACGCTATACCAGTGACAGTTAGTGAACTAGAAGACACAAGGTTTACAGATGAAGTAATCACTAAAGTTAGACGATGGAAGTAGATAATACAGAGGATTAAAATTTAATCAAATAAAAAATTAAGGGTTTAAATAAGCACTTTCAATTTTCTTGATTTTCTTTTTGCTTTGCTATTGGGTAATGGCTATATTATCATTTTCCATTTTTTGCATAACTAGAGCAATTCATGGATCCCAGTACTTGTCGGGGCCCAGAATTTATTTTCTGGCTCTTCAACTTTTCTTTTTTTTTTTTTTCCTTCAAATTTGGCCCAATTCCCATTCAGAAAAATCTACCCTACTTCTGAGGCAGTTTAAAATTGCACCTTCTTTAGGATAATTATATGATTAAAATTCTTTTTTGACCTTTTTTTATAAATAAAAAAAAAGGTTATTAAGATTTAAAACCTTAACCTGCTACAGTAGAAGATATATACTCAGTCATCAGAGTCCATATTCTTTTCATAATAATATATTTTATAAAAATATGTTGATCACATAGGGTAAAGGGGGGATTACATTATGTGCACAGTCTTTCTAAATTGTATTCCTAAATAATTTTTAAAGCACCAAAAAGAAATTTTATAGTTGATTGAAATTTTGAAAGTTTAAAACTTGTTTCAAGGACAAAAGGTCAATGCAGTATCACAAGCGCTAGCACTGAAAATGGACAGCAGAGAAATTTGTAATGGTCAGGACCAGCCACCGCACATGACAAACACTGTATCAAGCAACGCAATTAAAGTGAAAAAGACTAAAGCTGTAAGCTAAAAAGCAAAACATAATGCTAAAAGTTTGTCTTCTTCATTGCCAATTTACCCAAATCAAACAAACCCCAACTTATCAAAAACAATCTAGTGACTTTTTGGATAGTGAAAGCTACTAACTACATAGTGCTTATATAGCACATACACACACAATGGACGTAATAACCCTACAGAAAGTTTTCCTTTTAGTAAAAGCCGAAATAACACAAAGGCAATACTTAATAAAAATTTCTTTTGCATCTTCGTTATAAGTCCAATTCTGTCAGAATTATTTTCCATAGCATATAGCTTTCATTTCAGACAAAATCCCATTTGCAAGCCCACTCTCGTCGGGTTAAGGGGTTAAGGTTGGAAACAATAAGGCTTTGGTCCCCCACTCTGTCTCCCTAATTTATCCCAACCCCACCACACTCCTCTTTTATTTAGCCCTTCCTTTTTGAAAAAATATTAAGGACCGCCATTGTATCCTCCTCTTCTTCCATCACATTCATGCACATATATTAGCCCCTTCTGCTGTATCTCGTATGGAGAATTTAATCAAAAGGAAGGTTTTAGTTATATCATGTTAATGCCTACACAGGTGGTACAAACATTAAAGCTAAGCCTTATCATTCATAAAAAATTTCAAAAAATGATAATAAACCAACGTGGAAAAGAGTGGCCTTTCAGCATCAACATTTTTAGCTCCTGGATTAATAGACTACAAGAGACGACAGACATTGTAGAGAAATATGAGAGACATGCAAGTCAAGATATTTATTTATTTTTGTCTTGTATATTTTTTTCTTTTTCTCTAGGAACCCATGGATTGAGGCTATTTAATTAATTGTTTATTGTATTGCTATGTGTGACAAATAATATGCCATATAGATTAGTAAATGTCACTTTATGCATCATAATACATGATTAATAATTGTAATTATAATCTAGAAATATTGTTTGGATATTACATGTATATAATAATATTAAATATCATCTAAATATTATTATTAGGAGACATGTAATTAACAGTAGGTTTTTAATCAAGAAATAGATTATGGTATTTCACTATTATGTCGTTAGGTAATGACTGGTTTGATGCTTAAATTTATGAAAATTTCTTGTCACCACATCCATATATATATATATATTCATTCATTGACTAAGTAAATAATACATTTCCGTATAACAAGGATAAATTCCTGACTTAATAAATATAAACCAGCAGTGGTTTCAGTTTGCATTTAACGACGATCTTAAGTTACAATAGCGACAATTGACGATCTTAAATTAGGAAGCTTTGACTTGCAATAGCAACGATTTAATATACATTTTAATATATGGTAGAGACGAAATTTTATGGTCGCCATTTACAATTGATGATTAAAAGCAACCAATCTTATTGTTGCTAGAAGTGCTGTTGCTCAACGATGCCGGTCCTTTGCATTACCACTTAAATTGGACATTTTGTATGAAATCGTCACAAATTGGCATACCCACATGGGGAAACTTCCATTTGTACACACTATATTCATATTGTCCCGCATGTGGTGACACTTTCTTATATTGGTCCCAAATTTTTCCACACTTGTTCTACAAAAATCCCGAATTTCGTAAGTAATATATATACTTGTGTTAGCGACTTGTTTTGTAAGCTGTCATTAATTTAGCGACGCATCGCAACAATAGTGTCTCTAATTAGTGATGCATATATAGTTCAAACTTACTATAAAAATTAGTTATTAGCTTGATAATCAAAGAAGATAAACGAAAAGAATTTCTCATATTTATATAGTTGATATGATGTCAAACTTCTGCTTTCAGGTGAGGCATCATATCTGCTGGGTAGGTTTGGAGTGGTTCGTCTAAGCTTTTACTTAATCTGGGCCTTAGCTATGGGATTCACTTAATTAATTCTTTATTATTTCAATTAGCTAGTCTTGTTGTACACTTGTACTAATCATATTGTTTATCAATAAGACTAAAAACTTACATCGAATAATGGTTGAGAGTTATCTATTATTGTTAAGGCTTCGAGCAGTTAAATTGGGACTCTTGATAAATATAAAATAAAACAAATCACATTTTTAATTTTAGCTATTAAATAAAATGATGAAAGATAAATATATTTTAATATAGTGATAACTCTAGTTTGAGCATTTGACCATTAACCATCAACTTAATTTTCATTTTTGACCTCAAACTAATAGTTCAAACAGAATTCTTCGTAGTGACAATGAAATTTTACTTATTTGTTTGTTTTAGAAATTAGAAGTCTCTTGCACCGATAGATATAGTCTACTAGAAGATACATCTTTACTTGAACTATATGTTTCATGTTGGAATTCTGCAGTCCCATATTAACTCAAAAAAAAAAATTAGAAGTCTCTTAATTTTGGATAATATAAAAGGGTAGTACGTACACATCTTTTTCATATAATTTCTAGAAACTATACAGCACACAAATAATACATGATGACAAACAATGGTACCTACAATTTCTATTTTTTTTTTAATTAACAAGTTGGTAGCCATCATTTTTAATTATGTCATCCTGAAAATGATAATTTTGAAGATATAAGACATCTGCAGTTCAGTTTTGTTTCATTTTGTTTGGCATAAAATAAAATTAGAATGTTAAATAAACAATTATTAAGACCAGTTGTTATCGCTGTCACTGAAATAGAAAATTTATTTAATATTGGTTTTGGATATGAAAGCAAATAATATTAGTTAGTTAATTACTAATATAAACTAGTTGGCCAACTTATTCAACTTTGCTTGCTGTAATTAAATATCATTCTCGAGCTTTACGTTGCTTAAGGCACATTACCAATATTATCCTTCTAACATCGAATGCCTTTTATTTCTTCTCCTTTGTTTGTTCTTACATCTAAACCTAAATAAATTCGAGATAGAAAATAAGAGGAACAAAAAAGAAAAAAAATTAAAGAAAATCATTTTGTTAGTTCATAAACATAATCTTAGTTAATTAAATCTACTGACTTATTGGATGATAAGATATATATGCAGATTATGAGCTATTTGATAACCCTAATTAAATAATTTATAGTGGGTGTGTCTTTACGTTAAACAATGATGTCAATTGAACATGAAAAGGTGAATGCCATGACATAAAAAGATTAAACCAACTTCTGCTTTGAGGAGTCACGGATGACGGATTCGTTACTAACTCAAAAAAACAGAAAGAAACAAAAATTAAATTAAATTAAAAAAAAAAAGCAAATAAATTATCAAGGGACTTTTTCGTGGCATGTGTTGTTACTTGTTAGAAAGAGCAATCAATCCATCCTCTCTTATGATTTTTTTTTTTGTTATAAACAATAAAAAATGTACTCCCTTCCTCCTGCATACCATAGTTTTACTTTCATTTTTTATATATTAAAAGAAATTAATTAATATAGTTTGAATCATAAATTTTGCTTATATTTTTCTAACTATATATTCTTAATTAATCAATTAATTTGAAACATATTATAAAATAAGAATAAGAATAAGAATTTAATATTTATTAATTATATATATATATATATAACTAGATTAGTGACATTAATGAAAATAAATAAAAATGACTTTTATTTATTTCAGGGAAACAAAAAAAGCTTATTTTTATGTGGCGAGGTGAGTAACCTACTCTTCTCTATTCCTTGGACAAATAGGCCAGTGGATATTAATTGATATGTTCTGTCTTTGTAATTGTGGGGGTATGGCATTTGCATGCATTTAATATTTTGAGTTATTAGCGAACAATTGTTGTCCCCCTTTTGCCTTTTGCCTAAAGTTCTAGTTTTTTTTTTTTTTTTTTTTTTTTTTTTTTTTTTTTGTGGACAATGGTATTGAACTTTCTATTTCAAAGTATTTTTTTTAATATTTCAAGATTAAGGACATATATGTTTAGTTCAATAATTTAAGTATATATATCTTAAACACCGACCAATTAATATTTCTCTTCAAACAATATTGTTTACTATGTCTTCTCAATTCTCATATGTTGATTTAATACATTCAAAAGGTTAATTCTGAAAGATTCTCTAATAAAATCGAATTTCAATTGATGAAAAGATAATGATTTTTTTTTATTAGACTGACTACTTAGTTTAATTAAAATTTTGAATTTAATTAAAATTTTGAATTTTATAAAAACATTAAAAAGATATTTTGATTCTCATTGACAAAGTTGAAAGTTGTAAAGGGCAGACAAAGCAAATGGGCTTTTGCAGGCTGTGATGCTTTTTGTGCATGTAATCATCCTTTCACGTATAATTATCCCCACTCACTAACCGCATTCTTTGTCATATTTGCGTTCCAAAATCACATATCCACATGACCCCAAGCCGAATGAATTTTAATAAAGTTGCCTTTATATCCATAACTTTATTTAAAATAAAATTTTAATGCAATTCCCTATTAATTCCAACTCCGGAAATAATTCTAATACCAAATAATCAAACTTCATTAAAACGTATATGCTGATATAAGCATATTAATTCAACCCCAATGCATTAGCCCAATTACATATTTGATGGAATGGAAAAGTTTTTATTTATGTCAAATTCGTATCAAAAGATTAACAGTAGAATACATGATCCATGACACAGAACCACACCAATCACAAGTGTTAGTGATGCAATTGTATCAATTTCAAGATCAATGAAGAAAATTTGTGTGGAAAGAAAAACTAATTATTTTGGATTAGAGGGTAACAAAAATCACTAAGATTTGCAACGCACAAAATGATGCACATGGGCGAGTTGAAGTATAAATAGTACATATTAATAGCAAAATATGTCATTAAAACAGATAGCAAAATTAAAGAAGAAAAAATTGGAGTGCAAAGTCCAAAGAAGAGGGGACAAAAGGAACAATCTCCAATACTGTTTTACTATTTCATACTACGTGTTTTCTGGGTTGGAAATGCTTTGGGCTTAGGGCTTATTTCTTTTTTCACCTTTTTCTACTATTTTTTAACTAAACCCAAAGTTTTTTTTTTCTTTTTCTAGTTTTAAGAGACTGATTTAAAAAAAAAAAAAAAAAAAAAACACACACACACACACACAAAACCAATGAACCTCTCCCAACCCACTCCGTCACTCAATTTGCATTCTCAATAATAATAATAACCAAACAAAGAAACAAGAAGACAACAACCCTTCTAACTTCTAAGCTTCTACTCCCATCTTTCTACTCTCCTTTCCCTACCTCTTCTTGCTTTATTCATTTTGTATACTCTTAACACTACACTACTCAAATTTAGGCTTTTCATAATCATTTTGGTCAATATGGTGCGTATCCAACATTGTCATGTAGAAATTAATACCCCCATCGTCTCATAAATACAGATTTAGTTTTGTTTTTATTTTTATTAGAAAAATTTAATTAGTGTCATTAAAATTAAATTTTTTTATACTTCTTTTATATATTCCTATAATATTAGACAACTAAAAATGATAATTCATTTCTATTAATAACAAAACATATTAAAACTTTCAAAAAAAAACATTAAAAGGACATAAAAAAGGCAATTATCATTTTCACTTTTATAACAAAATAATTTTATTTTTTAACTTTTAAATATACATATTTTTAATTTCATATTAAATATAGCATCAAAAGAAATTTAATTTAATTTTTCAATAACGTGACACTCTAAACATATTTTTTTATTTGGCATTACTAATATATATTAGTATATATATATATATATATATATATATATGTGACATTTAGTTTTTTCTTTAAAATATGTATTCGTTGATCTAGTTACATAAATAATTCTCATACTGAAATTATATATGCATTAATCTAGTTATATTTGTATAGATCTAGTCACATACGATTATTTGTATCTACATAGATTTAGATTGCTTTTAAGTTTTTGAACTTAATTTAGTACTTCCGTAGCTAATTTTTGTGCATGTTTAGGTATATCTACCAAGACCTAGTTTATTTTGAATTTTGAACTAGTTTTGCACAATATATATATATATATATATATTAACTTATTAATATATATCAACAGTATCAAATAAAAAATTAGTATTGAAATGTCATGTTATTATCAAACTAAATTAAAATATTTCTAATACTACATTTGATATAAAATTGAAAGTATATATATTTAAAAATTAAAAAATCTAATTATTTTGATTAAAAAAATACATGGTTTTTTTATTTTCCATATAAAAAAAGTGACTTATAATTTGAAACAATGAAAAAAAGAGGAAAAAAACCTCTTTTATGAGATTGAATAACTATTTTGATATGTAATATATATCGTAAAATATGATTTCAAAACTATATGTATTGAGATAGACAGGAGATAATGAATAAATTAGATTATTAAGTTCATATTATCATTAGATTATCTCATTTTTCTACTAGCACATCATTAGTGATAATATGGTTAATATTTAATAGCCTAATAATTATTCTAGTACATGCCCAGCACTTCAAATGAGTAGTCCATGCGTAAAATCTATTGTGAACCAAAAGACAACCTTAATTATTTGGCCAATTAGCTTTACTCTTTGTTGAAATTAAATCATAAAGACGATCATTTTGTTTTTTAATTTTCAAATAAAGCAAGTAAATTACTCGAAGTTGAACTGGGTCACAGATATTAAGAATAGGATTAGGGGGGTTGGGTTTGAATATTTTATCAAACGTGGGCGATCAGGCCTAAAAACATAATTGTAAATACAGCCTTGGTAGCTCGATCTTTGACCTGAATTACCTCAAATATCCTTTGAACCCACATGAGCTGTTTGTTACCTTCAAAGAGACACTGCCCTAAAGGGCACACTGCTTAGTGCTTGCTTGCCCTTAAGGTAAAGGGCAATATCGTCATAAAAAAAGAACCCTCCCCCCAGTATTAACGTGTCCCTTTCTTTGTCATCGTCTGCAGTAAAAGGATTGGTTAGTCATTTTCCCTTACAGAAACACTCCCTAAAAGCATTCACATCTCTACAATTGTCCCATTCTGGGGTATCAGGATGTGATTTTTCCCTCTCATTGAGGGTAAAAGAGTAATTAACACTAATGGTAATGTAATTATGCTATTTTTTTTGAAGGAAAAAAAAACAGACTTTTGGAGAGGTGGGGTTCTATGCTTCTCGTCTCGTGTCTCTCCATGTCAGTCAACACTATTTGACTACTTATTATTTTACCCCCACCAACAAAATTATTACCGTTTAATAATAGTAAATCATTTTATTCTCTCTAGTTTTTTTATTTGCCTTTTTAAAATATATATTAATTATATTTTCTCTATTTTTAAAAATTGCATATTTTGAGTTATAATAGTTTCTTTTTTCTGATTTATGATTTTAAATTTAATTTTTCATGGCTAACATCTGATTAGAAAATCAAATTTTATAAATCAATAAAATTAACATACAAATCTCGTTGGGAAGTAGTGTATGGTATGGTATGGTGTAATTCAGATATATATTAAGGGTCCCATCATCATATATCATCCAATTTTTTGTTTTGTGCCCACTGATGATAAACATTTATTTGAATAATTGTGGGACCCACTTTTACCATGGACAATGGCTTCTCACCCTTGATTAGATCATGATCAAATAAAGTAAAAGTTTAAGCGTAACAATCAATTGTTAAGACATAGTAATTAAGGTTAAATTTTTCAAATTGTTTCTTTGCGTTTTCCTGGCCGAACATGCCAAAATAGTGCCTTTGACCATCTCATCAACCCTACCGACTCTTTTTCTTTCTTCTTCTTCTTCCTTTTTTCTTAAAAAAAAAAAGAAAAAAAAAACTTTCTTGCATAAAGGTTTCCCTCTTTTAGAGCATCCGAAGAAGCATCACCAATCACCATTGATAGATATTTTTTTTCAAAAAAAAAACTAATTGATGGATCAAATGCACGTAAGGAAAAAGATTAATGAACAGAGTTTTTTATTTAATCATATTTATATACAAATGTTTGATAAAAGTATGGTATATATATCTCTCTGACCTTCATGTATTAATTTTAAAATAAATTATATATATAAGCAATGAAAGGTATTTTTTGTTCAACTTTATTTTACATAATTCTTATTGAAATGAAAATCATTAATTAATTAGAATGGAAATGTAACCCCACAAAGGCAGAATTAAAAAAAAAATACATATGTGCAAATTTACTCTCCCATGTATAATTTCCCAAAAAGTTCACTTTGTTGTTTTTATGATTAGCTGCTTTAGTTATTGAAGAGGAGATTGTAAATTAAAGTGAAATTTAATATAGCTGGCAAAGTGGGTAAAGACATAGAATGAGAATAAATTTGAAGTTGTAACATATGCAACTAAAAAACAAAATAACTGGGATGCAAAAGAACAACAATAGTGCCAAGTGCACAAGCATTTAACGACAATATCAGTTCAATATTATAAAATATTTTTCCCTTTAATATATATGAAAAAGAACTATTGACCCTCTTCAATCATTTAAGCATGCATGTATCTAGCTCTACATTTTTTTTATTTTTTATTTTATAAATAAATTCATATCATCTGATAAATTGGTATAAGTAATTAAGGGCAAATCCAACTTAAACCTAATTGGCAAGCCAATTTCAAAAGCTCTAGAATTTTTTTTGTTTAAGTTAGTTGGAAGTACGTGATGTAACCAATACCATACCTAAGCGGCGATCTGCGCTTTGCTTTTGATATGTAAGACTTTCTTCTTGGTTAAAAATGATACATTAAATTGTCTGTCACGCCATAACTGAAAATATATGATACTGCTTTTATACGTGAGACATGAATATTAGTCGGAGGAAATTTCTTACTTTAAATATTGAAGTGCTTAATCACTATTACATGTAGAACAGAGGATGAGAACTTGGATACCATGAAGTTACTAGTGCGCAGCGGGGACCTTCGTCTACTCCCATTCCACTTTTAACAATTTCTTTGTTCATTAATTTTAAAACTTAGAAAGAAAATTAAATAATTTGATGATTAATGTTTTGCTATAAACTAAAACAAAATCATATAAATGCAGAATTTTTCTTTTTCTTTGCTGTGATTTATGAATAAAGAGAGCATCATCATAAATGAAGACAATATTGCACAAAAATAAACACAGAACGAGACACATAAAAGAGAGAGGGAGACAAAAGAAATTACAGGAAATTTCTTCTTCAATACTATATGCTCATATCATACAATTTTGACTATTTATTTTCTTTTCCATTTCATGTTATTATTATTATTTCCCAATTTATGGAACAATAAGAATCCAAATTGAAAATAAATGAACCTTTTTGGCAATTATGAACTTTGATTAATTTCCACTACAAAACAAATATTTAATTTCTTAACCACACCTTTCCTTTCTTCTTCACTGCCTCCGCTTTACTCTTCTCCTCTACTCTAGTCCCTTCTTCTTCTTCTTCTTCTTCTTCTTCTTCTAAATCAGAGAATCCTGCAGATTTCAAAATAATAAGCAAAACCCACAAAATGAGGCTTCTTCTTCTCCTTCTTCTTCTCCTCCATCTCCAAATCTGTACTTGTTTTGGCCGTGTTGTGTCTGAATACCAGGCCCTTCTCTCTATCAAATCCGCCATTGACGACCCACAATCCGCCCTTGCTTCCTGGAACTCCACCAATGGTCTGTGTTCATGGCCTCGTGTCACTTGTGACTCTACTGGCCGTCATGTCACCTCCCTCGACCTGTCTAGTCTTAACCTCTCAGGTACCCTTTCCCCTGACATAGCCCATCTCCGTTATCTTCAGAATCTCACCCTCGCCGCCAACCAGTTATCGGGCCCTATCCCCGTCCAGCTTTCTGCCATTTCCGGCCTTCGTTTTCTTAACCTTTCTAACAATGTCTTTAACGGGTCCTTTCCACCTCAACTCTCTATGCTCAAAAATATGCAAGTTCTCGACTTGTACAACAACAATATGACCGGTGACTTGCCTTTGGCTGTCACTGAAATGCCCAATCTCCGTCATCTGCATCTGGGTGGGAATTTCTTTGGCGGAGTGATCCCACCGGAGTACGGGAAATGGGAGTTTCTGGAATATCTGGCAATCTCCGGTAACGAGTTGGAGGGTCGTATTCCACCGGAGATCGGTAACTTAACTAAGTTACATCAGCTCTACATAGGGTACTACAATAGCTACGAAGGCGGTTTGCCCCCGGAGATCGGGAACTTGTCGGAGTTAGTCCGGTTTGATGCTGCAAATTGCATGCTAACTGGCGAGATACCCAAGGAAATAGAAAAGTTACAGAAGCTGGACACTCTGTTCCTTCAAGTGAATATGCTTTCTGGGCCATTAACGGAGGAGCTGGGCAACTTAAAGAGTCTGAAATCCATGGATTTGTCCAACAATATTTTCACCGGAGAGATTCCAGCCTCGTTCGCGGAGCTCAAAAACTTGACTCTGTTGAATCTTTTCCGAAACAAGCTCCACGGAGCAATTCCAGAGTTCGTTGGCGATTTGCCCAAGCTGGAGGTATTACAACTGTGGGAGAATAATTTCACTGGAAGTATTCCACAAGGGCTGGGTACAAATGGCAATCTTGTGCTTTTAGATCTCTCTTCAAACAAACTCACCGGAAATCTTCCTCCTAATTTGTGCTCTGGTAATCGTTTACAAACTCTGATCACGCTTAGCAACTTTTTGTTTGGGCCGATCCCTGAATCACTCGGGAAATGCGAATCCTTGAGCCGGATTCGTATGGGGGAGAATTTCCTTAATGGTTCGATTCCAAAAGGACTTTTTGGGTTACCCAAGTTAACACAGGTTGAGCTTCAAGATAATCTTCTCACCGGGGAGTTTCCTGTGAGTGACAAAATTGCAGTGAATCTTGGCCAGATTAGTCTCTCTAACAATCAGCTTTCTGGGTCTTTGCCACCTACCATTGGCAACTTTTCTGGTGTTCAAAAGCTGCTTCTTGACGGGAACAAGTTTTATGGTCCAATCCCACCTCAGATTGGAAAATTACAGCAGCTTTCAAAGATGGATTTTAGCCATAATAAGTTTTCAGGTCCCATTGCGCCCCAGATTAGCCTGTGCAAACTATTAACGTTTGTTGATCTCAGTCGAAATGATCTCTCAGGTGCTATTCCAACTGAGATCACTGGTATGAGGATATTGAATTACCTCAACCTGTCAAGAAATCTTCTTGTTGGCAGCATTCCTTCATCCATAGCCACTATGCAGAGTTTAACCTCTGTTGATTTTTCTTACAACAATCTTTCTGGTTTGGTGCCTGGTACTGGTCAGTTTAGTTATTTCAATTACACTTCGTTTTTGGGTAATCCTGATCTTTGTGGTCCCTGTTTGGGTCCTTGCAAAGACGGGGATGCCAATGGAACCCATCAGGCACATGTTAAGGGGCCATTCTCTGCTTCTTTGAAACTGTTACTTGTTATCGGCTTGCTTGTTTGCTCGATTGCTTTTGCAGTCGCAGCCATAATTAAAGCAAGATCCTTGAAGAAGGCTAGTGAGTCTCGCGCCTGGAAATTGACTGCATTCCAGCGCTTGGACTTCACTGTTGATGATGTTTTGGATTGCTTGAAAGAGGATAATATTATAGGGAAAGGAGGTGCAGGGATTGTTTATAAGGGTGTTATGCCGAATGGTGATCAAGTTGCGGTTAAGAGGCTACCAGCTATGAGCCGAGGCTCTTCTCATGATCATGGATTCAATGCTGAGATACAGACTTTAGGAAGGATTAGGCACCGGCACATTGTTAGATTATTGGGATTCTGTTCAAACCATGAGACTAATCTTCTGGTCTATGAGTATATGCCTAATGGAAGCTTAGGTGAGGTTCTTCATGGCAAGAAAGGTGGGCATTTGCATTGGGATACGAGGCATAAGATTGCTATTGAAGCTGCAAAAGGCCTTTGCTATCTTCATCATGATTGCTCGCCATTGATTGTCCACCGCGATGTTAAATCAAACAACATCCTTCTTGATTCCAATTTTGAAGCTCATGTTGCTGATTTTGGCCTTGCTAAGTTCTTGCAAGACTCAGGCACCTCAGAATGCATGTCTGCAATTGCCGGTTCTTATGGATATATAGCTCCTGGTACGAGTGAATCATGTGATTTTTATTTTTTTATTGGTTCATGCTTATTTTGTGTTTGTCTGGAGAGACGACGTACTTATTCCAAATTTCTTTTCCGAAGTCTTTCATAATGTCATAGAATCTTGAATTTCTCTTATGAAAATTTGACTCGATGATGATTTGGTTACAGATCTTGCATTAATTGGTATCGATATTTTTACTGTACTTTGGCCTGTTATCAACATGACATGTGCTTCTAAATCTTTATCAGTCTTTGGAAGTAGTTGGTTTTACCTTAAGGTTGTTCCGGTTTGAAAATTAACTGATAGTCAGATTTGAAAGTACACAAACCAAATAATTGTTTCACTGTTAACCCTCTTATTTTTTCCATGATGACCTTTCACAGTCGCACAAGATAATTTATTGAAGTTGATAATGTAGCTTGTTCGATATGAGCAAAATTTCATATTTAGCATTTATGGTTATGGCTTTTGATTAATCAGCTCTATGATGGTGTTACAGAATATGCCTACACACTGAAGGTGGATGAGAAGAGTGATGTATACAGCTTTGGTGTGGTTCTCTTAGAACTAGTTACCGGCAGAAAACCAGTTGGGGAATTTGGTGATGGTGTGGATATAGTTCAATGGGTTCGAAAAATGACAGACTCAAAGAAGGAAGGAGTTCTGAAAGTTCTTGACCCAAGACTGCCATCAGTTCCACTCCATGAAGTGATGCATGTATTCTATGTTGCTATGCTTTGTGTCGAAGAACAGGCCATTGAGCGCCCAACAATGCGAGAAGTTGTGCAGATTCTAACGGAGCTTCCCAAACCGCCGAGCTCCAAACAAGGAGACTCAACAGTTACAGAATCATCATCACCACAATCAGCTGTATCACTAGACTCTCCCAACGCAACAACTAAAGATCTGAAAGACCACCAACAGCCATCTCAATCACCACCAGCTGATCTTCTTAGCATTTGAAGTGTTTTTGAGAGGGAGGGTATTGGTTTGTTCTAAAAATTCCAAGAATCGTGTTAGTTTCCATCTTGTGCTTTTTTTTTCCTTTTTCCTTCATTAATCTTTTGGGAAGTTTCTCTAACATGGTATTAAGGTTTGCAAGTTTTTTTTTTCCTTTTTGTTTGTGTACAGTGGGAGAAAATTGAGGGTGGGAGGAAATTAAGGAAAGGGTATTTTCTTATGAAAATTATTGTCTTCGTCATGTACTAGTACTAATGCCTCTGCTGTTGCAGCGAACTCCACACTCAGCCTACGTTAATAGCTTACTCCAAGGCAAAGAGGATATTTTCTTTAACTTGTAATCGTAGTTTTGTTGAGCTGAAAGAAACCTCATTTCTACAAATCATTCCAGTAATTTGAGAGCGATTAGGGATTGAAAGGTATTAGTAGTGTTGTTCAAGCAGTGGAATGGAATCTTCATGGCTCTTCAGTGTTAAACTCGTATTCAGCAGAAAGAGCAACCAAATTATGAAATGTGATAGGGGAGACAAATTGGTTGGGTTAGGTAGGTAGGAGAAAAAGATGGAGTTGAGGATTATAAATGAAATATAATATTTTGGACAGAAGATAGGCATAGATAGCAGAGAGAGCAATGGCCCCTACAATTACCGAGATTGTGGGGCTGCTGCTGCTGCTGCTGCTGTTGCTGAGTCGAGAGTGAAAGCTCAATTGCTTCTGGCATCTGCATGGTCCTTTTTCTGAAATTAAATTGAACTTGCAGCATTACTGAAATGAGTACTGGTACTATTTTCCCCTTAAAAGAAGCAAAGTATCCCCTTTTTTTATTAGTATTATTTTTCTCATTCTAAACTCTTATAAATTCCCATCTACTGCCCGGGCACAGTTGGCCCATATGATGTGAACCCCGACCGACTTTGAATCCTCAATCACATATATAGTTTCACTCTAATTCTAACTTGAATCGAATCCCATTTATAATTTGAGTCGAATAAGAAAAAAATTGTTAAATTCAAATGATTCCAAACAAGCGAATTTAACTGCACAAGACGCCACTGATCAACCCCGCTCAAATCAAAATGAACTTACCGATTTAGTTTGATTTTGTCCATCCCTCTGCCTATCAGTCCTAACTCCTTAACTCAGGTGTCAAATGGAACCTTTGTCTTTGTGGATCCATTTTGGTGTATGATTATGGAAGCCAGGTAAAAATAAAAGAACCCACGTGCCAATTGCCATGGTGTGAGGGACTGGGGTCTTTTCTTGCCATATGCCATGCACGTGACTCACATCCAGTGTAAGATTGTACATTATGAGTTTGTTTTGTATGGTTGCAGAGTTAGTAAGATTGTCCACCAACTTGGAATCACTCAACTCACTGGGAAACCTAAAATGTCTAAATTGCCCATGTCGGGAACATTATTCTCTTAGATGTAAGAGGGTATTTTCGGTCATCTGAAAAACAAAATCATTTTGTCATTATGATCATTTTGAGTTGATATGAATATTAAAGTTTGTGGAGTAGGACATATCTAAGAATTTTACATTTCATATATTCATGAAAAATTATTATAAAGATCAAAGAGTTAAAGCAAAAAATATATATATATAAAAAAAATAAAAAATAAAAAGCAATAGCTGCATTACCAATATATAGAAAGACAAAAAGGCCACGTCCAGTTTGGTAGTATGTGTTGTATTTTCTTGCGTTGGTATTATATGGTAGCCTGAGCGTGGTAGGAACTGTGGTGCTGTTTGATTCTTGATTTGACAAGTCTAATTATCTGTCTTTTTTCTTTTTCTGCATGGGGACATTTTTCAGTGACGTGGCATATGTCCCACTTATCTGTAATATGGAAAGAGAAGCAACTCAAGAGGATACAGTTCAGGTGGCATTTTCTTTCTTTTTTTTTTTCAATTATTTTCTCCCTCTTTACCTATGGCTATTACCCTATTAGTATATCTGATATTTGATGGGTTTCTTTTGATACGACTCCCTACAATCTACATTATTATTATTATTAATTATTTATTGGTGATTTTTGATGTGATACCACTATAATATTATAATATATATAATTATTATCTTTTCTTTTTTTCTGCCAAAGTTTACCGACACTAATTTTAGCATTCATAAATGAGTGGAATATAACTTTGAAATAATCTCACATTAATATATGTAATAGAGAATAAATTAATTAATTATATTTCTAAAATGAAAAGTGATTTATAATTTGAGACAAATAAATATATTATTATATAATAAAAAGAATAATAAATTATTCACTTAGTTATATAGAGTTTATTTAATTACACACATAATAGCTTGTGGTCAATAATTCCTCATTAATATAATAATGTAAGTTGGATTATTCAGTGAATTTCTCTCATCCAATTTACGTCATAGATTTACAATTATTTGAAAAGAAAAACATCAATTTTTGTCGTAATTTATGATCGGTAATTCATTGATTTGAAACAAAATTGACTCCTCCCATAACTCCTGGAAAGACTTCCCAACTCCTTGTCTCAAGAAGATTTGACGGCCTCCTAATTCCTAATATGCGAATCAACGCATGCTACACGCTTAACAATTTCATATATATACATTTCAATTTTTTCAAAATTACGTTTGAGTTAGATATTTTAATTTAATTAATTCAATTTGAAAAAATTCAATAACATGCTATAATTATTAAACTTTTAAATTGAAAATATTAAAGTGTACAATAAAATAATGACAAGATATAGAAATGATAAAAGAAATTTTGAAAATTGTTAATATTCATTTATTTTTTAACAAAAGTTTCTTATATATTTATATATATTCAAATGAGTTGTCCATTTTGTTAGGGTAATGACTAAATAACGAGCGGTCAATTTTATGTATTCTGTCAGTGGCATGCATTTAAAATAACACCTTCCATATTGACATGTAATTTAATTTAATTTAATTTTTTTTAAAAAAAAATTCATATTCTATATTTTCACGCACTTTGTTTCTTCTTTTTTCTAATTTTCTTCATTTTATATTTAAGCCCTAATCCTATTAATTGGAAATGGAAGTCCGACATACATATTGAAAAATTTCCTTCTTTCCCTCATCGAATCATTTCTCTATTTAGGACCCCATTAGGGTTTATGCTTAATCTTCTGGATAATTAGTAAAAAAGAAAAATTAGCAATTTACTTCAAGAAGGGGGCAGATTTTTTTCTTAATAAATAGTAGCAACCTAATCCCACCTAACCTCTACACAAACTTCGAAAACTAAATTAAAAAATAGCATAACTTATTAAAAGTTTTTAATACTATTGTTCAATTATTGGTATAGCATAGGCCCATACCGGGAAAAAAAATGGAATTCTACGAATATGATTTATATATAAAAACACCAAATCGATATTAAAAATGGAATACGTCTAATAATTATTGTGAGTTTATTACTATTTTAAAATTATTAAAATTTAATTTAATTTAGTTATATTATAATTATAAATTTTTATTTAATTTCTTAAATTTTTTTAATAATAGACCGCACATAAATAGTATTATAAATGTAAAAAGAAACTGCAAATTGATGATATATATAAGTTTTATGAACTTGATATTTAGCCGAATGAGCGAGAAAAAAAAAATGAAAAGAAGAAAGAAATTTAAGGTGGTAGTCAAGGGTTGGTGGAAAAATAAAAAGGCATGAAAAATGACAAAAAACTTTTTAAAAGAAAATAAATATATCAAGACTGTGGACAATATATAGGTGTTCTTTGTCCAAGCAAAATAGCAAATCAACCTTTTTCTTTTGAACCATTGCATATAATACCATCCAATTCACAGGTTGTTTTTCTTTTCCCATATTCTGATATATTTGTTTGTCTTGTCCATTAACCATTTTTCCCAAAAATTAAAAAAAAAATTACTTAATTGTATTTGCAACGTTATAATTTTATACAAGAGTAACCATAACGAAACTGAAATAAATTGTAATAACAAAATCAATAAATTTAATAAGAAAATAGAAAATTTCTCAAATAAAACGAGTCAAAATATTACATAAAATATAAATATAAGTATATTTTGCTTTCTAAATTTTAAAAAATTATATAATTAAGTTAATCAATTGAAAATTTATTCAATTAATTCATTTAACTGTCAGTTTTGAACTAGCAGGGAAAGAAATTCTGAAAAAAGAAAAAAAGTTGCTCAAGCTCTTCCAACTTACTGTATGAGTGTTTTTCATATTCCTTTATCGCCTTGTAATGAGCTTTAGAAAATGTTAAATAACCTTCTTTTTTTTTTGGGGGGATTGAAATGCAATGAGACCAGGTTCAAATTGGTTATGTTGGGACAGGTTATGAGTAGTGAAGAAGTTGGGTGGCTTGGGTTTTAGGAATTTCTGGTGTTTCAATTTAGCTATACTTAGAAAACAGGGTTGGAGGTTCATTTCCAATCCAAATTCTCTTCTTGGATTTTGAAGACAAATATTTTCTTGATGAGAATTTTCTTACAACGAATGAGGGATCTCTAATCCTAGTTTTATTTGGAAAAGCATCTTTGCAAGTAAAAAATTGTTTAAATTAGGCATGCGGGCAGAAAAGATGGAACTTCCACACACACACACACACACACACACATATATATATATATATATATATATATATATATATATATATATGGCTAAAACTATAAATAAACTAATCCATTTATCAACTATTCATAACTAGATTTGAAAAAAAAAATTCGTTTGAAATCATTTATTATTATTAATAATTTGAGCTTAAACTCAAATCTAAATTCGAAAACTTTTTTGATCTCAAGTTTAATATTGTTTGGTTTGTTAACTCGCAAACACACCAACATATTTATTTACAAGTTTGCAAATATATTTCTTTAAAACTTATTTTATAGTATATTTTGTTATCAATCTTTAGCTCAAATTCGAACTTTTATCATTATTAGTTAACGAGTTGAATTTGAGCTAAGTTTATTAAAAATGATAAACGAATTTTTTATGAATCGAGTTCGATCCGCTCATGAGTTTAATAATTTTAAAACAAGTTGAACTCAAACTTAAGTATAAAATTCGAATTGAGCTTAAGTCCAAAACAGAACATGAAATCTATCAGTAACATGACAAAATATGAATTAAACGGTTTGATATGAAAAATAATATAGATCATGTTATATTATATAAATGATATTTTTATTAAGTAATTTTGTAATTAATTGAGTTATTAAATGCATAAAATGTGTGAATTTAAGAATTATGAATTTTAATGACAATAATTAAGCCTTTGAACACCTAATTTAGAACTAAAATTTTTGATAATTTGACATGTCAATTAGAGATCTATTAATACAGGTGATTGACACTCATATTAGTGTCATTGATGTATCCTTAGCTTATATATGTATTCAGATTTAAGTATTTTGATCATTCTTGTGATAGCTGAGCTCTTTGTGAAACCCTAGATTTAATGTAGTCATATGAGAACGAAAATGGAGGAATAGAGAAGCATACCTGACAAACGACATTCAACTTCGGCGACAACGGTGATGAATAATGTGGCATTAGGCAAGGAATGGCATGGCATCTAGTGGGGAGTGGTGGGAGCACACAGTCCAAAACATTAGGAAAAATGGGTTATGCGCACAAGAAGAAAAGAATAGGGAATGATTAGATTTTTTTTTTTTTCATAAATAAGAAATAAAACAGTCGTTTTATGATAAATAAAACGATGTCGTTTTATGTAAGTAATGATGATACTTTCCGTCGCTAATTTTATACTAAGAAAATTAATTTAGCTTTAGCGACTGAAGTTGGCCATCACTAAACCTTTATGTAGCGACGAAAACAATTTGCTGCTAATTGTCAATGAAAATAAAAATAAATATATTGATGGATTCATTCCGTCGCAAAATTAAAAATAGCGACGGAATACAACAGTCATTATTTAGTTCTCACCAAACCGTCGCTAATTTGGAACCAATTTCTTTAGCTATTGTCTCTGGTGACATAATTTGTCTATCGCAATAATGTGTCGTTAATTCGTTGCTAGATTTTTTAAAAAATTTTAAATTCAAGTCACTTGTGTATCCGCTGCTAATCCGTTGCTAATTATGTACAAATGGTAATTCATCCCTAATTTTCATAGCTATTTTACATTTTTCTTAAAGTGGAATAGATTCTCTAATGTATCCTTTCTTTGGGTTAATCATCTTACTAACGTAACTACTCATTTCTTGGCTAGGGATATGCATATTTTTTGTTCGACATGAGTTTCCTACCATTTTGTTCTATATTCTTATTTTTTATATGCTTTCTGATAATGTGGATTCGAATTTGGATCATAAGTTGGGAGTAAGGAGGAGGTCTGCTGACTGGGTTTTGTTGGTTTCTAAATATATTATCTTTCAAAAAAAAAAAAACTATTAGTTTTGAACTTATTTATCCATTAATTGAAAATTTATTCAATTGATTATCATTCATTCCATGTTAAGTGTTATATAAATACTAACTAACTAATAATTTATTAATTAACTTTCTTATATCTATGATTCATCACATGCTAAATAATTAAGAGAGTAGATTGAACGAAATTTAATCGTTATAAATTTAAAATTTTAATTATATAGTTCAAGGACCGAAATATTTTTTTTTTATAAAAGAAATTAAAGAGAAAAGTTTTCCAAGGAACATATGCAAGTTGCATTTTTTTCATTCTTGTATATGCATTTATATATTTTGTTTTAATTACCCCTTGAGTTTTTTCTAGTGCACAATTAAAGAATGTGTATTTAATAGAAAAAAAAAACAGATAAGCTCAAAAAAAAATTACTGTAATTAAAAAAATAAAAAAATTCAACCGTGAGGAATAGAGTTTAATTATCCTAATTAAGAAACAGGTAAGTTCAATTGGACGGAATTTTTGGTGTAGAAAATAAAAGCAGGGTGGGGGAATCATTAATTAAAAATTGAAGCTTGGTGGACTAATTATTTATGAGGCATCCAACTCTCAGTCTTATTCTTCGACTAACATTTTAATTTATTTATTCATTTTTACTTCATTTATTGTATTACAAGTGATATCTATAAGTCAACGTCTTACGACTTCGAATTAAAGCCATGCATACGTGGAAATTGGAATCTATAGGCTATTTGTGTCATAAAATGGGTACCTAATTAAATTTGCTATTTATTTCATTTGGGGTCAGTTATCTAATTATAAGATTGAATTCTTAATTTGTCTACAATAATCACGAATTAGTTTTTCAAATTATAATTAATTATTCAAATTATTATAAGAAACACTTTGTTTTTATATCCCACTGTGGTGATACATTCGCACTATGATTAGGTTGAATCAATGCAAAAATTAAAGTATATGATAGATTAAATCTCAAAGATTTCAGCAATATAAGTTTTTCAAAATTAATATATATTTTAACTAAGGAAAAGAAAGTAGTAGTGAAAATCAAAGCTTAGGATTCCAAGAACTAATGCTTAATTGTCTCATTTTGATTTAACATCGCATTTACAATGACCCAACAACTTCCAATTTCGTTCTTCTTTTGGAATAATAATTAAATTAATGCATTAATTTTTTAAATAAAACTATATATTTATATATTAATTTGGACCCACTGAAAACTATCACGGCATTTTCCTATAAGGTTATATTAATATATAGTCTATGGTGTGGGATATGAAATTTGCTTTTTATGAAATGTTTCGAATTTAAGACTTTCCTTCCGGTGGTGATAGATGACCATAAAATAAATAAATAAAAATATATACATATAAAACGAAAAGATAAAATAATTAAGATTGGGTTTTCAAGTTTGCTTCGGTCACCAGTGGATGCATTATGTTTCCATGCTTAATTAACAAAATGCTTAATTATTAATATATATATATATATATATTTCATACAAATCCCATAAAAGTAATTTGATTATCATTAAGAGTGGATAATGGACCGTTTTAGTAACTTTAATTAGATACTTAAGTGTTCAATTTAAAAAAAAAAATCAAATATCATAAGAATAAAATAAAATAAAATTAAAATAAAGAACCGAATTAAATCAAAATAATTAAAATAAGAATCAACTGAATTATGTATTGAATTATTTCTTAAAAGATAATATATTAGAAAAAAATCAATTATTCGTAATATATTAGTAATTTGTTCTATGGAAAGTTTATTTATTCCACGATTAAAAAGAAATGAACAACATATTAAATATAAATAAAGCTAAAGTAATATAGTTTGGCTTATATGATTCAAGAGTCAATTAATGAACTTGATTTTGATCAAGTGATTAAAGCTCCATTAATCCAAATTAGCGGAGGAAAAGGCAGACACTTCAAGTGAGATATTGGAAAAGTAAAAGGAAAGACATGACTTTGGGTTTAATGGTGATAACTTTTGAAAATTGAATAGCAGGAAGTTGTGAGAGAGAGCTGTAAAGGGTGTAAATTGGACTTTGGCCCTAATTTGTCTACTAATTTTAATATAAAAAGTAGAACATGTACATAGTATAATGAGAAGACAATTGAATATGGGGACAAATGTACATGTAAGATATGATTCACATGGGCTCCAACATCATATCCCATTAAAGCAACCTTTAACCCAAGTCTACTCCACAACTTTGATTTTTTATACGCAATAATCTATTTTTGTTTACTTTTTGATTGATATTTTAATCCTAAAAAAAAATCAATAATTTATGATAAGAGAAAGGAAATTGTGGTTATGATTTGTAAAATTCAAATCACATCTACATTAAGTAAGGAGAGTCGTAGTCAGATAAAGTCGATTATCAATAAAAGATACGTATTTGTAGTCAGGATCATATGATACCACAAATGAAGATATATTACTTTCTTGATTATCTACCATAAGCACCAAATTCAGATACACATACAAGAATATTTAAGTGCATAAATAGATAAGAACAGAAGATAGGGCTTGTGGGTCCGAGAGAGGGTTGTGTTGGGATAGGAAATAGAACAATTATTAATAATTATTATTGAGATAAAAGAAAAGAATAAAAAGAAAAGAAACAGAAAGGCAGCTTCTTTAATCATGTAATGTTTTCACAGGCTTATCGATTCATCATTGTTGGGAGGGGGGTGTATTTGCATGTATGCTACTGTGGCATATAGATTACAAGACAAATTTGAAATGTGAAAAAAAGCACATCTTAATCAATTCTATATACATTATTTCTCATTTTCACTTCCACTTCCAACAAAATGAGTGCTGAGGCAATGATTTTTATTTTCATGTTTTTTTCCCTCGTGCACACATGCAAATTTAAGAATGAATTATGTTTTCATTAAAATCAATGATAGAAATTGAAAATGAGACCCATCCACTACCCACAAATGATTCTAACTTAGATATTAAAATCAGATTATTAATTTGACCTATAAGGTTAGAGATTGCATAGAAAATACAAAGGACAAAAATTGAGACTGGATTAGCCCAAAGGTAAGATAAATCACTAATTTACATGGACCAAGGGTTGCTTCACCTTAAGAAAATAACTGACACTAATACACCCACATGAAAAGAGTAAAGCTTATAAAGTTAGCTGAATATTTTGAGAAGTCAAGATGTTGTTTCTGCCCTTTCAAGTATACAATTGCTAGCCAGAGCTATCTCTAAACAGAGAATTTCATGTTCACTGAAAGGCACAGAGATAGTATCCAATAATTTTCACATATCTTTCTCCAAAAAAAAAATAATATTATAATTATAATTTTCACATTATCCCAGGCATCAATTCACTGGCAAACAATGAAAGTAGAAAGCAATTGGCGTGGAATGAATGCATAGAAACTGTTATCGAGTCTAAGAAACAGAGTGCAAACCAGCTAATGTACTTTTTCTTGTCTTCAAGTTCAATCCCAGGCACAGCCTTTGAGTTCTGACCATTCTGAATATTTTGTCTTACATTCAGTTCTTATTCTATCTATGGTCATCTCATCCCTTATTTTGTCTCTGTACTTCTTTATATGCTTAGCTGATCCCTTCTATTTGCCCGCTTTCCAAAGTGGAAATGTTTCCATATTGGCATTCAAAATTCAAGCAAACTATTATATATACATGGGCAACTTGAATGAAATTAAATCTTCAATCAATAAATATGAAAACCAGATAATGGTTTTAAATATCAATATCAATATAGAAATCCGTATAATAGTATCGGTTAAATTGAATTGTATCGGACATTATAGAAATCGGTATAATAGTATCAGTTAAATTGAATTGTATCAGACAATAAAGTTCGCACGTACTGTAAATTTTAAAAAATAATTAGAAAACCATCCAAATCAATATAAAATCAACAACAAATTTTAATATATATTATATTAAGTTAATAAATATTTAAATAAATATTATTTTATTTATAAAAATATAAATTACATAAAATTTTCATAATAATAGCATAATAAATATTATTAAGTTAAATAACATTATTATAAAATATTGTTTTTATTTTTTTATAAGAAAATATATATTTTATTAAATATGGGAGAAAATCACATTTTTCAAAAAGAGAAAGATGATGAAAATTTTTATCTCTATAACTAAACAATATAAAGATTAAAATATAAAAATACAAATAATATTTAATTTAATTTGAAATATGTGTAATGTATCGAACTATATTTTAAACCATGATCCAGATGGATGGTATTATTAGTACTTAATCTACTTATCTATATATTACATAATATATCAACAGATTCATGTTGAAGAAAAGAAACTCCATATTTCTGTAATAAGAAGAACTTAGCTTGCATTTTCCTATCAGTCACAATTCTTATTTCAGGGAACCCAGTACTTGAGGAAATAGAGCGAAGAAAGCATAAGAGACAGCAAATCCTTGTTGAAGGCCTGTTATCTTTCACCGCCGCTCATTTCCTGATGAAGGAAACCCCTTCTGAATGCTTGCTGCTAACTCTTTCTTTGCTTTCTCCAACCTGACCCTATATTAATAAGCAGATGATGTGAACTTGTTTTCTTCTGCAAAATGTGTAAGGCAATGGCCGTGTTTTTGCATTAAACGAAATTTACAATGGAATAATTACAATCTTTCATACTCATTCAGGGGTTCAAGTGGATAAATTTCCTCTACTCCAGTACGGCCAAGCCGTACCTTAGGTGCAAAGGAAGGAAGTTCAGTTACCTGTAAAATGCAACATTTTCAGTACAGGAACCACTTAACAAGCAAAATGATTTGTGGCAAACATGACTTCGTGCAAAATGTGGGTTACCGCAGAAGCCACATATGCACATTCGACAATACCAGTATCACCCCTCAAGCCTCGAAGGCATGCATCTGCAAATTTAATAGCTGCATATGCCTGAAATTTTCAGTAAATTATTCATTTCGGTCATATGACATCATTTCCACCAGTTCAAAGCAAGTATTTCTGTGGAAATAAGAAGGGTAACTTAGGGTAGAGAGAGAACAAATATTAACCAACCATGGATAGAGTTGCAGAACCAGATCCAGCTATGGCCTGCAAAATGCACGAAAAATCCTCACTTAAATACAATCCAATAAATTAACATGTCTGCAACAAGCCAACAGCACAGTAATTGGAATGAGATCCAACATATTTTCTAAGAAATAATGCGTTGGCAGTTGGAAAAACTAACTTCCTCATCAAGATGATAAAATTAGGAAATTAATATCATCGCCTCGAGGAGCAGGAGAAGTATCAACTTTGAGTCTCTTCATCCCCCATGAAGAGAATCATGCAACAGTAATAACCATTCTGAAATTTATTACTTCGATGGTGACAGTTGAGAAAATGAGAGAACTATTCTCAGTATGGAATTATTCATACATATATTGGATATTTCTCAATATGGCTAACAACTAGTAAACTTTACACAAATTACAGTTTAGGTACTATATTTTAAACATAAAAACAAGAAAGATATGCTTATTGACCCTAAATGAATATTAAATTACTTTTGTAGTTTTCTAATCTTATAATTCCTAAAAGAAGAAAATAAACTGCAAGTGCTCTTGAAGATGGACTGGGTCACGATTAAGAAACAGTGTTATTTCGATAGGAAGAATATATGTTGTACAGACAACAACCTTCAATGCACAATGCATCATTGAATTGGTGGACACATCTTTACTGAAAAATTAAAAATAAACCCAACCTCGAAAACCTAAAACAATAATGTCACCATAAATTGCTCCCAGCTGTTCAGAGACAGTTATAGTTTGTCAACCAGAAGTTTGAAAGAAAATACCCAAAAAACTCTCATCATTGGCATAGTAGTGGGTCTCAATTGGATTTAAGACTAGTTTAAATCCAAAAGCCTAACTTGAAGAGTTCCTTTAAGAATTACTGAGCACAACAATGAAGTAAAAATACATAACTTAAGTAGGATATATAGAGTAAAAAAATATCATTACATCATAATATGTTAATGGCATTCCGTATAATAATCAAGGATTTGTTAAGAAATCATAATGCATGTAGCAGTCATCCATGTTCTTTTTCTTCCTGCACCAAAGATTGAACACTGTGTGTTTATCCCCTAATGCGTCCTTTGGCTCTACTGAAAGATCTATAGTAAGGTCGAGCAGAATATATGGTTAACAATCTTGGCAACAATATCCTTTCTCTCTCTATGTCCATCCCCTCCCTCCCATCAAAGATAATAGAAGAAAAATATTGATCTAACTATTAGAGTCAAATAGGAGTGACAATCAACTGACCCCACTCAAATGCAAACAGATCCACTGCTGCCAAACCATATATATGAAGTTTCATTAATTCGGTTTACCATTTTCTTAAATTTAGTTTGGTTTAGCTCTAAACAATAGCATAATTCACTATTTGATTTCTGCTGATTACGTTTTCTATTTAGTTTCTTTAAATATATTTTATACATTTTACATGGTTTTTAAACTATTATTACCCAAACTTTAAGGTAAATTAGGAGCTCCCATTCACGTGTGGACTCAGATATAGTCCTACTCGAAAAAGCCTAGAATCAACTAAACTGAATAATATAAATCAATCAAATAAATTCATTTGGATTTTAAAATAATTTAATTTTAGTTCGCTTGGTAATTAAACTTAGTGTCATTAATTTGAATTTTCAATTTTTTGAACCAAACTATGGAATAATTACTCCTAAGTGATATCAGCAAAAAGATGCCCATCGGAGTAAGTAGGGTTTTCAATTGCTATTATTACAGCCAACAAGCAGAAAATGCTGTAACGAAGACATTGAACACTTTTTACCTCAACAATTTCCATACCACCATTTTGAATACGATCAGTTAAGTAATCAATTTCTTTTTGGGTGAAAGAGCACGCAATTTTAACCTAACAATTAAAGAACTGTAAATAAGAAAAAACTGTGCCAGAAAGAATTGAATACAACAAAGGAATTTTTGTGCAGAAATACTCTTTGCACCTGAGATAGGAGAGGTAAAATAGTAACCCCTGCATGACCCCCAATAACTGGGACATCAACTTCCCTAGGATCAAGGCCCAAAACTTCTGCCTGTGATGAAACCAAAATAGAAGAAAAAACTGTATCAAAATCAAGAAAAAAATGAAATATCCTAGAGTTGAGAACAAGCAGTCATGAATAGCAAATTATAAAATTAACAAAATAAGGATGACCAACCAAGAAAGAACTTTATCATCTACATTCATGGTCTCGAAGCAGCTTACAAAATGAAGCTTACAATTGCATTAGTGCAGTTCATATATTGTTGATTATGGAGCCACAGAGTTTTCCCTGATGATATCCATTTATCAGAGAGGAAGTCATTCCCTTATAAAAGCATTGTTGGATATGATTTCAGTCAATAACTAGAACATACAAATATCTTTACTTCTAACAATGTGAAATAATTTCCCGCCCAGAAGATAAACCAATATAATATAGTTCTTATCACAAAAGTATTAGCTCTGACAACATCAAGCATTGTGACTCCTAAAACTTTCTTTGGGTCAAAGGTGCTAGCTTTCTTGAAAACTTCTGCTGCAATTGGAAGTGTCGAATTAACAGGATATCTAATAATGTTGACAATAGCTTGTGGGCAGCACCTTGCAATTCCTTCACAAAGGGTTTTAACTATTCCAGCATTTATAATAGATCATCTTGTCATTCCCGGCTTCCTAGGAACACAAGCAGGAATGATCACAAGATCCATTCCTGTAAGTGCATCATCCAGTTGCTGCTGACCCAAGAAACCACGTACCTGAAAAACATGCAAAAAGTCATCAGTTCCATTGGCCAAATTTAGAGAATTCTGAAGCCAATTTTGAAAATGGGGATCTGTAAACCAAAGCGCTGAGGATTGCAAAATGGGTTTGACATAGGCTCCTTCATTCAGTTAGAGGGAAGAGCTCACAAGCTTACTTCCCAGATATACTAGAATTTATTTTCTCTTTAGCAATTGGGACAAAGAGAAATCCAAAAATATGCAAGTGGTAAGCAATTCTAGCTACTTATAGAAAAACTAAAATATGACAAATATAACCCAGATAAAAACATCAAATAGTGAGAAAGAACACGACTCCCTTGCATGTTTGTATTTAGCAACTTGTGCTGCCGAATAACATCAGCATTCTACTAAGCATCAAGACAGAGCAGCAAGCCAGTACACTACTTCAAATACTAATAACATTGTGATTGTGAAATCAAAAGTAAATGATAAAGCACTTCAGCAGATACAGTGATTTAAATTATTGAATGGCCAGTTCTTGTGACATTTACTAGCAAGTTAAATCCTAATATTAGCATTTTTAAGCAACATGATCTAATGCCCAAGCCTGCATCTTTAATAAGTTGGTAGCTCGTCCTCTTGATCAAAATCTAGGGCCATGACTCAACCAAGCTAAGTTGAGTATCACAACAGTCAAGTTTGCTTCAGCTAAATCTAAATGGAGCTTAACATTAAACTCAAAACATTGTTCAAGTTTTAATTTGCTAACTTCTGGATGAGGTCAGACATTGTTCAAGTTTTAATTTGCTAACTTCTGGATGAGGTCAAAGTTATTCAGAAGCTTAATGAATTGAACAAGAATAATCAATGTTATTGTAAATTTTGATCTTATAATAAAATGGTTACTGGAAGAATGTATATCAATAGCCAATTTATATTGGTTTCATAATCAAATTTTTATGAACTACAAAATAAAATATCTATCTTCAAGCAGCTATGCAGCTGAACAAGGGAACTTTGATATGTTTAGTTAGAAAATAAGTCCTAAATAAGAAATTTAACAAATAAAACTTGAGCTGAGCTCTAGTAAGTTATAATGTTTTAAAGCCCTAGCTTTCTATTTTTGCAATTTGTTTGAATTAGAACTCTAATTCAATCAACAATACAAGTACAACATACTCACTAAACGGCTTCAAATTCAAATTCAAAAATAGAATAGAATAAAATAAAATAAAATCGAATGCAGAATTGAGAATCAATAGCAAGCAAAACACAAAGCTTCCACAACATTACGGAATGAGTTCAATCCATGAATAAAGTCAACAAAAACCGTAAAATTTGGCCTTCTCATTTCAGTAAGTATAAGATAAAAGAAGGTAGATATAATAACAGAGAAAGAAGCCACCTCACCTCACCACAGCACCAGTATCCATATGGCTAATATCAGCAGTAACACCAGGAGTATTGACGACATGAAGAACGGAAACCAATGGATTCATCTTCATCAACATGGCCAGAGGCTGCTCTATTCCACCTGCAGCTCCCAATATAGCTACCTTGAACCCGGCTGCCCCTCCTTTCACTAGGCAATTCGCCCGGTTCAGACCACAGCTCTCCTCCATTTTTTTCACGAAAAATAAAGGGAGAATATTTTAAAAAAAAATCAGACAATAAAAATTGATGAAGAAAAGCATTATAAGTGAAGACAAGAAGATGAGGCGGATTGAGGTGGGCTGCGATTCTTGCAATCCGTTGGCTAGCTTCTGGAGCTGCGTGCATCATCAAGTTTTTTCTTTTGAATTTAGAGTTAGAAAGTAGAAAGTATTTGTAGTGATGACAAAGAATGAAAGATTATAATGTACCCAAAAAAAAAATGAAAAATTATAATATAAATAAATAAAGAAAAGGATGATTTTGTTTGGAAGGAAAATATTGGGCAATGGGAGGAACTAATTACTATCAATCTATCGGTGTTGTGACGTTCTGTCAGGGATGGGCAATTGGTGCGAGCGCAGTACCACGCCCGATCCCTAAATAAATAAATATATATAAAATAATTATTTATATTTTAATAAAATGAATATTTATAAAATTAATAAAAAATATAATATTCATTTAAAATAAATATTTTTTATTTAAATAATTAAATAATTAACTAATTAATTAAAATAAAAAATATTTTTAATATTAAAATAAAATAAAATAAAATAATAAAAATTTAGTATTGGATTGGAAATCTATAATTTTTTTTTAGGTCAGAACGGAGCAGAATTTTGAAATAGAAAACGGAACGGAGAATTCCACGTAAAACCCACCCCTATTTTCATTCTCACAGCGAATTTTTCATTTGTGTGGTTTATGAGCGTCTGTTATTTTTTAGGAATTAAAGTTTTAAAAAAAATGTAAGCAATGCCAAAAACAAGAAATTTCTAGAAGTTTGTTTTTGCGTTCATAGGGTAGTTCTTGAACTTCACTTGGGCCCGTAGAAGGAAAACACATAAGTAGTGAGGGTGGGGAAGACCCAACAACCCATTTCATACTCAAGAGGCGAAACTTCTTTACCAAAGCCCATTATGAATATGTAGAATATTCATCCCACAATTATCCTTTTTGAACAAACTACATTATGCTGAAAGCAATTTAATGGGAAGAAAATAAAAATAATTCTTTTGAAAATATATAAAATAAAATTTATAATAAGATATATTTCAATTTAAAAAAAAATGTTTATTACAAGCTCCCATAGGAACATCAAATTAAACTAGAACATCACTAATAAAATTATAAAATTTTATAGTTAGCATATAGTTTCCCCCGGCTTAGATATTTAATTAATTAAATCTAAAATTAGATATGCAAAAAATATTTTTTAAGTTAATAATACTTCATAATTAGCAACCATCATTTCAATAGTAACTAAAAATGGTAGGTCTTAAGCTAGTGTGAAAAGTCATAAGAAAAAGGAATTAAAGTTGAAAGTTGAGATATTTCTCAGGAGTCTATCGTGTTTTTCTCATTCACTTCAATTCAGTAATTCTTAATAATGAAGTTTCTTTCTTCCAATGATAAAAAATTAAAATAAATAAAAAGGATTAAGTGTTTATCTTCTAGAAGAGGAATGTCTTTATTTATTTATCTCTATATGTGTTTTGTTGTGAGACAAGAAGCGATTAGGAAGCGATTTCTTGGAATGAAGAGAATCATTGATGTTTAAAGCCACAACACCGCCCTTTTCCTTCATTGTCAATTAAGGTGGCTGTTTCGTTTTTTATTTATTTTTAAACAATAATATATGAAGTAGTGCTTCTCTTCATTTTTGCAAAGAAACCAAAATGGTGCCTTTTCTTTTATTAGTTAATTACCATTCCTCTAATTATACTCGTATTATGAGTTTTAAAGTAACTAACATATTCTTTGAACTCAAAATCTTTAATCTTAATTAAAATTTTATTCAATCATTTTTTTAATTATTAGATTTATACTGTTCATTTAACTCTCTTAATTATTAATTTTAATTAATTTATTCCCTATTTCATATATGAAACACCCAATATCTAATAAAATTAAAGAATGACATTTAATAAATTTTAAATTAAAAAATTAAAATTTTCAAAAATTAATAATTAAGAGTTAATTAAGTAAAATCTTTATCGACCAAATTTAATTATATAAATTCATAAATCCCTTAAGTATTAGTAATCTACTTGACCAATAAACTAATAATTGATTCAATAGTTGTACTGAGTGAAAAGACTTTAACTCTTTCACTCATTATACATTATGTTGTCTTATTCATTATCAATTTTCTAAATTTTGATCTCATCCGATCGAATTTAATTAAGATATAGTTTATCTACCTTTATTATTTTTATATTGTGTTGAATTATATAGACACAGCTAGCTAGCAAATCATTACTTCTTTGGTAAATAGCAGAACTATTCCACAAGCTATTGAGTTTTAGTCTAATATATATTTATATTATATATGTATATATAATTTTATTTATGGATCAAGTTTTTAGCTAATTAGAAAAAGAAAAAAAAAACCCTCTCTTACTTCTTTCCTTAAGCTTGTCGTTCTACACGTAGTTATGTTCATGATGTATGGTATTTCATACCTCTCATTTATAAATTTAATTTATTATTTTTTTAAAACTTCAAATTAAAAATTTTCATTCAATTCATACCCTTAAAACATTTTGTTAAAAGAGGAAATATCCCAATTACAGTATAACCTACAAACAAGAATTGTTTATTTAATCACAAGCACAATCAATATATTTTTTAATTATTTAAATTTTAATATGGTTTCAAAATATTTAGTTTCTCTTAAGAAATCAATTCTAGCAATAATTGAAGGGGTCTCGTGATCAATTTGAATTGTATATATTTCAATTCCATCAGTAACAAAGGCTTATTAGGAGCCATTTTCCTAATTCAATTATTGCTAGAAACAAAGTAATAAAAAAGTAACAAAGGGATTTATTGCTAGAAATAAATTCTAGCAATAAACATTCATCATAATTCATTAGAATGGATCTAATAATCCACTATTTCATTTTATTAATAGAAAAATTAAATTACTTTATTTAAATAATTTTTTTTGATGATTTATGTATGATAATATTATTTTTCGAAATGTATTGGGAGCCATTTTTCTATTTTAGGAGGTTTTTTTTTTTGTCCATAGAAGATTTATTACCAAAGAGAAGTATATACGAAACAAAACAACTGAAACACCAAAAACTAGACAAACCAAACCAAACTAAACTAATCAATCAACAAGATAAACCTTTCTATACTTACAACCCACCGCTATAATTTCATGAATCTATGTTTAAGATTTTATATGATTCTTCTCAACATTCCACTACTATTTCTTTAAATATTCAAAGCTCTTAACTATAATAGACTAATAGAGAGAGTAGCTGTTAGAGTAAAGCTTTCACTTGAGCAGGTCATCTAATTTGTTGGCAAATTCTTCGCTGTTCCATTAGCTCCCACGCCTCCAGGTTAATGTCAGTTACAGGTTTTAGTAAATTCCACGCTCCTGCTTCCACTGTTCCACCACTCAAAAGTTTTGAACCTCAGTATCTTTGATGTTGAGATCAACATAGTTATCAGTATATAACTATAATTAATGAGGTTTAAACTCCTCCATTTTCAATCATTTTCTCCAAACTCAAACTATTAGTTGTAGTTTTTGTGAGGTAGCGTAAGCTTACAAAATCCATTAATTCGTGCATGAATATCATAATTGATCTTCTATAATCTATTGATTCCATGAATATCAGGAAAGATGCATCAAATTCCTTGATTTCACTAAAGAAATACCGAATTCAGATTGAAAATTAGAATTTTCTTATTTCAATTATGCAAAACTATTCATACAAATTTTGAAAAGAATATTGTTCCAAATAAACCCTAATTATTATAAGTCTGGAATAAAGCCCAACACAAGGCCAAAACAAAAAAATTCCAAAAAAAAAATACAATAACACCAAAATCCGAATAAAAAAACTACAAAACTTTCGAAACAGCCTCAAACGACATTTTTTGGATCTGAAAACTGACCATTTCAAGTAAATCCAATAAAATGTATAGATCTTTATATTATGGGATCTGTTATTCAATGGGAGTCAAAAGTTATAGCCTTCCAAAGTTAGCCTACGCACAAAACTCATTCATTTCTTATCCAACCACTCTAGAAACTCCAAAACCCATATATCTATCATCGGATCCGTATAATTTTGGCACCCACCAAAATTCAATATCTTCAATTTATTGTGGAGGGTTCTTTCGTATGGAAAAAAAAAAAAAGAAGGCAAGAGTTAATTAATAAAAAAAGCTACAAATATCTCAAAAATAAATCACCTTCCAATCTAATATTGAATTGGGGCATTATCGTATAAAATATACTTTTATCAATTGGCTATTTCACCTATTCATGTATTCGTGATAAAATGTTAGTGTCATGATACTCAGGCCCTACAAATTCTATATTGAAAAAATAAAAAGAAAAAAAAAACTTTCTATTTTTGCTAGTCCACCGTATAAATGAGAAATTATTTATCTAAATTTTTTGTCATGAATCAAAATATGCATATAAAGAATCATTCAACTCGCATAATTTTCTACTATTATACACACAAAAATTATGGGCTGGATTTAGGTAAAGACTCTCATAAATTGAGGCATAGTATAAATGAGAGAGAAAGAAATGTGTGATTTGAAAGCAGAAACGTAGGCAGTGCATTGTGTGTGACATATAATACGGCACAAAGTTGCGTTCAAAGCCTAAAATTTTGTGGATGCCGAAATAATGACTGGTCAATTAAATAATAAATCGGTAGAAAAAATAAATGTGAGAATGAATAGATGGCTTTAGGGCTTTGTAGGTTTACCAGAAAACGGACCAAAGGGTAAGTTGAAAAGAACCTTTCACCGGCCACCCACATACCAACAAACTTACTCTCACTGCCTTGAGACTCTTCCTATCTCTTTTGCATATATGGGTCCCTTCTTTATAAGTAATATATACCCTTCTCTTTCATCTCTCTCACAGTCTCACACACTCTCTCTCAACTCCATTTTCAGATAGAGAAGGGAAGGAAAGCAATGCAAGAAAAGAATTTCTGGTGGGGCTGGCTGGGCTTAAAGCATGTAATCAGAAAGAAATGGTTCAAGAGGACAAGCACTTCCCATCTTTCTCAACCACCCATTTGGGGCATTTTCTTCTTGATAAGGTGTAGTGACTCTTTTGCCCTTTGTTGAAAAGAGTTTTCCTTTGATGACTAGAAGGTCATTTTAGTGCCAAGGGTTTTTGTGTGAAGAGCACTTACAATGTAATGTTAAATTGTAAACTCTCCTTTTCTCTCTCTTTCTCTTTCTATTTCAACCAACAAAGAACATTCCTTCAATTCCTCCTAGGATAGAAAAAGGCAGACAGGATGGAGCCAGGCAATTGTAGCTATAATTTCTCTCTAAATTCTATCTACTTTCTTTATTCTGTTAGTTACCTTCTTCCTTTTGGTTGTATCTTATAACTTGTTGAGAATTTATAGAGATGGAAGACCACAAAAGGAAAAAAAATAGTTATCAGTACTTCTTCATGGATTCTTACAGGATGACATCATGATTCAGACTGCGCATACATGAAATTTTAAGTTCTTGGTTTATTGTTCTTATTTTTTAGGGGTCTTGAATGATGTTGTTAACTGCATGTTCTTTCCATTTTTTCAATAGGTTGAATTGCTTTCCACTATTATACATACTAATGATTTCTTAATTTGCACTATCTAGTTTATGTCATGTTAATTGGATTGGATTTGCAGTATTGGTCTTGGCTGAAGAAACTAGCCGTGTGAGGATGGTGAAGATTAATAGTATATATATTTATCTGTGTATCAGTTAATTTCCACACATGAGTTTGCACTTTCGGCTGTGTTATCTCTTGTATTATTTGAATTGATCTTTGAGATCAATCATAATTTTATCAAATGGGTTTCATTATAATTGCCTAAAGACGTAAGTATCTAAATTTTAATTTCTTCTTATCTGCTGTTCATCTCTTCAGCCGGCGGGGGCAGTAAATTGTTCTAATGCCTACTTTTATTATATGTTTGATGATATAATCTAGGAGCAAACTTTGCTTTTAGATTTCCGTAATTAATTCCCATTATTTTAATTTCATATATATTTGGATGGAAATAATTTTTTTCTCTTTTTTTTAAAAAAAAAAAACCTTCGGAGGTTTGTATTGAGAGGCTAGACTCAAATTTGAGAATTTGCTTGTGAGGTGCCAGATTATGTATATGGATAACTGCAAATTAAGCTCTTTGTGTTTTCAATGAATTCTTATCCATATATAATTTAACATATCAAGAAAGAAAGGCAGGCAAAAGGATAACTGAAAAGCAAGTTAGCGGTGTAAGAGATAAATCAAAGTATTCTGTAGAAATTATAATATTGGTGAAGGGCGAGCGGGCAATGCAACAATGGTGGAGGTGAAAAGCTTATGTTGAGCGTACATATCTTGCTTCTTTAATTTGTCTTGAAAGCATCATTGCATATATGACAACCAATTTGAGTGCAAAAAAATAATCCCCGTGAAGAAAATCTATGCAATCATGATGATTCCAAGTTGATATGCTGGTTTTTTTTTTTTAGCTGTTTCTGCATATCCAAGTAAAACAAAATATGTACTATTTCTTGCCAAGCATAATAATATATTTGTGACGCCCCAACAATGCATGATGGACATTCTTTTATTTTCATGGCCTATATATACTGAGTTATGCCCTTCATGTATTTCATGAAGGATAATACTTAATTAGACCAGGCCAATCCAATCAATATATATATAAATAAATTATGAAATAATGTTATTGGAAAATGGATAACAGCACGTTAGACCGGTTTTTCAATATATACTAGAGCTTGTCTTAATTGTTCATGGTGATGATTAGGACAAAAATAATTAGAAAGTGTACTATAATATTGATAAATAAATTGGTGATTATGAATGTGCTTTAACGACAACAATTAACATATTAGTTTAAAATTTATATCGTTAACGCGTGGGGATTTGGCTTAAAATTATTGGCAGTTTGTTGCTGCTTGCTATCGGTGAACTAAGTCAAGCAATGCGGCAATGATATATATGTAATATTTGTCGTTTGGTTTAAGAAATCTATTTCGAAACAAAAATGTTGTCAAGATTAAGGCTGCTATAAGAAATGAGTTATTGACTGATTGGAAGACATTATAGTAAAATTATTGGCCAATCATTATGGCCAAGATTAATCTGCCCATGAGCGTTTTAGAGCAGTAAATAAGAATTAGTATACTCTTAACATGACAGAAAAGGGTTGCTAATCCAATTTATAATTGGATAATCATTTTTAACAAGATTAACAACGTAATCCACAATCTTGTTAGCATACAATTTAAAAAAGTTTAACAAAAGATATTTTTTGACCATTTGATGATTGGGATAGGATATCTTCAACTGCTGCACAAACTTCCCGATAAGGTTTTCTCCTATAATTGACACTATTACAAGTTGGCTGTACACACACCCATATATATATATATATATATATATACCTATTCTAAACTAACTAACTATAATTAACTAATTGCATAATTATATTAGAATAAGTATATATGTATATATATTTCAGAATTAAAACCCAATTATATACGCTGACATTAAAAGCACGATATTAATTCTTGTACTTTCAGAATTTTCTTAACAAACTAGTTATATAAAAAAATATTATTGCTATATTTCGTAATGAGCTAATTATATATTATTTATTAACAAGGGAGATTAATTGATAAACAAAATTATGTATCTAATTTGAACAACTTATGTATTTGGTCCATGTTTGGAGAAAACTCATATTATTGTCCAACACTTTGATTGGGCCTGCGAGGCTATCCAATTGAACCCACCATCAAAATTGGTAAATTCCTATAAGTTAAAATTAAAAAATAGATTTTTTTTTTGTCTTATTTGATGTATTTTGATATCAATAAATATAAATTCTTATTTTTTTAAAATTTCAGTAATGCCTTTAATTGATATAGCATAAAAGTATCAGGTACAAAATATAATATTAACAATATTAATTATATTTTTTTAATATTTAGAAAAATAAATAAAAACATATCTATCGGGTAGAAAAATATTTTTAGAGCGGGGTTCTGGTTTAATTGGAACCTAGGCTTTTCATAGATGTGAACAAATCTAATTGAATAGAATCTCCGGGACCCTCTGCTCCAAAATCTGAGGCTCTTATCACGGGCAACAAATTAATTACTACTATGCTGCTGAAAATTAACTCCCATTTAGGTAGCCGATTGTCAAAGATTAAACAGTGTTTATTTTGGTATTAAATTATTTATTACCTTCTTCACCCTTAACACATATCTTTTATTTTTTTCTTTCATAACATTAAAATGAATTACTTGAAATGGAACTTCATGAGGGCATAGAGAGACAGTGACTTTTTCAAAATTTTAAAATTTTCTTATATATATAATTAAAAATTATAAGAAATGTTTTTAACATCTTATTATTATAAAGTAAAAGTAAATAATTAATAATATTTATGTAATTATCTAATTTTTATTAAATTTTTTACATGAATTTCATTTATCTTAAATTACAAATATGTATGATTAAAACTTCTAATAAATTATATCTTTTAAAGATTACAAAACTATTTAAAGTTTACCAACTATATTTCTAATATAAATACAAAAAGTAGTATCTTACAAAGATAGCATAGTGGTTTATATTGAAAATAAAATTGATAAAATTTTTTATTTAGACTTTTTTTTAGATAGATTTAATTTATTATGTTATTTATACCTTAATTCAATTAAATAGTAACATATAAATATGATAGACTGAGTTTTTTTTAAAAAATTTTCTTTATCATTGATGACTTTTAAGACCTTGAAAAAATATAAAATAATACTTTAAATTGGATAATTTTTTTTGTTAATTTATAATTTTTTTTGCCATTAGTGTAGTAATTTATATATTTTTAGTTTAACCCCTCAAAAATTTGGATCAATAAAAAAGAATGAGAAAGGGTTACTAAAAATTTCTCTAAACAGTTTTTCTAAAAAAATAAAATAAAATAAAATAAATCTCTAAACACAACAACGGTTGACACTCTCTCCTCGGCTTCTGAAAACTATTGGATTATGAGAGCTATTAGTATGCATATGTTAATTCAAATATGGCATATGGTTACTCAATGGGTATAAAATTTTGACACTAATTTCCACATGGTTTAATCTTCACGGCGACGCAGAGCCTGCTGGCTGTTTCTAGTCCCCATGCAGCAACCACCATTAATTTACGCCAGTTTTTCTTTCTTTACCAAAGCTCTCAAGCCGAGGGCCTTGGTCATATTTATCCCTACACAACTATTAAAAATGCCCTAATAGTCTAATAGTACTGCTACCACCAATTACCAAATCATATTTATCCCTGCACAACTCGAATTTTTGTCAAATTCATTAATGTTCCTACTTGCTTCTGTCAATGCCCAGGAAAAGAATCAGCAAAATATATTGTTCTTTAAAAAGGAAAAAGGAAAAAAAGGAAATCAGGAATATATGGGATTGATTTAAAATCTATAATACAAGTGTATAAGTTTGGGTCTGAATAATAATAGATTATTTAATTTTTGGAAGCTTCCAACTTGATCAATTTGCTCAGATTGTTTTCCTTTTTTAAATATCTAAGGATCAAGGTAGATAAATCTGTATGGAATAGATTCTTAGATTGACCTATTTATACCATTTGTTTTGCCCCCAATTATTCTACATATAGGATAGTGTCAACCTTCATAATCGCTTATTGGCCTCTACTTCAAGCAATGTGTGATCCTTTTCCAATAGACGTCCACCTAAGCCTGTGTCCACTGCTCGAAGTCGAAGTCCCTAATATTTCCAACAAAATCTTTCATTGATTCCCCTTCTTTCCGTAATGGAATCTGTCTCTTTCATTAGCCACTCCCATTTTCTTACTTGCAAAAACGAAAACTTAGGTTAATTACATATTTTATACCTAAACTTATTACTTTCTCTAACAATCATTTTTTAAAAGCAACTAAAGTTTGAATCTCATCATCCCTCAAATATTTTTTTTTAAAAAATAAACTTCAATTTATAAATAATGACAGTGCGGTTCTTCTGTTAAATTTTTATCATTTGTTCGTTATTTTGACTAAAATTTCACTGAAAGATAAGTGTTTTTAGAACAAATTTTAAAGTAGAGGAACTAAGCTCCTAAAATTACTTATCTTGGTTTTCAAAGTAAGAGTTTTTATTTTGTGGGTACAGGGGTAATTTTGTACATTCCAATTTCACACCAAAAAACATACACATAATACACTTTTGTCAATTTGCTCAAAAAGGGCCAAAAGAATCACGTTTTCATTTGCACAGCCACTTGTAATAAATTGAATCCTAATTAACCACTTTTGTTTGTGGCTATTCAGTATTCTCTTCTCTATTTCTCTGCAATCTTAATACTTATTTGCACCGCTCAAGAAGATAATGTTTTTGACATTATCTGCTCAAAATTAAAACACAGCTCTTTCCATGTGAGTTCCTTCCTTTTTCCTTCATATTGCTGTTTCCCTCGTACCTGTCACCATCTCCATCTATGAATCTTTAATCCCTTTACTCGGTCGCCAAAAAACAACTCAAAAATGTTCCCTCTCAGCTTCAAGAACTGTTTTCTTATACTGTATCTGTTGTCGCTTTGTTTTTCTTTAGTGGGTTCTCTCACAGGTGACGCTGAAATTCTGATCAGAGTCAAGAATGGTCAGCTTGACGAAACAAATGGGAAGCTCAGCGACTGGGTTTCAGCCTCTGATAATAGTCCTTGTAAGTGGACTGGCATTATTTGCGACTCTCATAATCAAACAGTTATTTCGATTGATTTATCTGGGTTGGGGATTGCTGGTGGTTTTCCTACTGGATTCTGTCGGATTCGGACTCTTCAGAATCTTTCCCTGGCTGATAATTATTTCAATGGTACTTTGACTTCTCCTGCTCTGTCTCCATGCTCACATATTCATGTCTTGAACCTCTACAGCAATTTATTTGTCGGTGAGTTGCCTGATTTCTCTCCCCAGTTTGCCAGTTTACGAGTTCTTGATCTCTCTGGTAACAATTTTACCGGTGATATTCCGGTTAGTTTCGGCAATTTTCCTTCCCTGGAAGTTCTCACTCTCTCGGAAAACTTGCTTACTGGTTCAATCCCTGGGTTTTTAACCAATTTGAGTAAGCTAACTCGCTTGGAAATGGCTTATAACCACTTCAAGCCGAGCCCTTTGCCTAAAGAAATTGGAAATTTGACAAAGCTGGAGAATTTGTTTCTTCCTTACACGAATCTGATCGGGGAAATTCCTGACTCAATTGGGAAATTGAGCTCCCTATATAATCTGGACTTGTCAAATAACTTCATCACCGGCAGGATTCCTGATACCATTTCAGGATTGAAAAGCATAGGCCAAATTGAGCTCTACAACAATCATCTCTATGGCGAATTACCTGAAAATTTATCAAATTTGACTACTCTCCTAAAATTCGATGCCTCGCAGAATAATCTGACTGGAAAATTACCGGAAAAGATTGCTGCCCTGCCGCTCCAATCATTTTTCTTGAACGACAACTACTTCACTGGAGAAATCCCCGAGTCTTTGGCCTTGAATCCAAATCTTAGGGAATTAAAGCTCTTCAACAACAGTTTTACGGGTACATTACCGGCGAATCTTGGCCGGTATTCAGATTTGGTTGAGTTTGATGTTTCGACCAATGATTTCACCGGCGAGTTGCCGCAGTATCTCTGCTACAGAAAAAATCTAGAAAAATTTATCGCTTTTAATAATCGGTTTTCTGGGAGTTTGCCTCTGGGCGATTGTAGCAGTTTAAGCTATGTGAGGATTGCTGATAATGAGTTTTCAGGTACGGTGCCGAACAAGTTCTGGGGTTTCTCTAACCTTGGGCGCCTTGAACTATCTAATAACAAATTTGAAGGTCCGATTTCTCCTTCAATCTCCGGTGCTCGAAGACTCACTCATCTCTTAATCTCTGGTAACTATTTTTCCGGTAAATTACCTCCGGGAATTTGCACATTGCATGAGTTGGTGGAGATTAATCTGAGCCGGAATCAATTTTTTGGTGAATTGCCGTCATGTGTGACTGAATTGAAGAAATTACAGAAACTGGACATGCAAGAAAACATATTCTCCGGCGAGATTCCAAGTTCCGTGAGTTCGTGGACTGATTTAACCGAGTTGAATTTATCAAGAAATCAACTTTCCGGTAACATTCCACCAGGACTCGGCAGCTTACCGGTTTTAAATTATCTTGATCTCGCCGATAACAAGCTGACCGGCGAAATTCCGGCTGAGTTGACCAAATTGACGCTTAATCAGTTCAATGTCTCTGATAATAGACTATATGGGAAAATACCATCTGGTTTCACTCACTCAGTCTACTTATCCAGTTTTCTGGGTAACCCGAATTTATGCAGTCCGGATTTCAAACCCCTACCTTCATGTTCGAGACCCAAACCCGTTACCCTATACATTGTGGTCATTTTAGCCATTTGTGCCTTGATTTTGGTCGTCTCTCTCTTATGGTTTTTTAAAGCCAAATCCGTATTGGTCAGAAAGCCCAAACGCCTGTACAAAGCAATTGCATTTCAACGGGTTGGGTTCACCGAAGAAGATATATTCCCATGCTTAACAAAAGACAACATAATCGGGTCAGGCGGGTCAGGCCAAGTTTACAAAGTGAAACTGAAAACAGGGCAGATAGTTGCAGTGAAGAGACTCTGGGGAGGTGATGAAAAACCAGAAACCGAATCCGTTTTCAGATCAGAAGTTGAGACGCTGGGTCGAGTCCGGCACAGCAATATAGTAAAATTGTTGATGTGTTGCAGCGGAGAAGAGTTCAGATTTCTGGTGTATGAGTACATGGAGAATGGCAGCTTAGGGGACGTGTTGCATGGAGAGAAAGGTGGAGGTTTACTGGATTGGCCTAGTCGATTCGCCGTGGCAGTTGGGGCGGCGCAGGGCTTGGCTTATTTACACCATGATTGTGTACCGGCTATTGTGCATAGGGATGTGAAGAGCAATAACATATTGTTGGATGAAGAAATGAGGCCAAAGGTGGCAGATTTTGGGTTGGCTAAGACACTACAGAAGGATCAGGTGGGTGATAATGATGCTGCCATGTCTCGAATCGCTGGATCCTACGGTTACATTGCTCCAGGTCAACACTTACTCATATTGATTTTTTTAAATAGCAATATCATATTTTTTAATGGGTAAATAAATATATATGCTTATTTTTTTTGGTAGAAAAAATATATATGCTTACTAATTATATATATCTCCATTGATGACCTGAATTGCAGAGTACGCATACACCCTAAAGGTGACAGAGAAGAGCGACGTGTACAGCTACGGAGTGGTGTTACTGGAATTGATCACAGGCAAAAGGCCTAACGATTCTTGCTTTGGTGAGAGCAGGGATATAGTGAAATGGATTAGGGAAGCTACTTTGTCAGCGTCCCCTGATACAGAAAATGACAATGGCAGTAGTTGTTGTAAAGATCTAGCGGGGATTATAGATTCAAGGATGAACCAATCAACAGTTGATTATGATGAAATTGAAAAGGTTTTAAATGTAGCCCTTCTTTGCACTTCAGCATTTCCAATTAACAGGCCATCCATGAGAAGGGTAGTTGAATTGCTCAAGGACCAGAAATTGCCTCGCCCTAAATGATCCATGCTTCCAAATATTTGTTCCAATTAGCTAGTCAAACTATAGCATTCGTGGTGGCAATGTTCTTTTTTGTATGCTTTTTTTTTTCTAGAAGTAATTATGCTGGAAAAGAAATGCTAGAGAATCTCAGCCAAAATGTCATAAACTTGTGTGTAATGATATGCCTATAGCCATTAATGAAGGAACCAGAATCAGTAAAGCAATGTTTGGGATGCATAATGATTCCCCAGTGATTTCATCCAGAGCAATTATATCATATTTCAATGCAATTTTACAATATTTTCAATAAATTCTTTATTTTAACTATATTTTTCATTTTAAATAGTAACCCATAGAAATAGTCTTATATTTATTATAATTAATTATAATTAATTCACTTTTTTATTTTTATATATATTCTATTTTTTATTAGTGTATTTTTTTAAAGATGTATTTTTTTCTTTCCTGACAATAAAAATTATTTACTTTTTTAATAAATATTAATTTATATGGAATAAAATAAAATGGAGAGTAAAAATATAAAGATTTCATTAGATTTATAAAAAAATTATTTTTTATATTTAAAAATACTCTAAAATACTATTCATATTTTGCTCTTTAAAATTGTGAGCACTATTAAAGAGGCTCTCATCTTGCTATTAAAATTTGCTATGATTCGATTAGTTGCTAGTGCCGATTCTTCTAGAGGGAAAAAGACGATTTGTCATTCTCATTCATCACATGATTATTGCTTGACTTTGAAGCGAAGTGAATGTTAATACTTTAATGTAGAATAAAGTAAAGTACATACAGCAATTAAATGGAGATTTTAACGAATTTGGACTTGATAATTTATGAATAGCAAAATTATTTGGAAATTCTGAATTTACGAGGTGCAATTTTGTGAATGCATATGGTAAATACATGGGTTTGATTATTAGAGTGGGCCAAAATTTCAAATCTCGTGCACTTGGAATGAATTATTGGATGGGGCAGTGGACCTAATGTCTTTGAAACTTAGTCAAGTGAATACAAGTCAAAAAAGATAAGCTCCATTTCAATAATTTGAGATGCTAGCTATATGAAGAATTATTGATTTATTATAGTTATTTTTCCTAAAACAATGTTCTCCTAAAACTATGTTCCTTTTGTGGTTGCAACTACCGACAACTTACTCATCTAACCTTAGAAAACTTAAAAAGCAAAGTGGTGGAGCTCAGGGCAGAAAACCTACATCATTACGCCTTGAGAAGCAACAATCAATTGGTATTCCAGGGAAAGGCTTCTTCATTGCGGTGTAACTTCGGCCCCTTTTTTGTTGGGTCCGATGTTATAATGGGCCTAACGTTGTGGTCTATGCCCATTCATATATTTAGCCACATTTTAGAAATGGGGCCCATTCAGGTGGTCCCAAATTTGATGAGCCTCTAATGCTTATCAATAATAACTGCCTTCTCTCTCTTGTAGTTGGAAAAGAGATTGTTGACATTTTCTTGGATCACATTCAAAAGCTTGCTAACAACTACACTGGCCTCCAAGGATTATTGGTGTTCAATGCTGTTGGTTGAGGCACAAGTTTAGGTTTTGGCTCCCTCCTTTTGGAGCATCTGTTAGTGGATTATGGAAAGAAATCCAAGCTTAGCTTTACTGTCTACCCCTCACCACAAGTTTCAACATTAGTCAAACCATATAACAGTGTGATTTCTACCCACTCTATAACTTTCATTAAGTAGGACCTAGTTAACAAGTTGATTTAGAGAAGCTATAAGTGTTTAAGGAAAAAAGTTAAAAAAATATGAGAAAAGTGATGTATTTTGTATTTATGCTTGTGAGTAAAGGTCACAACCGTGAATGATATTTTGATATAATTCACACCCATTATTGAATGGTCACACTCGTGAACATCTTTAGGTATAAAACGCGATCGGTCGTTCTTTTCTATTTCACACGCCCATACCCAAAATAAAACCCTAGATTTAAATTTTTCTTTGCACTGGAGACAATGTCATTTGTTTTTTTGAAGAGGTAGACCTAAAGGAAGGGTAGAAGAGTTCAAAATCCATTATCTAAGTTGTGTTTCCTTCATTTCTGGTAAGTCTCTGGTAAGGAATCACATTTTTCCTTCATCTTTACAAGTTTTCATACTATTTTACATGTATATCTCATTTTTTATAAAGACATATTTTCAAGTGAGTTAGGTTTTAGTTCAATCTTAAGTTTTTATGGCTAAAAACTCTTCTTTAATTTTGACTAAGGTTATTATATGTGTTAAAAAGAGGGTTAAGTGAGTTTACGGTAATATAAAGGATTAAAATTAAGGTTTTATTTTCATGGCTTTTAAGATTAAATTTATGGTTTATAAATATTGATAGAGTTATATTATATGTGATGAGAGTTAGAAGAAGAGGTGGTGAAACCCACTAAGAGGATAAGCAAGCTTGAGTAAAGTCTAATTTTTTAGCCTCCATTAGAGGTATGCATATATATATACATTTAAATTTCCAAATTTGTGCCATTTGTGTATTAAATATTTATGAATGCTATAAATATTGATTAATGCTTATAATGAGCATGAAAGAGTATTTAGTGCTATAATGATATGAAAACTGAATGAAATATATATAAATGCTAAGTTAGGCATGAAATGTATTGATTGTATGATATAAGACTTGTTTCAATGATACTTGAATGGAAAGTACTATAAATAAGCCTTAAATGGTATTAATGAGAATGTTGAGAAGTGATGGACAATGAAGTTATAAAGGTTGTTGAGACATAAATACATGATATGATATTTAATGAGTTTAGAGAGGTAAGTTGTAATGATTATGTATTCATTTATGATTAATTGATGTATAGTATGTGAAATGCATGATCTGATGAGAGTGTTGATAGAAAGAAGTTGTCATTGGACAACTATTAGAGTCGTTGCATATAACATGTATTAAATGTCTTGTTTTATGGTTAAATGGCTTGAAAATCTATATTCACGCCATGTGATAAAAGGTTCACGGTTGTAAATCATCAAAGTTAAATAGTCCAATTCAGGTAAAATGTCTCACGGCATGAGTCATCATTTGACTCATGTCTGTGAATCACCATAATCAAGCCTGTGACTGGTTCTTTATGCTCGTAAAGAACGTTTACAAAATAGACATAAACATTCACGACCTGGTTCATGGTTTGGTTCACGAATAGGAATACTCGTGAATAAATCTTTACGGCCGTAAACATATAGTTCAGGCCCATAAAACTTGCTTTAAAGGTAATATACTGCTTTTTTTATAATAAAATGTAATGGCTATGCACATATTTTCATAATGAAATATTCAAAGTATGAAATGCATGATTTTATGAATGTTAGCACATGAATATTACATTGTGATATTTCATATAATCAAAGTTTATATATTATAAAATGGAAGAGTTAAAATGAAGTATAACAAAGAGTATCTGAACAAGTAAAGCCCAAACTATATACTAGAACTATAAGTAGGATATGTGACATATCATTAAGGAGGCATATAGTACCGTAATAAATTGTTATATAATTATCTTTTATGAATAAGGTAGCTTAACCATAGAGAGAGCCTTTGATCCGATATTGCATGCAATTATATGTTTTAATTAGTCGAAATAGCTTAAACTCAGAGAGCGCTCTTGACTTGAAGAGCTCGAATGAGCACATATGATCAAACACAATGGTAGGATGGCTTAAGCTCGGATAACGCCCCTGTTTATAACATGTATCCGAGTAGTCAATGTAGATAGTTGTGGACAAAAATGCTAAAGTAATTAATGAATACAATACAATACAATGAGAAAGGTTTTCAATGATACACGATTAGTATGTTATATGTTATGAAAATAGTGAATATACACTTATGCATAATTCAAAAGTATAATAGTCTGTGAGGTAAAATATGATATATATTCCAGTATTTTCATTGTCATGACATGATGTATATGATATGATGCCATAAATATGAGTTACATGATGTGAATTGCTAGTGTGTATTAAAATTTTATATTTATATGTACCACTATTGTTACGTCCGCGATCTAAATTCTGACCATAAATATATATTTCAGTCATTTGTACCCTAGTACAAAGACGTACCGATCAGAGTCTAAATACAGACAAATAAGTGTGAAAAAAACTATTTTTATAAGATAATAAAAATATATAATATGAAAATTTAATTTAATTGATCAATTATTGTGATTTCGTGTTTGACATGCAAATCGAGGTAACATATCAAATTTGAAATACGTTATTTTTGTCCGATGATGAAAATATGATTTAAGTATATCAAAATATAGAAAATATTATTTTAAGGCAATAGGTAAAGCTATATGAGATTTTAATATTTATGACCCGAAAGGCAGAAATATAGTATATAATGCGGGTTTATGATCCGCTTTTCTGATTAGAAGTTAGGGAGATGCGTTCACGATCGCGAGGGTGCCGATGTGATCGCAATTGAATTTTAAAATTTTCTATGATAATTTATAAATCGGATTATAGATGAATTTTTACGAGCATGATTTAGAAAAAAGGATTAAATCGCAAAAATATAATTTTCGTACAGACGATCGTTTTGCAAAATTGAGAAGATTATTTTGAAGAAAAAATTATTCTATGGATATTGACATCTTCAATTTGAGAAGATAAAATTATTTGAGATATTAAATTTAAGAAAATAAATTTATTCAATGATTAAATTAAAAAATTGGAAACTTTTGTGGAAAAAGTTCAAAGTTAAAGTTTCTTTTGAATTAAATTGGATAAAAGTCAAATTATCTTCTTGATTAATTTTAATTGGCCAATTGGAGTAAATATTAAGTTTAATTAAAATTAATTAAGCATTAATCAAGTATATAAAGTCAAAAATAGACAAAAAAATCAATAATTTCATAATATAAATTAAGAAAAATCTTTTATTCTTCTTCTTCTTCTTATTTCTTTGCACGACCACCATAGCCATTTATTTTAATTTTTTCAATTTGTTTCTCACAATTTACCATCATTAAGGTATAAGGAAGTATAAGGAATTATGTGAGAGTGAAGAAAATATTTTTGGAGAAAAATCAACTATTGGAGAAAAATTTGAGGTGACAGTTTCTTCATTTTTCTTTCAAATTTCCATGAATCTAAGTTGATTTGAATAATTGTTGTAAGTTGATTTTAAGTTAGATGAAGATTTGGAGTTGAATTAGTATTATGGAAAAATTAAGATTTTGTAGGAAAATTATGGAAAAAATATAAAAAAATAGGAAATGAGTAGAATGAGATTTGAGGATGATGGAAATGATGAGAAATTGATGAGAAAATTTTTTAGAAATTTTTATGGAATTATTGGAAATTTTTCATAATTATGGCCAAATTTTTGAAAAATTATTTTGAAAGAGTTGTGCGTTAAAACAATGATAATTGAGTTATATGAAGTGTTTGAAAGTGAAAATTAATTTTTGGAATAGAGAAAAATTTAAAAGGAATTTTGGTGAATTTTTGGCAGAATTATTGAAAAATTTATTCGGAATTGTTAAATGTAATTTTGGTGAAATGAGTGATGGAAAATGAAAGATAATGGGTCAAAGTAATTGTAGGAATTTAGTTGGAATTTTAGACAATTTATTGAATTAATAAGAATTTCGAGTTGGAAGTAAATTTTTGGAGAAAAAACAGAAAATAAAGATATGAAGGAAAAATTAAATAAATTGAAGAGAAAAATTAGAAGAGAAGATGAATATTTAATTAATTTGAAAATTTCGCATTAGTAGTGTATAACATGAAATAAGATTTGTAAAAAAATATCCGTAATATGAGAGCTGAAAAAATCAAATGGGTAGTTTAATTTCCATTTTAATTTGGTAATTTTTATTGACTCGGTAAACAATTAAAAATTTAATAGTTATTTTGGTGCATCGTCAGAGCAGACACTAAGAGTAAGTAGAGGGAAGGAGCCAGTAGTTTTCGAAAAATTACTGTAAATGTCTGTGCATTAACTTATAATATATGTCAATTGTAATTTAAATATATTTTTATATGCTTTTGGCATGAAATGGAATTACATTTTAGAAAATAATTATATATATAACATTTATAAAAATATTAAATGTTTGGAAAGTTATTGAAAATATATTTTATGATAAAAATAAAATAAAATATTTTGTTAAAGAAAGTTTATTGGTATGAAATAAATTTATTTTTCTCTTATAGTGAATTTTTATGCTATTAAATAATTGTATAAAAAATTGATAACGATTATATTTATAAAAATTTTATAAGATAAATATTTTAATATTTTATATATGTCGATAAACTCATATATTAGTGTAGACAGTAAGATAGAGAATTGTTGACATGCCAATATGGTAGAAAGTCTATGATATGTGATTATTTTAGTCATGAGAGGTATTTGATGACTCATTTGGTTATCTTGAACCATACATTATTTAATTGTCGATCCAGTTGTTATTTTGAATCGAGATTGATCATGTGGTTATCTTTGATCAGATGATATTTATTGAAGTTATGAGATTATCTTTAACCCTGATCCTGTGGTTATCTTGGATCCTGAGATTTCCGTCGTTTAACGGTACTCCTTATTTTCCTAGGGATAAGTTTATGGTCTATTAATATATGAGTTGAATAAAATTTTTATTTTAATGAATAATTAAAATTTTTATTTTAATGAATAATTAAAATTTTTATTGAATTTATTATATACTTGTATTAATACTAATGATTTTGATTTCAGTAGATTTTGTTTAATAATTTATATATATTTTTATATATAAGTAAATAATTTATTAATAGTTTTGATACATAAATTTTTTTTTTCAGAATTTTATTCATTTTAAAGTGTATATTTTCATTCAAAATAACTTTTATTATAAATTTTTGCATCATTGATTTTTATATTCAGCGCAAAAATTTATTTTCTCTTGCGTAGATTTTAGTAGAACTAAACGGCGACATATGTGTACATAATAGTCGTCGCTGGTATAAGTGAACCTCACCTATAAAGCCAAACAGCAGTGACAGTTACCCCTCTATGATGAGTTTTACTAAATATGTATTTTATATATTTCACTTTATGTATTTTAATATATATATATATATATAAGTTATTTGCATGAGCATGTAAATTAAGATCATGATATGAGAATAATGAGAGAATAAAATTTTATCTTAAATTAATTAATGTAATATATTACTTTATTAAATTTTATTCATACCAATATATAAATATATTTATATAAGTTTTAATAATGTATTATTTTAAATAAATATATCTCGCAACATTTTTTATCTGACCGTATACAACAATGTATACAGATAGGTAAGAGGTGTTATAACTAAGGTTTCAGTAGTTTAGCGTGTGAATTTTATGCACGTAGGTTGAAGCCTAGTAGAAAAAGATAGAGATTGATTAGAAAAGTCAATCCAATTCAAAGACAACATAGTAGACTTGTTATGGGTCGGTTATATTATATGTTATCTTTTGCATTTTTATACATAACATATGGATTTTGGTTGTTTTCTTTCATACATATCTTGTATTTTAAAAAAAATATATAAATTTTTTTAAAGGGCATGTATTTTTATAAACATTTAGTCATGTGAGCCAAACTTGATATTAATATATATATATATATATATATATATATATATATATATATATATAATGATGATGTTGATTTCTTGGATCAAAAGGTTTCTTTTACACATATGATGTATATGGTGTAACAAGTTTATATGTAAAAGAGTTTATATGCCAATTATTTTCAAAGAAAAGAAAAATTTTAAATTTTTATATGTATTCCGCAATAGATGCATATGACACTCGTTCATTTAATTGAATTAATCATGATTAAATAAGAGGGTATTACATGTTCCCTTTTGGAGCACGCTAAAATTGTCATGCTGCTTGACAATGAGGCTAATAATGATATATGTAGGCACTCCTTTGACATTGAGCGCCTTGCATATACCAACCTTAACTGTTTGGTTTTTCAAGTGTACTTCAGGGTTTTTTTAAAAAAAAAAGAAAAAAGAAAAATCCCTTTTAATGGATATATAGCTAATTGTGTCTATGTTTTGTGATTAAAGTGATTTTCTTGACTAACTGCATCTCTAAGGTTTGATGGTGCCTCAAATGTGGATGTGACTGAATTCTAGACTAACTTGGTTCTATACCCTAGGATTCACTTCATGCTTTCATCTTATGCTCCTATAATTTTTGCTGAGAAGACTTACCACAAGCATCTCTTAATTAAAAAGATCACCAATAATGCGTTTTAGCCTTGTTCCATGATGGCCAAGTGTGATCCTCATCATGGCAAATATATGGTGTGTTGCCTAATGTACAGAGGTGACATAGTGCCTAAGGATGTCAATGTCGTTGTGACAACTATTAAGACTAAGTGCACCATCCAGTTTGTTAACTGGTGCCCAACTGGCTTTAAAGTGGTATTAACTACCAACCACCAATTGTTGTTCTTGGTGGTGATCTAGCCAAGATGCAGAGAGTTATGTGCATGATCTCTGACTCAACCAGTATAGCTAACGTATTCTCTCGAATTGACTACGAGTTTGACCTTATATAAGCAAAAAAAGCATTTGTGCACTGGTATGTGGGTGAGGGCATAGAGGAAAGTGAGTTCTCTAAAGCTTGTGAAGATCTTGCTGCCCTTTGAGAAAGATTATGAGGAGGTTGGAGCTGCATATGGTGAGAGTGATGAAGATGGGTGCGAGGAATATTAAAGGAAATTAAAACACTTAGTTTCTTATCTTTTTTTTTTATATATATACTTTGTTGTCTGTTGCATTTATCTATTTCTGGAACCTTACAATCCTTCTTTTCTTTTTGTTGCATCTGGCGAAACAAAATATATGATGCAAAACTATGTTCCAAATTAAACAATTTGATAATCTGATTGTTCCTTTTAGTTAATATTTTTTCTTCTGCACTTATTTTAGTGTTGTGCATTTGTGCTACTAAGCTATACTATAATATTGAGTCTCTTCCCGTGCAATGGAGTTAGCGAACAATAAGCAAAATGTCATGTAAGCAGATAATGCAAAAATCTAGTGAGAGTGTCGAAAATGAGTTCGAGGAATTTTAAGTAAAATGTCATGTAAGCAGATGATGGAGAAATCTAGTGAGAGTGTCGAAGATGAGTGCGAGGAATTTTAAGAAAGATTAAAACACTTAGTTTTTTTTATTATTTTTTATACTCTGCTTCATGTTGTGTACCTGTTTCTAAAACCCTACAATCCTTTATTTTTAATTTTTTTTTATTGCATTTGGCAAAACAATATATATAATGCATAACTATGTTACTAATTAGACAATTCGATAATCTGATTGTTTTTTTAGTTAATATTTTTACTTCTGCAATTATTTTGGTATTATGCATTTGAGCTACTAAGCAATATTATAATATTGTGTCTCTTTCTGTGCAATTAAGTTGGTGAACAGTGAGCAAAATGTCATGTAAGCATATGATGCAGAAGAATTTCGATGGTTGATGGAAAAAAACTATTGCCCAATATAATTGGGCAAAGGGTTTTAGCAATCCAAGCTGATAACTGATGATGGTCCTCCACAGGTAATTGAAAATATTCAATTCAATTATTTTAATTTTACTCTTCCGTTTTCTCTTTTTTTTTTTTTAAATTATTGAAGGGGAGTCACACGTGCAAGTACATAATCTGAGGACACATTGAAAAAGGGTGGCATTTGTTTGTATGAGCATGTGAAAGGAGAGTATAGAGCTTGAGCAGAGAGTGGTTTTGAAGGGGCAGTCTTCCATGACCAAAATTTTCTGTTATTAATAAAATATCGGACAATTTATCTTAAGCATTACCTCGGTTTCACTATTTGGGTTCCATGTTTCAACTTGTGCGATTTGCTTATCTTGCAAAATAAAAAGAGAATTACAATGTATATATATTTTTTCACCTTTTCCTCTGTTTTTTCGCCAGACATAAAAAAAATGAAAAGCTCGAGTAATAAATTTATGCTTTTTTTTTTCTGAACAAATTAAATTAATAATTTTTTATTTGTAATTATTTATAAATATATCAACTGAAATTTTTGAATTTTGTTATTCATTTTACTGGAAATTTACATTAGATAACTTCAGAAAATGAGATTATTGTCTTTTAATAATATATATCAAATAGTAACCATACTATTTGTCCTTTATTTTCCCTTTTTATCTATTGGATAACCATTAACCAGCTGTTTAGCAACAGACAGAACGACAGTTCTTCAACAATAACAATGGCCAGTAAAAGCTATTAAAATTCTTTCTCTTTCACTTGAAGAAGACATTCGACCTCTTTTTCTACTCTTCTATGGCTTTGATTCCCTTTCTCTCTCTTTCCATCTATTATGATATAAGACATAGTTTTCCTTGAAAAACAAAAAACCGAGAACTCTACTATTTTGGTATGATGGAAAGGAAGAAGAGGGATCAGAAAATTGCTTCTGCTACTGGCCATGAACCTGACTCCAATGACTTGCTGGTATGAAACCCTCGACTTCCCTCTTTATTTCCTCAAAAGGGTCTTTCTTTTTTCTTTTTTTTTTGGTTTGTTCTTTTGTTCTTGAGTTCATTTTATGAGTTCCTTAAAGTTTAAATCTTTATAAGCTGAAACCCCACGAATGGTATGCCATTGTGGGCCTGCATTGTCTTTTAATCGTTTCATTATTTTTATTCTCACAGTACCTTTTTGCTTATTTATCCTATCAAGAGTTCAAAGAATGCAATAGTAGGGTTCTATCTTTCTTGCTGTTAGATATCGTTAATGGCTTCGATCAGTGTATCTAAGTGATTGGTCTCAACATAAATGCTAAATGCAAACATAATGGTTGTCAAATAATGACTTTCAGTTTTTTATTGGGATAATGAGTAGGACTTCACTTTGAGCGACTGAAAGAGAAAAAAAAAAGGACTTTTTTAATAATTTGGACAAGATTATTGATACTGTTCTGTTATTCGAGAGCATGTTAAGAACCAGAATTCAGTCTATTATGATATATCGGTGAGCAATTTATTTTAATTGATGAGGTGAATTTGATGATGAACAGAGCAATGAAGAACAAAACCAACCTAATGTTGCATCAGCTACAATGAGTATGGGAGCTACTAGTCCCTCAAATGACAATGTACCTTCCCTTAATCAGCAAGACCCTTCAGTTCTTCAGTGGCCATATGCATCTCAAAATACTTTAGACCAGCATGCCTCAACTTCAAAACCTTGTATTTCTTCCCAGTCACCTCCATCAGGTGCCGTAAACCAATGGCATCCATTACCTCATCTGCCATTGAATCGTGCTAACCAGCAGGGCCATATGCCGCCTCACCTATCCCAATCATTCACATCCATTTGGCTGCCTCATCAGCGTCCTGGTTATCATTTGCCTGTAGCGAATGCACCTGCCATATTTCAGCCATTTACTCCTCTTGGAGCCGTTAGTGCTAATTGGCAGACTTCTAGTTTAGGAGGGTGTGGAACTTCATCAAAGGACCATCCTCAGGTTCCCAATTTCTGTAACCAAGTTTACACATATCCGGGTTTTCCAGGTAACATAATCTTTGGAACATATATGCTTGAATTTATTCATTTGTTTGATAGGCAAAATGAACATGCATAATACTAAGTTGATTTCAGTAGTTGGTTTGTCTATTTTATGTACGAGTTGCTAGATTAATATCGATATATCAAGCTTTAAAACTCTCAAGTGCATTTTATTTGAGCCATATGCACTTGGAACTTTTCTTCTGAGCAGGGCCTTGGGATCTGTCAGCTTGGTGGGGTCAAGTTCAACTATCACAGCCTCCTTCAACTTATACATTCCCGGGTTCATATGGTTACTCTTCTTCACAACCTCCAATGATGCCTGGTTGCCCTACATCCATTGGACAATCATCGCAAAGAGGGATCATTAGGCCCCTAGCAAAACTTTCTCAAAAGCATCAACAGCTATGGGAAGCTCAAGTATTATTTCCTTCATATATCCCCCTGTGCATTTTTCATTATCTTATGATACGGATATGAACTATCTGGAATATATAATTTTTTCTTTTGAATGCAGTCGGCAGAGAATGTTCATCTATGGACTGTGATTGGCCAGTTGCAATCAGAAACAGCTGATTACAAGAGTCGCATGATGAAGCTCGAAGCAGAAGTTTCATCTCTAAAACAGGCAATAGAAGAGCTGGCTGCTCCTTCTACCGGTACTGCTGTATCTGGACAACCATCAAAGAGAGGGAGACCAAGGAGATCAACTGCTTCATTTGATGCTTTGCGTTCACTTGATGAATCTCAACCTCGCACTCAAGGTAGAAAGCCCAAGTCACAAATTTTTGAGAAAGTTGTCCTAAACAAGGTAGAAAATAAAGTGAAACCAGCTAATACAGCTGCCATTACTCGGCAAGGGGAGGAAAAGGTCTCAAATGCAATCACAAAAAATATTAGTGGTTCAGGAATTAGTGGAATCAATGTGATGATGCCTTTGTTCCCCTGTCAAGTTCACCAGGAAAATACTCAAATGCAGATGTGTGGAGTTGATCTTAGTACCTCACTAAAAATGAAAAACAATGAGGATGAGATTGCAGATGCAAGAGATGCCTTAGCAATTCTGGCTCAGGAAACTAAGGGGACGGACCATAGAACTGCTTTGGCTTCTTGTCTTGCATCAAGAAACAATGGGGGCCTTGGATGGCCTTATGCAATCCCCTCCGAAGGCAGTGGAAGAAATATCCTGAATATGACTTCACAAGGATTCCATGATAATGGTAATGTTGTCGATCGAGGTGAAAAAATTATTCATGGATGGGGTCTTGTGAATGAAGAGGATGCTTCTAATGAGCTTGAAGATACTATGGCGGCATCAGCCAAGAATGACAATGAGGAGGAAATGGGAGATGATGGCAGCTCAGGTGGTGAAGAAATAGCCTGTTCAAAAGGTAAAAATTTGCCTCAGTTCAGTAACTGGTGATGGAATTTCTTCTCTCTGTCTCCTTTGGTTTGATAGTAAGAAACTGACAATTGACTAGGTTGACAATGGAAACTCTGCTCAATTGGGCCAGCTTTTTATCAGCACAACGGTAAAGGTTTGCTCAAAATTTTGTAGGGGAGCAGGATTTTAGATATGGAAAATTTTCAATATACTAAATAGGAGCATCCTTCTGTATTTAATTAAAGTTCTTCAAGTGCTTTTTCTCCTGTTTCTTAAACAACATGGTATTGCTCAAGGATAAGGCTGCCTAATTAAGTTATGATATCCTTGTTGATCAGCCGGTGGAAGTGTGAGATGTGCAAATGAATTTAGGAGAAATAATCTAATTTACTTTCCCTGAGCTTGAAATAACCTCTTTGTTGGAGAGGTAGAGAGGGTTATTCTATTGTTTTTTGGTCAAAATAATTAAATGGCTCAACCCTTTATAAATATGTTCAAAAAGAAAAAAAAGAAAAAAAAATTGGCAAGGGCCTACCAGCAGTTTTAAAATGGCCATAAATTAGAATGAAGTTGTATAAGTTTGGAGATTGGACAAATGCCACATTTCAGGGAAAGAATCAGGGGAAAACAAAAGAAAGCAAATAAAACAAAATAAAAATTAACAAGTTGCATGGCTGAGAACATTGAGCAAAATCACACGTAACACTTAAGGATTTAGTTGATGATTAAGAGCTATGTCTTGCATATGTCTTAGGCCATAATCGTGAGGTACTGTTAATTAATCTGCAATACAAATAGAGTACTAAAAAGGAAATTTGACTTATTTCCACAAAATTGAATAAGAACAAAGCCATGTTCCTTTTTTTTTTGGGAAAATTGAAATTTGGGATGGGATTGGAGTAAGCATAGAAATAAATTCTAGGATACTAAAAGTAAACACCAAAATCTGAGCCATATCACCAAATTAAATTTTGAGAGACCTCAAGTCATGCCATATGGCCACAGCAAAAGTTGCCTTTGGGGTTAGACTGTAGTCCATCCGTCTAGAAGCCTACTCCAATCGCGACGAATTGATAAAACTATATGTTTTATTATTATTATTATTATTATTATTATTATTATTATTATTATTATTATTATTATTATTATTATTATTTTCTAATTTATAATTTACAGTACATAGTATAATGTTCAATAAATTTTGGGTCCAAAACCGCCATTTAGGTCCCGCTAGGGTTCGGAAAAATGATATAGAAATGGTTGAGAACATTATTGATGTCATTTTCATTTTGTTATTTAATTTTATTTATTTATTTGGAAAAGAAGGGTGTCATTTGAGTCATGTTGCAGTGAGACCATTTCCATTTGTGAACCTTAATTCTGTGATGCGAAGATAATGAGATTATTATAATGTTCATCTCCTCTATATTATATTTAAACTAGTGCCATAAAAACAACATTGCCTTCAGGGATCCCAAGGATAATGGCTTTAACTTATGATTGGATATTGGATTGACATTTCTTCAAAATTTTTAAAATAGTAATATATTTAGAATTTAAATTTAAAATTTTTAATTAAATTGAAAAAATTACGTGTGAACTAATCAATACATCGCTCATAATTCATGTTTACTTCTGATGGTGCTAAGTGCTAACCATTAAAAAATAAAATAAAATAAAAAGGGAAGATAAAAGGAAACGACCGCATGCATAGGGAAAAAGACACGTGAATTTGGGATGCACCACACCACGCGTTTCTTAAAATTAAAATTGCTTAAGGTAGCCCATGGTGTTCCATTCATAGACGTAAACTTCTCCTTTGCCTACCCCCTACTCCTCCCTTATAACTACACACAGTCCGACTTGTCTCTTTTTCAATTTTTCAATTAGTTATTACTCCGTTCTGTCTCCAATATTCTCCATAGATTCCTTCCCTCCCTTTCTTACTCATCTCATCTCTCTTCCATCTCTATATTCCTATGCCTCTCCTTCACACCCCTTCTTCACTCTCTCAACAATATCCCATTCCAAACGTCTCCTCTTCCTCCTCCTCCTCCTTTCTTTCTTTTTATATCTAAAAACTTATATTCACTATCTGTCTCTTTAATCTTTTCTCCTTATTTATCTTCCTTTTTTTTTCTTTAATCTTTCAAGAATTTCAATGGCCCCAGCAACAGCAAATCACACACTTCAAAGAACAAAGCTAGTATGCTTCTCCTTTGCAGCTTATGCCAAAACCTTAATACGCAACCTTAAGATTAATCTTAATATCCCTATCTTCCCCGGCCTCACTGATCAAGAATTCACCTCTCTTGAATCCACTTTCAGAATTTCTTTCCCTCCTGATCTTCGCTCCATTCTCCAAGAAGGCCTTCCCATAGGCCCCCTCTTCCCTAACTGGCGATCTTCCTCTCCCCAGCAGCTCAACATCCTCCTTAATCTCCCTTTCTTGAATCTTTCCAGGAACATCATGCATAACAACTTCTGGGTCGATTCATGGGGTCCTAAACCCGATGATAGCAATCAGGTATTGGATATGACCAAGAGCTTCTTGGATAAAGCACCGGCTCTTGTACCCATTTATGGAAACTGTTACATTCCTTCTTTGCCTAACGCCGCCGGGAATCCGGTTTTTTACGTCGATGATGGCTCTGTTCGTGTTTTCAGCTTTGATATTTCCGGGTTCTTTGAACAACTTGAGCTTTTTCAAACAGGTGGTATTCATTGTGTTCAGCAACTGAATTTCCCAAGAAATGATTCATTTTCCATCAATGTGCCGGCGTGGGCAGCCACGGCAGCCAGGAGGATTGAATTTTGGACGGAGGTGGCCGAGAGAGGAAGGAAACTGGTGGCGCGTGAGGACACGGGCGGTTGGTGGAGCAGTGGAGATTTGGACTACTGGGAATTAGGGGGCTGCTTGGAGGAGGTTTTTTGGAGGCTGAGAGATGGAGGATGGAGGGAGGAGGAGGTGAGAGAGATGATGATGATGATGGACGGTTGCGATGACGAGATAATAGACAAGCAGTGTGGGAACAAGCTATGTAAAGAGGATGTGGCGTGGCACGTGAGAGTATTGTCTCTTGTGTTATTGCGTGGGGGATGGAGCAGGGAAGACGTTGTGTACTCGCTTGATCTTCAAGATAATGATGATAGTTGCATTAGCAAATGTTCGCTAGATTCTCAAATTACGAATGGTAGCTGTTCAAGGGAGGATGACGATCATCAAAGGAGCAATATCAAGCAGTTGATGAACCTGCGTTCACTTGAAGTGTGATTGCCTACGGGCCTCACATTACAAGGGTCCCATTGGCATGTTCCCTTTTCTTTTTCTTTTCTTTTCTTTTTTTTTTTAAATTCATAATACATTATACATGATTATACAATTTTAATTAGCTGTGTAAATAGTAGGGTTTTCTCTCTCTTGACGAATAAATACATAAAAATGGGTATAAGTGCTTTTCTTCATTAAAATTTAAATACAGAATTAAACAATATGGTTACGAACCACATCGATATATGTTTATCACTTGAGAGATATTGCATTCTTGAGTTTTTACTAAAATCTAGTTTCATCGTATTGCATATGTATTGTATTTGGATTTTTTTTTTCAGAATTTATAAATAAATTCATGAAATATTTATTATCAATAAAATTTAGTATTTCGAAAAACATATGTTTGATCACAATTTCAATAATTAATTGAATTACCATTTTTTAAATTCTACATTTATTTATAATTTCTAATTTAGGTTTGTCCACCAAAATTTTATTGGATAATTTCCTAATTTATGAGTTCTTAGTTTTATTATTTTTTACATTTATAACTACTCCATCTAAATTTTAATTTGAACATTTTTTTTTCAAACATTTGTTTAAACAATTGCTCTACAATTTATTCACATTATCAAAATTTTAATTTACAAAATTTATTATTTTATTTAATAAATTAGACTTAATGATGTAGACCAATTATAAAATAAGTGTCAAAAAAATATTAGTAGCATTTTTTTTGTTATCTATATAATTTGTTATTGTGTTAAAAGAATCAACTATTTATACAAGACAAAAAATTTCCTATAATAATATTAATATTTGACAGTCGCTGATATAATTGTTAGAATAAATAGCAGTTACAATTTAAAAAGAAAAAAGATAGAACAGTTACGATAAAGATCAACCTCTTATTTTATCTAATCAACTTGTAGATTTGATTAATCCAAGTCGTAATTATTATTATTATTATTATTATTATTATTATTATTATTATTATTATTATTATTATTATTATTATTATTATTATTATTATTATTATTATTGTTTCTTTTCAAATTTGTAATACGCGTTTTTTGAGGAATCATAAGATCGATAAATTGTACGAAAAAAACAATACTCAGATAGTTTTGTAATTTTCTTAGAAGCTGTGGTTTTTGCTTTGTCAAATATGCAACGTCGTCATTGGCCCTCTACTGCTTCTATTTCCACAAATAATTCAAACTTTTTTTTGTTCTCTTCTGCCTTTGAATCGACAAACTTTTTGGTTTTTACTGCTCCAATATGGAAGGATCTAATCGGTCTCATCTCCCTCGTGGGGAATAATAATGAAACAGTGTACAAAATGCCTTATCAATGGATGATTTTTGGGAATTGAAATCCTCAATCATTTGTCTTCTTCCATTCCATTCCAATTGTAATTGTAATGTAAGAAAGTAGAATTTATTCCACTGATATTTTAGATTATTAATAAAAAATAATTTTTTTTCAATTTTATCTATATTTTACTTTTAGAATAAAAAAGTTGCATGTATTAGTAGAGAAATAAAATTTATTAAATTAATTATATTTATTACTAATTTCAGCCTTTTTAAAAAGGATAATATTATCATTATATACCTATAATTATACATATTAATTGTTATTCTTAATTTTCTTAAAAACAAAAACGGATGGAGTATAGAATAAAAATGTGTGAACCCAAAGCAGCAAATTTTCAACTTTTTAATTTAAATAAAGATTCAATCTCACCATCAACATAATTAAGTGTCTATCGTAGAGGTCAATAATCAAAACCTACTCTGGAAAATATTGTCTCACCCATATAGAGTTGTCACTAGTTATCTGTCAACATTTATTGACAATGAAAGGATTGAAAAATTGTACACAAGACAAAGTTTCTAAGTTCCAAGCTACATGTTTTGTCGGCGAAACATAAATGTTTGATATTTATTTATTTATGAAACAAAATTCACTGTGCTCATATTTGACAAGAAAGGTAGCCTTTAAGTGAGGCAGCGTTCAATATTTAGTGGGTAACTTTGGTCGGCTTATTCTAAACTTCACTACCGTGATTACTTAAATTACTAAAATTCAAGTAAAGTTTAGGGATGCTAGCGAAGGATGTAAATTTCTACATTTCTAATTTTTTTCTATATATATATAGAAGTGATAGAATTCTCATTATTTCAAACCAAATATATATATATGGAAAGCTAAAGCAAAGTTACAATTAAGCATATGGGTCGTAAGAGGAGTGAAATGAATACGATAAAGGAAGCAATGCTCGACAAGTTTCATTTTCCAAACATCGATCAGACATCTTCAAGAAGGCAAGTGAAATTTGTACCTTCTGTGCAGTTGAAGATGCACTCGTTATCTTCTCCCCTGCCTGCAAAGCCTTCACCTTCGGCCATCCATGCTTCGAAGCTATAATGAAGAAGCTTGTTGTTGCTGACCTAACACAGGATTCAGATTCTTTATATATGGATGAACGTGATGACGCCACTCTTCGCCACCTTAATACCCACTATTCTTATCTGCTTCAACAACTTGAAGCTGTAAAGAAGCGAGGGAAGGAACTTTGCGATTGATAAAGGGCCGCCCCGCCATCGCCATGCATGCCCCTTTTACAAATGCCAATTGAGGACCTCAACTTAAATAAACTTCACAAACTCGAATCTTTTATGGAACAAGTTCATATACAACTCTATTGAAGCGACTTCAGCACTCCTCTACAGATTCTGTTCAACCCCATTATCCACTAGCTACAAAAGGAAATTTCTGCTGATATTCATGACCGTGGAATTATCTTTTGCTTATTTACTTATCTTTCCATGTGATATCAGTATTTTCTATTTTCACATTTGGAATGGGATTGTGGATGAGAATTTAGTAGATCAAACCAATGAATTTTGAATAATTTTTTTTTTATTTTGCTATTTAATGGCATGAAACATGATTTATTTTATCAACAATATTTATATCTAGTATTCAGCAATAGACTGGATTAATGAGAAACTACTGTATAAATTATTTTATCTAAATATTCTGATTGTTGTGGACAATGTTGTAGGGTGTGAGGCACGTTTTTCTTCTTAATACATCAGTATTTTTTTTGCTTAAAAAAAAATTACTACTTAAATTTAAGAAGAAATTTTTTATTTTTAAATCATGAATTATTTTTTAACAGTAAGATTGGGCCCAGTGATATTTCATGGGCCAATTTTATTATCTATCAGTCGTTCATATTAAAGCCCGACTCTTTCTCTTCAGAGGACTTTGTGTTGTACCCCTCTCTCTTTGAAGCTGTAAGCGCGACTCTCTCTTCAGAAGCCTTTGTGTTGTACCCTCTCTCTTCTACAAGTCCTCTTCTCCAGGTAGAAGACTACAAGGTGTGCTGTGAAAATGGCGACGGCTTTGATGCGATCTGGTCTTCGAAATGCACTTCGCGGTGTTTCCAGGGCTTCTGTTCCTCCTAAGAGACGCTTTTCTTCCTCTGCTCATCATGACGATGCTTGTAAATCTCTATTCTTTTCTCTCTTTGTATTGTATGTTCAATTCGATTTGATCTCATTTTTTGTCTTTTAGGAATCTGATGTCGATTTACTCATGTGACTTTGTGATTTTCCCCCTGTTAATTTGGATTAGTCGTACAGTTAAGGACGTGTTAGGGCTTGAGATGAGTTGTATCTTGATTTTCTGGCTTTTAGGTTTTTGAGTTTGAAAATTATTGATGGGCTATGTTACTATGTTTTTCTCTTAATGAGAGATATGGGCTATGGGAAGGAATTGTGTGAAGAATCCAACTTTCTGTTGTATATTTTGAAGTTTTTGCTTCAATTCTCTTTGGGCATTTATTGGAGTTGTTGTTTTCTTTCTCTTTAGCTGTCATGACATGATTGATTTTGCGATATCAGATGAGGCGGCAGAGGCATCAAAATGGGAGAAGATAACGTATTTGGGCATTGCCACATGCGCTATCCTATCTATTTATAACCTGTCAAAGGGACATCCCCACCATGAAGAACCTCCTGTAAGCTTCTTCTTTTTTTCTTTCTTCTAAAATTTTATTATTCTTGAACCATACAATCTAGAGATTCATTTACATTGTTTACATTTATAATTCATGGACTGGCTCCTGGTTGTTTGTTGTTGACTCGGTTATAGACATTTGGCATATCAAAAAGATTTGATTTACCTTTGGAACCTGATTACTATCTGTTTTATTTTTAATATCCACACAGGCATACCCATATCTGCACATTCGCAATAAGGAGTTCCCATGGGGTATGAATTGTTAAATTGTTATTTTTTCTTATTTCTTTTCCCCCCTCGTTTTTTTTTATTATTATAAGGTTTTGGATTTTTACTTTTTTTTTTTAACTTGTTAGAGCTTATGTTCATATATTGAGTTAGCTAAATATATCATGTTGTAAGTTGCATATACTCTGCACCCGTTGGTTCCATTTCCAACTTCAATTTCTTGGTGTTGTTACTTTCATAATCTTTAACTAATTTACTATCTAATGAGAAGAGTAGCATTCTTTGGTGGACTAGTATGAAGTAAATGTCTTAAGCATCCAAAAGACTCTTGGAATATTTGGATAATAAATGGAGGCTTTTAATAAAGGGTGATGATTTCAATGTGATTTGTGGAACCTTGTCTTGGGGTTGTAAGGTTAGCAATTATAATAAAGCATAAGGCTTATATTCAGTGGACAAATATTGCCCAAAGTTGAGTGGTTTGTCATACATGTAATTAAATATGATGGTTGGATTATTTTAGGGTTTCAGAGGCTCATAGGATATCTGTATATTGCTTGTTGTGCTACCTGTAACAACTTCTGTTCAGATGTACCAAATTTGAGTTTGCCCCTGGTAGTGCGCTGCTTTCCTGTGCATTGGAATGTCTTGCAGCATTTCCAATGGATGTTTTATGGAGACAATAAACGAGTTACGATGGATTATGTAAATTCGCACTTGCAGCATTTATCTAGTTAAATTAGGTTGCGGTTAGTTGCATGTGGGTATCATAGTCTTTTAACGTGTGAAGCATCCAACCGGATATTTTAGTCTTCAGTTCAGATGAATCATTGGAACATAAAATGTCCTTCATATTAGGTAGATGGGTTAAATTTAGTTGCATAGGTTATCAGCATCTGATTAAGAGTTATAAAGAGGCCTTTCTTGAATTCCATAACCATCTTCAATACCACTACTTTCGTTGTTATTGTAATATTCTGTGTAATTGTTAAATATAACCAGATTCTCGATTATTTTTATCTGATATGCAGGACCAAATGGACTTTTTGAGAAGAAGCACCATTAATTAATTGATGGTCCATCACATGAAGATATATGTAACTTTCCTCTTTTAGCTCATTTCTCCTCTTATGATTGCAAATAGGGAACCGTGGATGTTTTTTTAATTTGACGTCAGAACTTGCAATTTGCACTTCGGTATTGTGGCTTTTGCCTACATTGCACAGGCAAGTCTAGCTTTTATGCCCGATTTTATTGTTACCTGTGCGTCTCTCGCCTGACACCGAATAAAATTTGATGAATGATTTGAAATGTCTAATTTCACCTTTCCATCCTTAATGATTATTGTTTTCTGATTGATGGCACATTGTTGTGATGGAGTATTGAGTTTGGAGGACAGATTTGGCGACGAATTAATATTTTCTAAAGTTATTAATATTTGGTGAGTAAATTTATAATAATTCATTTTTCCTAAATGCAAATTTGTTTTAAATTTAAATTTTCATAACTTAATTTGAGGGCATAATTTAGCTAATATGCGAAAATTGAAGTCCTCTAAAAATAGCACTTATACAAACAGCCTTCGTTGGAGAGGCCACCGCATTTCTTAAAGCTGTGTTGCTAAGTAGTGGAAGATTCTTAACAGATTCCCTTATAATTGCCCGTGCTATCAAGGAAGAAGTGACCAAGGCGAAAGTAGAAATCCATGCCATTCTTAGATCTATCGCTAATACCCTGGACAGCTTCCAATCCCCACTTACTGTGAAAGCTCAATTAGAGCAAAATCTGTAGCTGATTGGATAGCTGAGCATTGTCTTTTGCTTTTGAATTGTAATTAGGTAGATTGTCTCGCCTTGCTTAGTTTGGCATTTAATGAATACGAGTGAGCAATCTAGATTAGATTTGCGTTGGATAAAGTTTCGGAGGATTATAAGCAATAATTAATAGATTAATACATTATAAATACTGTATATAACAAATATAAACACATGTAAAATTCTAGATACTTAATATAAATTTGTATAAATATTTGGAGTAATAATTAGTTCAAATTAAGAGGGGACAAAAAATGTCTTGATAGTTTTTGCAATGCTCATTATTATTAATATAATTCAGAAGAGCAAAAGAGGAAGTAGATTGTAAAAATTGAGTGTTAGCAACTGAAGCAGGCCAAACTATGTATTTATTTAGCAGCATTGTAAAAAAAACAAACAATAAATCTGAATTAATAACATGTGTTTTAGAAGAGAATAATAGTGAGAATAACAATACAAAAGTCATCACCTGAAAAAAGCGTGGACAAGGTTTATGTAACTAAAAGCTAGGAAAACCGGATAACAAATATATGTTTGGATGAGTTTGCATATAAAAGCATTTAGTGTGAATAAAGAATAGAATGCAACAAAAAGATTGGTATCTTTACTATTTATAGAAAGTTAACAAATTGCGAAATGGTATAACAGTAACTAGTGTAGAGGAATTGGCATAGATAAAAGAACAATGATATAACTTAGCAAATCTTCTATTAAATAAATGAGATATGCATTAGATCTTAACAAATTATCTATTAAATGAATAAGATATGTCTATATTTTAGCAAATCTTATATTAAATAAATAAGATCGAGCATAGCTAAAAGAACAACAATATATATTAGCAAATATTTTATTAAATGAATGAGATGTAACCAAATCCTCTATTAAATGCATTAGATCTTATCAAATCATCTATTAAATGAATGAGTTATGTATATATTTTAGTAAATCTTCTATTAAATGAACATTTGGTTTTTTATTTAGTAGCGAAAGATACTGTTTTGAAAATGTGCTATGAGTAGTGTTTTTTTTAAGTCTAAACGAAGTCATTTTATTTAAGTTTGAAGAGAGAGTTAAGGGCACAAAGGTAAAAGCAAAGATATTGTTTATAGAACAATGCTCATTTGTTATTGATTTTATATATATCTTAGAAATTTTTTTATTAAATTAATATAATATATATAAGATCCTATCAAATCTTCTATTAAATGCATTAGATGTTAACAAATCATCTATTAAATGAATGAGATTTGACTATATCTTAACAAATTTTCTATTAAATGAATGTTTAGTTTTTTATTCAATGGCAAATGATACCGTTTTTGAAAATGTGCTAAGGTCAACGTTTTTTAAGTTTAAAAGTTTGAACGAAGAGTTAGGAGCACAAAGGTAAAAGAAGAGACATTTTTCACAGAACAGTACACATTTATTATAGGTTTTATATATTTGTATAGATTTTTCAGTTAAAAAAAAGATAAAAGTAAAAGTAAAAAGCCCAACTACTTTGCTATACTCGAAATCAGCAAAGGCACAAAAGCACATCGTTATAATCATGTTCATATTACAAACATTGGATAATGGTAAATAATAAAAATGGAAACGGATGGTAAACATTGAACAATAGTAAGTACTACCGTATATATCATATCTAGTTGTTGAGTCAGAATTTTTTCTGCAGATAGCTGACCACATTCTAGTCCAATTGGAATGCCTTGGTAAGAAGATCAGGATTAATGGGTGGATTCGATCAAAAAATTGTATTTGCAATAGCAATAAGTTCCTGGATTTCGGATGCTCAGTGCAGCAATAGCAACTGCATTAGTTTTTTTCAATATTTAGACCAATTGGGAATACAAAAATATCTCCTGCATTTTGTTCAAAAAAGAAAAAAAGAACTCCTGCATTCAAAACTTTGGTACTTAGGCAAATTAGGATTGGATGTGACAAAACCCACAAAAAGAGTGCCTTAAAGGACTAGTAGAATTTCTGTGGCGCGAGGATAAGTATGATAATAAGGTGGAAGCCTCCATTTGCTGCAAAATCAGTACGAGCTAATTAAAAATATGCCAAGAGTGTTAAATTCTGCTATTCTGTCAACGTTTAAAAGAGTTGCATTTGATCCAACTCTATTTGATGAGGAACGTTGAGACCTGAAAAGAAGAAATCATTTGCTGTTACAAGCATTAGGTCCTTACAGAATTTTCCATTCACGAACATTGCATGAGGGAAGAAAAAAAGAAAAGAAAAGAAAATTTTCGTTACTATCAACAACAACAAATATATAAGATTTATATTGAGATAAAAGTTGCTCGTAGAATGTAAACAAGAAAAAGAAGGAAGATAAGTACCACCATCCTTAATTAGGTTCCTTGATGGCCACACAGAAGTCTTGAAGAGGCTAGGAGAGGGGTCAAAGGCAGAGGCAACTATAGAAGCCAAAGCCAGAATACCAAAAACAACAAACAGATGATTTCCTTTCACGGTAATTAATTAGTTTGTGTTTGTGCAATATATGTTAAGAGACCAGAAATGAATCAACAAAATGTAGAGGAGAGAGATGGAATATATTGCAGAGAGATAAACTGAGTTTATAGATGACGGTCATGAACGAGTCTCTCTTATATCCAGTGCTAGAAGGTAACAAAAATTTTGTAAGTCTTGTATGCCGCTAGTTTTCCTTTTCCTTTTTTTTTTTTTAATTTTATTTTGTGAAGGAACCATTCTAAAACAACTATGAAGGCATTTTCTATTGTATTCCATTACAATTTCGGAGTGGAAGTAGCCGATCTTCCTTTTATTTTATTTTATTTTTTTCATGTTTTCTTTATCATAGTATATCCTCTTGGTATGTACACAGACAAAAAGCAACTTTGATATGTAAAATTCTAAAAACAGCCTAGCCTAGAGTAAGAAGTCACATATTCCCATGTAGAAGGAAAAAAAAAAGAGCATGGCTTAGGAAGTTAAATATTCTTCGAAAAAAAAAAGAAAAATAAAGAAGGAAAAAAATCATGGCTTAGCATTACATTAAGCCGTGAAGTTAGATTTTGAGAGGTATGAGATGTGTCTTTGCTCCAAATTAAGGAAAAACTCATTTTCAAGTAACTAATTCATTCTGTCTATTCTATTGATTCTCTTATTTTTGGTAAGATCAAAGACCTGTTTTAATTTTGGAGAATTTTCTAAAACAATTGCATAATATAAAAGGAAAAGAGTAGTTGAATGTTATGTCTATGCTCTATATGTTCTGTTTTTACAGAAAAGCCTGAGGTTTAGTTGTCAAATTCAGAATCAGGTACGAGTATCTTCAAAGTCAATTTCAAGTTTTGGAGAATTGTCATGATTTGCATATGCTTGTAATAAGTTACCACATCTCGATCAGGTCTGAATAGATGCTGACAGTAAAATCTTACTGTACAGTGCACACAAGCACTTGGTCTGAGACTTCTAGGAAATTTGATATATGCCCAAATACAAGGGAAATTCAGGAATGCATAAGGAATTTTGGAATCTCTAATTGGCTTTTATCAAACCTTCATTTTTCTAACTTACAACATTGTTAAAAAAAAAAGCAGAAAACAATAGTATTCCTCAGACACTATGGTTGTAGTAAAGCACAACAGTAAGACAATGAACCATACAAATATTCCTCATTATCCAAGGGAAGAATAAGCAAAATCTTTATGACATGAGTATCCGTTTTAGTACACTATGACCTAAAAGAAATTTCACTCTGCTGCTGCCTCCCCATCATTGGTTTCTTGGTTTCCTGTATCTGGCAATGTTCCCAAATCTGTACGAGCCTCTTTTTCTTCTTGAGATACCGAAGAATTGGAAGTATCATCATTCTGGGATGAATTTGTTGAGTCATTCGGGTTATCATCTGTATTGCTATTGGAATTTGTGGACGCTTCGTTCTCTTCTTGGGATGTTGACGATTCATTTGAACTAACTTGTTCTTGACCTGCATCACTGTTGCCATTTGTATTGCTGTCGTCACTTGTGATACTTTCATTGGCATTGTTCTCATTCTGGCCAGCGTCAACCTTTTCTTTTTGGTTTGCATCTGCATTGTCATTAGCATTGCTGTTGTTTGTGTTGCTCTGATCAGCATTTTCATTCTGATTATGGTCAGCACCACTACTATTGTAGTTTGCATTTGAGGGTGTATCTTTCTCTTGGGAGTTTGAAGATTCAACATGTTCTTCAGAATTGCCATTGGATTCAGACTTTTCACCTTGAACCACATCATCATTTTGACTTGCTGATGAATCTTTACCTGAGTCAACAGTTTTTCCATTGGGCACAACAGTCTCAGTTGCAAAGGAAGGTGTTGAATTTGAATCTGATTGCTGGCCACTGACATCTGAACCAGAATTCTCTGTTTGCACCTGCACATTCACAGTTGACTCTTCTTTTGACACTCTGTTTTGTGGCTTTTCATTTTGATTCTGGCTTGTATTGATAATATTCATTGAAGATGTATCGAGATTTTTTGAAGTGACTGAAGTAGAGTTAGAATCCCCTTGCTGCTGTTCATTTGATTCTGTTTTTCCTGAGGACATATCTTGGGAACCGTCCTCTGACCCTTGCTTGCTATTTTCAGTACCACCCTCTTCATTGGCCACATTTGCTGCATTGTTGTTTTCCTCACTTTCATTCACATTAGAAGTTTCATCTTTATTGGCATCAACTACCTGATGCTTCTCTTCATTCTTCACCAGTTCTGCCTCATTAGTTTTGTCAACCTCAACTTGGTCTTTCACAAGTGTTGCATTCTGAGTTTCATGGACAACTGCACTGGAAGCATCATCTCCTCTGTAATGCTCTTCTCTTGCCTCCTTACTGTGCTCATCATTTCCATCATTAACTTGATCTTCCGTTGAAGACGATGTTTCAATCTTATCTTCCTTGTCTTCTATCTCTTTAGACTCTGTTCCTTTACTTTCTTTCACAACCTGTTTAATTTCTATCTCTTGATTCTCCTTCACATTTTCCTTCTCATCACCTGTATTGTGTTGAGAATCTTGATTAGCCTTTTCTTGGTTTTCCGTCTCTTTGCTCTTCCCATTCTCCTCACCTTCATTTTCCCCTTCTTTGCTTTGTTCATTCTCAGTCTCTTTGCTATCTACATTCTCCTTATCCTCACCATCATTCCCTTTGTTCTCTTCAGTCACCTTATCTTCAATAGCATTCTCCTTAATCTCTTCATTCTCATTTGTTTTACTAACATTATCTGGGCTATCTTCCCCCTCTCTTTCTTCACTTATATTCTCCTTGTTTTCTCCAACTACCTTTTCTCCATCTACAGGGTCCCTTCTCAACTCAGCTCCCTCCTCCGTTTTATCTTGAAAATGGCCTTGAATCTCTTCATTTCCACCCTCAATTCCCGTGTTATCATCCAGCTTTCTTTCTTCTTCACTCTTGTTTTCCTCTTCTTCCACCTTTTGCCTCTCGTCTCTAGAAACTGTTTCCTCTACTTCAGGCAGGGCCTTTCTCCCAACAAGTTTTACAACGTCATTTGGAGTTTTGTCCTCGTACACTGCCTTCTTGTCATGAGAGTGCCTGACTTGGTAAAGCAGCCAGATTCCTACACCAATCAGAAGACATATCTGTAGAGCATGCTTTACCTTGAAACCTTTTGATCTCTGGTTTCGACGTGGCGATAACCGGACCATGATTTAAACACTTTTCAAATATATCTCCTCCAACAACCAGCCTATTAGTTGGAATTAATTGATTAGGAAGGTGAAGAGAGAAACGATGCAATTAAAAATCAATGCTGAGAGGTCTTATACAACACAATTTTGCGAAACGTAGATCATGATTAATAACTACGCCCCCCACCCAAAACCAATTCCAAATTAAACTGCTAAATGAAGACTCAACAGAAAGGCAAAACTGACCAAATTAATACAAAGTAAATAGCATGCATATATTACAAGCAATAATGCAAACTGCAGAGAAGGCATGAAGACTAACTCAAGAAAGACAGAATACAACAGTGCTTCTGAAACTAAGGATGGCTAATAACTAACAAAAGAGAGACCGACATTCATCAACAGCAAGACAAGATATACAGGATTGTAATTCGACATTCGCGGACATGAAGCAATTTAATTCATCACAGAAGTTCAATATCATACTCACCCAAATGGACTTCTAATTCTGAAACCAACACACTTTACAAATTCGAGAAATCCAACTATAGTCATAACAAAATAGGGAAGAATAAAAATTCCAGAACTGTCATAAAGCATTCAGCGACCTAGTGAGACAAAATATGGATCTACACTTGAAATAGAAAGAGATCTCAGAAAACCCAATTCCCTAAATAGAAAATAAAGATAGTAAAGAATAATTAGGAAGGAACTTACTCAGAAAAAGCGGATCATAATGGAACAAAGCAGACTTCTTTACTCGGCAAAAAAATGTAGCAAAAAGGAACCAAGATTTACAAACTGAGAAAGTGCATGTGACTAGAAATGCCAAAGCATTTATCTTTTTTGAGAAACGGCTTTCTGCTCAGATTTGGATCTGCTAGAAACATCCTTATATAAGAAACAATCAATACGAAAAAATTAATATACAATTGCAAATTCCAGATTTACTCAAAGCTTTACTCGTCTCTCCTAGTCTCTACCATCATTTGAAGCGCGTGTTACTTACGTATCATAAACGACGGCGTCTCGTTGAACGTTCCAACTTAAATATTGCCAGAGTCACTCTACACGGTGCCGTTTCTCGCAGCAAATATCATAATGAATTGAAACGATCATGGTTATCGCCTTTCATCATTATCATCAAGTTACCCATTATGATACGAACATTTTACCTTTTGGGGGCAGAAACTTGCCACGTGTCCTACATCTGCCCCTACAAGTCGGTGACCCTAAAAATCCCCAGTTCCATTTTGGTTCTCTACATCTCTCTCCATAAATAGTAAACAAATAAATTTTTTAACTCGGAAAATTATCAGTTCTGATCTAGCGAGCTATGGCCTCCAAGCTTCTAGCTTCCGCCTTACGCAGAACTATTGCGAAAACCAACGGTACATCTGCTCCCCGCCGATTCTCCACCGCCGCCGCTGTGGCACCCATCGCTTCGGAACTGTATGATGATCTGGGAGTCATGACTGTAAAAGGGGTTAAAATCTCTGCTCGGCCTTTGTACCTAGATATGCAAGCAACCTCTCCGGTGGATCCCAGGGTATTGGATGCCATGCTTCCTTACTATCTCGCGCGTTTCGGAAATCCGCACTCTCGTACTCACCTCTACGGCTGGGAATCTGATTCTGCGGTGGAGACCGCCCGCGCCCAGGTGGCTGATTTAATTGGCGCGTCTCCTAAAGAAATCGTTTTTACTTCGGGGGCCACGGAGTCGAATAACATTTCGATTAAAGGAGTTATGAAGTTCTATAAAGAGAAGAAACGGCATGTCGTCACCACTCAAACGGAGCACAAGTGCGTCCTGGACTCTTGTCGTCATCTTCAACAGGAAGGTTTTGAGATCACTTACCTTCCTGTGGGGAATGATGGGATTGTCGATTTAGAGAAATTAAGGTCGGCTATCAGGCCTGATACTGGACTTGTGTCGGTTATGGCGGTGAACAACGAGATTGGTGTGATTCAGCCTATGGAGGAAATTGGAAAAATTTGTAACGAATTTAATTTGCCATTTCACACTGATGCAGCGCAGGCTTTAGGGAAGATTCCTATTAATGTGGAGAAATGGAATGTTAGCTTGATGTCATTAAGTGGACACAAAATCTATGGTCCTAAAGGAGTTGGAGCTTTGTACATGCGCAGACGACCCAGAATCCGAGTGGAGCCTCAAATGAATGGAGGTGGACAAGAGAGGGGAATCCGGAGTGGAACGGTGCCCACTCCTTTGGTTGTGGGAATGGGTGCTGCTTGTGAGCTGGCGAAGAAGGAGATGGAGTATGATGATAAGAGAATTAGGACTTTGCAAGAGAGGTTGTTGAATGGAATTAGAGCTAAACTTGATGGAGTGGTGGTGAATGGGAGTATAGAGAGGCGATACGCAGGGAATTTGAATCTTTCATTTGCATATGTGGAGGGAGAGAGCTTGTTGATGGGGCTCAAGGATGTGGCAGTGTCAAGTGGAAGTGCCTGCACTAGCGCGAGTTTGGAGCCGTCATATGTTTTGAGGGCGTTGGGGGTGGATGAGGACATGGCACATACTTCAATTAGGTTTGGGATTGGGAGGTTTACTACAGAGGCAGAGATTGACAGAGCCATTGAGCTTACAGTGCAGCAGGTTGAGAAGTTGAGGGAAATGAGCCCACTTTACGAGATGGTAAAGGAAGGGATTGATATTAAGCAGATTCAATGGGCACAACACTGACAGTAAAGCAGAGGATGCTACTGCTGTGAATTTCGAGACAGCAAAACATTTTTGAGATGTGGGTTTCATCTCAAATGAGGATACCATAGTAAGCTGAATATGCTAAAGTGTGTGGCTTTTCACGGTTTGTCATACAGGTTCCTGTTCTCTACTATCCTTGTACAAGTCCTTCAAAAGTTTCCTAGTTTATCTAGGATAGTGTTTTGGTGCTAGATGTGTTGTCAAACTATGTAAAAGTTGACAAGAGTAATATTTGCTTCTACTGCAGATGTAATAGTTATTTTTGTTGTATCTGTGCTTGATAATTTCTTTAATGGTTCTCTGCTGAAATAAATGCTATTTTCATATTGATATATGCCTCAAGAATGGTTTACATGCGCATGGTCTCTATTTTATCTAGGTAGAATGTTTCACTTGTTTTTAGCCTCTAGAATTTTTTTCCCCAAACTAAATCTCAGAAAACATCAAATCAGAGTCTCTGAAGAAAAATGAGTTGCCATTTTTGTGATTAATGAATGACTTGTGCGTATTTGAACCTATGAATATCTGAGATTGTGAGGCATTTTCTGGTTGTTTCTAACTGTCTAAACTTGAGTTAATTCTTCTGTCTGCTAAAGGCATTGGATATTTAGTTATTTACTGTATTTTTTTTCTAATAGTCTTCATTTGCTTACAATTAATTGGTGTTATATCTTTTCAAGGATTTTTTCAGTGTGATTTTTTTTTTCCATATAAAAGTTAAGGTTAAAATATAAAATTGGGGATCTATTTATTCTCCCATCTGACTAACGATCGCTTATACTGGGACATATGGGAACAATGTTATTTAACCAACTTTGTTTTCTTCCTTGAGGGATCAGTTGATTGATAGGCAATACACTATTTCTTTTTTCCCTTTCCTCTTTTGCGGACTGAAATTATGACAGTGTTCATAATTCGATGTCACTTAAGGAATTAATGGTAGGTGAGCTGAGAATATGTACTATATGTCCCATCTTTCTGCCCATGATATTTCTTAATTTATTGAACAAACTTGTTTTAGTGATTATGTATTTGTGTGAAAGCAGCTGCTATAGTCTTTACAAAGAGGTTCCGATGCAGGTACAGTATATATAGTCTAGGAACAAGTGTGGATTGGATGATTTTTTGTCCAACTGTGAATAGCTGCCGGTTGGCATTGGTCAAGGTATGGGACATAGCAGCAAGGATCAGTCATGAAGTTTCTTGAAACAGATTGGTTAGACCCTTTCATCTAGTGTAGGATCGGTGAAGAAAACCTTATATTCACTTCTGATTTCAAGCAATTATGTGCTTATATATTGGGTTGGCTTGGGGTGGGAGGTGGGGGAACCTATAGTCGAATAAAAAGAGGGAAGCATTGATGACAACTTTGGGTTGCATAGAGTTAAAGAGAAAAGATATGTTCATAATATTTGTTTGAGTTCCCAATTCATGCTGAATATTTTGTGCCAGCACTGATGCAGCCATTTGTTGTTTAGACCATTTTTTGAGGTTGAGAATTGAACTCCTTGCTCTGTCCTTTTTTACCTATAGCTCAACTGATATTGTTGTCAGGGTGGGTGATGAACCCATTACTCCCTCGAGCCTTTCTCCATTGATCTTAGTTGTTTTAATTTTTGGAACAATTCTGCATGGTTGATACAGTGGCTTGTGAGATTCACATTGCCTTCACAAAAGAGCGCAATTACATGGTGTAGGAATTCGTTCACACTTGAGAAAAGTTCATCATTGCATTTCTTTACAAATGGAAGCCTTAAAGTACTATTTCCTATATGTTAAAATAGTGTATGTTAAGAGTTTAGGGCGATGCTTTTGTCATGGACCCATATATGGGCATTTGTCGAATCTTGTCCAGGGTACCAAGGTCCTAGCTACTTTCTTCTTGTTTGAAGTCTCAAATGAATTGCGAAACCGGTGTCCGAGTTCTCAAATTGCCATACCCATGTCTAATGGGGATGTGACCAACCTTGTTATTTTAGCATAAAGTGAGAAGTTGAAGTATATACCTGCGTAGTTTACTATCTTACCACTATACCTTCATGATTCCATTATGTACTTGCCCTGCATATTTATTAATTCTGGCTTTATTGAGCTACTAATGTAATGCCATTACTTTAGTGTCCTTGGATTCATCTCTATGAAAGTCTCCACCTTCTGTTTTGTTAATGTGCTATGAAGTATGAACAGCCATATTGCGGCAATATAAAAAGTGGGACAAGCACTTTTAGCCTGTTTGTTCCTGTCACTTGATAGATAATAATATTTATTTATTGGAAGGATCTAAGAGTGAGCCTGCTTTAAACCTGAAGAGTCAAGAACCACGTTACAAGTTTTTGATGAAAGAGGGAGAATTAAAATTGTAGATATGCCCTTATCTTAATCAGGGATTTTCTGCAAGTAAAGAAATCCAGGATAGGTGAATTGTGAACCTATTCACGAATCCAGTTTTATGGATGTAGTCAACTTTTATAGGCAGCTGCTTGAACAAACGTTCTGATATTTTCCATGGAATGAAGAAGACGATCCTTTGTTTTCTGGTTATTGAAACTTTGAATGCAAAGCTAGCAAGTATATATTGTATAAATGTCTCAAACATTAGTCTACCTACTGAAATATTTGGACAGGTTTCTTCCTACATGATATGTCATATTTGCTTGCCTAGGGCTTTGGAATAATGTCTTCTGCAGAGGAAAGAAATAGAGAGAAGAGCAGTACTGTTATAAAAGAATTGCTTGGATTTGTTTGATACTGTGTAGGACTTTCATTCGGTTGCTTTGCTTTGTTGAGAAATTCTGTTAATGCAATTTGCGCTTCCATTATGTGACGTTGCCTGTTGATGATCTGTGAGCTTAAGAACAGGTCATCTTCTGACGTAGGAGTGCACTAAGTGTAATAATCAGTGCCCCTGATTTAAGACGATGTCTTTCCGAATTATGTCATTGTATTGTTAGGGATTATTATTTTCACTAAGGTTTTCCCCGGATTCACTACTAAAGTTTCTATACTATAAAAAGTCATTTTCTGCTTCCTTGTACGGTGAATAAACTCAACTGAGTCGTAGCTTATTGGTATTGTTTCGGATTCTCTTGTTTAATGCTTTTGTTAATTAACTAAATATGGTTTGGACTATGGAGTTTTGAGTGTTATTATAAATGACAGCATTAGTTCTCTTGCAATGATGCATTTTTTGACTGGGAACTGGGACACCAACCCCTTGATTTGCTGTGTATTTCTCTCTGCTGCTGCCAATTATGTCTGCCTTTGTGCACAACCTTCATTGCAAGAAAGCGGTTACTAAAAACTTTAGTTTGCTGGTTGTTGACTAGTCAATAATTCATTGGTTGTGTTTCTAGTTATAAGTTTATGTTGATATGCACCAGCTTATGCACTGATGAGCTTTATGCTTGATTAAAAGGAGTTTTTTTTCTTCTATTTTCTGCAAGTAGCAGTTATTGAACATGGTATTTGAGCAAGATCGAGCACTTATCTTCAGCTAGATGTCTTCCATCTTTATCCCATCAAATTTTCCTATCATTAAAGACTTAATAGCTGAAAATGGAAAAATTCGGGGGCTGGTAATGCGTTTTACGTTCTTCAAAAAATAAAAAGTTGTAAAGTTAAAAGATCACAGATCCTAAGCATTTCTCAGAGAAAATTATGGAAAGATTTATGTATTTAACCGGTACCAATACATGATGCTCACCTAAAAAAAGGACATTAGTAATCACAAGGGTTTTGTTGGCTGAATGAGACAACACAAAGCAAAAGCAAAAAAAAAATGTGGATCAAGTACTAAAAGAAACTCCTCTGGTTAGCGAGGTGTTTCACATCAAGAATAGTAGATTACAGAATCTGATCATCTCATCCTCTTCAAAAAGGCAAATGGCAAAGAAAATAAACAATCAAACAAGGTGAGTAAATGAGCATATGAACAGAAGATATAAGGAATCTCCAAGATTTGTATATTATAATTAGAATAATGGTATTGAGATTTTTCATGAGTGTGGTATTGGAATACATCACTTGCAGCACAAGAAACATCTTCAAGAAAAGTTATTGAGAATCAGAATCCGTTTTGCACTTGATGGAAGATTGATCAGCTTTTTTCCATCTGTCTGTATTCTGTCTTTACTCTTCAGCAGCAACATTCTCCTTTTATCTTTTATCTTTTTTTTATTGGGTTTGAAGAGATTTTCATTTTCCATAACCACACGTGACTGTCCCATCTGAGTCTACCTTTCCCAATGGACAATAACTTATTAATTTGTAATCTCAGTAAGTTTTATTTAATGGGGTTCGTTGATGATGATGGATGGGGCACCTTACCTCCTCTCAGCTTCATCGTCTGCTGTTCGGGTTGTTAAAACAGGCATCTGCTTCTCCACCTTGGGTTCGGGTAAAGTCATCAGATTGTAACATGACCTGTTGTACTATTAAAAATTATCCTATTTATTCTCCATATTTTGTTATATTAATATAATATATTATTCTGTTAAAATTTTTATTCTAAATAACAAAGAAAAAATTAATATTTATTTTATGAAATTTGACCTAGTATATTAGTTATTGCAAATTTAATTATTATACTAGTATATAGTTTAATAAAATTAAAATAGATGAAAAAATCATATAACTTTTGAATCTCAGAAATTACTAGTACAATATATTAAATATCATTAATAAATAGTAATTTTTTCAAAAATAAATAATTAATATATATAATTCTTGAAGATATTAATATTAAATTAGTCATTATAGAATATATTAATATTATATAATCTCTCATATTCAATTTCTCACAGTATGGTTGTATGAAGAGTGGTCATTCATAATTTCATAGGATGTATACTTTCATGTTGTTGATTGATTTTATGGTTGGTCTGAGCTAGCTCCAGTCTCCCTTGTAAAGTCATGTCTACAAGAAAGGTGCATGAGTTTGTGCCTTTGTGGTAATAACTAAAACCCAGCAAAATGCCCATCTAACTCTTTTATCACATTTTTCTTCTATATCTCTGCCATATATATGTTTATTTTGGCCTAAAATTTGAAGGATCTTCTCTCCACCTACATAGTATCAGTGAATTTCTGAAATTAACCAACTGATAGACCCGGTTAGACATCAAGCTGATCATTTATCCAACAATGAAAAAAAAAAACCACAGCTATTTTTAATTTGTAACACTATTTGTAGGCAGTTCGAGAAACTGATGATTACTATCATTACTATTTTATTTCTTACAAGCCAAGAAATACTATGAAGAAAAACCTTGGCAATAAATTCATCCAAGTACTGTTTGAATATAATCTTTGGTGTCTACTTACCAATTTTTTACCTTCTTTTAAATGGTTGTACTGGTGGGTAAAGAAAAACAAACAACATATACACACACTAAATCATTGCCTTGATTCTACCATATATAATCTTTTATTATCTCTCCTTTAACTTGCTAGACGCCAGCAGAAGTTAAACAAGAATAATCTTAATATAAAACAGCTAATACCTGATTCTTTTTTTTCCGAAAGCAAAGATTGTATTACAGTACACAGTGTTAAATCAACTTCTTGATTTGATTAAAGACTCGTTTAAATTCATGTTTGATTCCCCTTGTTCCTTGGAGGATGCAAGGAAAAAAAGTGGTTAATCTATTTGTAGTGATATGATATTGACATTTCAATATGATTGGATGATCATTTGATAATATTATTCCAAAATCCAAAATGTAGACCAAATACGTCAGAAAAAGAAAAAATTCAAGCTAAAAAAGATGTCAGGGAACAAGAGAGAAAAATCATAAAAGACAATAATGGAGTGATAAAAGTTTATACAGAAACCAAGAATATCTTAATTAGTTTGTTCTTCCATTAATTGCACTTTAGAACTGGAGAGAAGAAACAGAATAAAATCTTCACTAGAATTAAAATATTACTATTATACAATCTCCACACACACGGGAAAAAAAAGTGGTAGTCAACAATCTATTGAAGCTCATAGAATTAAAATCAAGGGTTAAAGATTAAATTCCCACATTTGCATTTCCAACTCATGGGCTTATAGTTGGAAGCATCATCTCTTCTTGCATAAGCAATGTTTGGTACATTTGATGATGAATAGTTTCTGTTGCCAAGATTTATTTGGGGATTTGTAGGCACCTGAATTGCCTCACAATGCCTACAGGAACTGCACCTTCTTTCACATCTTGGTGGCCTTGAACCTATCTGAGATCTCATTATCATCTTCTCTTCATTTACTGTCTAACCAAAAGTAACCAACAAGAAGCAATCAACTACTGTGTATTTAATTCATTTGTATATGATAGAGATTATTAAATTAATTACTATGTTTATATATTAAATGAAGAAAAAAAAGAAGCAGACCCAATTCTCACCTGTGAAAAGCTAGCAGATTTTGGAGTAGCTCTCCCTGCGACACAGAAAAGCAAGAAACTTTCACTTCACAAGAGCAGAAACTTTATGTTTTGGCAGTTCAAATTCAAAAAATCAGAGGAAACCCATTTACCTTCTGCCTTGAATCTCATTTGGGTGAGGGTTGAAATGAAGAGAAAGAAGGAAATTGTAATTATAAGGCCAAGTTTGTGACACAATATCAGATCATGACTACAACCCATATCTCAAAAATATAGTGGAGAAAGAGCAAGATGAAGTGAAATCTTATAGAGAATAAATGTGTAGAACAAAGGGTAGAGTCAAATTATATATTAGGAGCAGCAAGTGTGTGGGAGTGGAAGAAGAAAATTAGTAATTGAAAGACACATAATTGCCATAAGCGGCTTTCTTTCTGTATGTATATAATATGGTGGTTGAGGAGATAGAACAAGGAAGGACAAATGAGAAGTGCAGAGGCAGGCTAAAAAGAGCGAAGAAAAGGAAAACCCAAGAAGGCAAGAACCATTGCCTTGGTTATTGAGCCTCAAAACCCAAGCAACAAAGATATATCATATGATATAATAGAAGAAAGAAAGAAAGGGGGATAGTAAATAGTAGCTTAGATCATATAAAGAGGAAGATGAAGATAAAGACAAAAGAACCTAAAACAGCAAAAGAAACAGCCAAAAATTCCATTAAACAGATATGAAAGAACTACAAGCTGACATTATTACAGCTGTGAATATTTTGGGTTATCGCTTTCATTCATTCACAGCAATGTCTTTTTTTTTTCGGAAAAAAATTTGTTAATTGGTTTTCTTGCAAGGAGAGCATTATAGCCTTTCTGCCACCTTATCACGCCATTATCACACTGAAGACGAGAAGAGAAGAGAAGAAAAAGAAAGGAACAGATGATAGTGAGTAATATATATATTTATATAATACTGGCTTGTATTGTATCTCTTTATCCACCCCCTCGTATCTCTTTTCAATCATATCACTGTAATCACATGTGATACGCCCATATCACTCTGATAATAATGTACTCTCTCAAGATTTTTTTGCTTTTTTTTTTTTTCCTTCTCTTTCCTTTATGAGAAAGATTGGGTGGGAAGCTGTGCTTTGTGAATTGCGACTGCATAGTGGGTATTGATCATGACTGTTTTTGTTTGGGGCCTAAAACTTGGGATTACATCATTGCCCAATCACATTTCTATGTCATGTCAGCCTTGTCCATATTTTCAACCCATAATAAAGTTTCGTAATATGGGCTTGGTCCCAACCACTGATTGCCAATCCATCCTCAGGTTACAGGATTGTTAAATTATAGATCCTGGTGAATGTTGATTATAGGTATTATTTCTTCACAAGCGAAATAAAAATAAAATATATATTTTTTTGAAAATAGATTCTAATAAACTATTGAATATAAAATAAATTTATCAGTTATAATTTATATATTTATCGTTTTAATTCAGAAATTTATTGTTTAAAAAACTACAAATTCATCGTTAACAATTTGTTGTTTCATCACGTATAAATTCATTATTTATAAGTTTATCATTTTGAATTTATAAATTTATTATTTACAACTTACAAGTTCATCATTTAGAACTTGTTATTTCATCACTTATAGGTTTATTGTTTATAATTTATAAATTCATTATTTTAAATTTATAGATTCATTATTTACAACTTAAAAATTTATCATTTTTAACTTAAAGGTTCATCATTTACAACTTGTTGTTTTATCAGTTACATATTCATCGTTTACAACTTGCATAATCATTATTTTTGAACTTACAGGTTCATCATTTAGAAGCTATATATTCATCATTTAGAATTTATATATTTATCGTTTAGATCTTATAAGTTCATTGTTTACTGGTTTATCGTTTACAATTTCTAGGTTTATCATAAAAAAATATATAGATTCATCATTTATAATTTGCAAGTTCATCACTTATATGTTCATTATTTCTACCAAAATATATTATTTTTAACTTTCAGTAACTCGATTTTCTCTCTTTATATTTCTCATTTTTAGTTCAAATATTTTTATTTTCAACCATTTTATTCCATAAATATATCAAAACTAATATTTTTTATTCCAAACAATAATAATACCTAAAATATTAAAAAATACAATCAAATATACAAATTAAAAGTTCTCTCACCAAAATAAATTAATCTAAAATACACTGAAATTTTTTTAAAAAAATAGACAAAAAAAAAAACAACAACGGTGAAAAAATATGCATTTGACACAAAATACGTTACACATATTAATCATTAAACAATACATTGTTGTTTTGAAATTGAGAGTATGATATATAATGAACACAGATTCTATCATATAATTTGCGCAAGTTGCACGTGAAGTTTAGTGGTGAAGCTATTGGAATATTTGGGTAATTTATTTTATTCTCCCTGACTAAGTTAGTATATATTTAGTAAGTTGAAAAAAATAATTAAAAAAAACTTAGAGTTCGCATCCAATAACTACCTTAAATATATTTTATAATTGGTTTTCCAAAATTATCAGTTAAAAATATGGTGCTTTTAAAAAAAAATCTATGAACAATGTGGCATATGTTTTAATTTAAAAATTGAGCTTCGACACTACACTACACATATATAGAAATGTATAAAATCGAATTGAAACGGAAAATTGAATAAAATTTTAGCTCTATTCATATATTTTTTAAATTAATTAATTCGGTTAAAAAAAACATCCTTGTTATGTTACCAAGCTAAATTAAAGAAAATCGAGTCCAACTGTTAAAATTTCAATTTTAGTTTACTTATTATTGGCTAAAAATATTAAATTAGATTTAAACCGATTGAGTATCCCTACACGCATGTGCATTATTGAACATTAAATGAGCTTTATTATTAAAAAAAAAACACAAAAATGAAAAATTGTCACATTTGTACGCCTAACAATTTTTAGTTGCATGCTTTTCGATACGTTTGCGTAGATGCGTCAATTTGGAGGTTTTTTCTTCTCTATTATTTTTGTTTTCTCTTCAAATATCAATTGTTCTATTGAAATATATTTTTTCATCTCTATTAATTAATTATTTATCTTTTTCAGCTGCATAAAATCATAAACATATTATATATCAGATATAAGGTATATCATATACTATATAGATATTAAACTTTTTTATTATTAATTTTCTCTAATTTTTTTTAATTTTTGAAAAAGGAAAAATTATCACTACAATGTATTTTTTTTTCTGTATAAATGATCCGATTGGAGATTTTAATTCGATAACTCATAAATCTGACCACCAGACAGTAACACTACATGTTTTTGAAGAAAAATTGCGGTTTATTGTCATAGAAAAGTTCGCTAACAATAATTAAATATGTAGGAGCCGAAGAAAGGCAAGTCAATATATAGACAGGTTCATGTTCTTGAAATTAAAGATGTATGTATTTGGTTTGATGGAGGTTGACAGCAAAAGAGTCAAATTCTCGTAATTTTTGGTTTATCCACTTCTCTTTTTGGCTTTGTGGTCCCAGCTCTCTCATTGGCCATTAAACACCCCCTTTGTGTTCAATTTTATTTCCCTGTCCAAACATGAAATTATTGATTAAAGCAACTCTAAACCAGATCGAAGCCAACCAACTTATGAATAGAAACATGAAAACTGGTAATTAATCTATTTAATTGTATTAATAAAACTGGGTTATGTGAAAATTAATCTGTGTGATAAGATAAACAGCAAAAAATATAAAATAACTGTGAAGTGTGTTTCATTGATATTCCATGTGTTTATATGCAAGTATAGATTATAACATAATCCCAAAGTTAATTTGTAGCATAGGAAGTACAAACATAATGGAAAACTGGTACAATTATGAATTATTTATAAACATGAAAAGTATCCTAAATTATGACAATTATCCTTATCAGAATGTCATATATCCAATAACAAAATAAGAGCATTTGAGCATGCAAATTAGGCTATTAGCTAAAAAATTCTAAACTAATATTGCCAGTACCAGATAATAAATAAACATCAGTAGTATTATATAGATAACCCACATATTGTGGGGCGATTATTGCTTAAACATCCATCACAATTAGAGCTGTTAACTGTCATCAAAATAATAAGAGAGGTGGCTATCCTATGTACATCACAATAATAACATATAATTCATTAAAAATTAATTAATTAAACCCAGAGCAAGCTATTATATATAAATTGAGAGAGAAATTAATCAAATTATTGTGATAATAATCGCTAAAAATAGATTACATGTAGTGTATAGTTTGAATTTCTAATCCCACAAAATTAATTTTTTTTCAATTTATGTGGGTCTAGTTAATTGTTCTATATATAGTTTAATGGTACAAAGAAGAGAAATGAAAACCAACTCTATCTCTTCCAAATTTTATCAAAGAGATAACACACACATAGTTTGTATTTGAACCATAGCCATTTAAATCCATCAATTGGATAGGTCAACACATGTGTATATGCTGATTTTGACACCATAACTGATATCAAATTTATCTACAAATTTTCATATAATATAAATCTATGCATACCAAGCTAGTTTTCTCTATCTGGATCCCTTCTGTTATAAATTCGTAATTAGCTCTTAATTAATCAGGTAACTTTCATTAAGTAATGGCATTCATTATAACCTAAATTATACACTCTAAACTTATTAAGGCCATGCAGAGAAAGATGCAAGAGTAACAATTATTAGTTAGGTTTTTGTCCATTTTATGAACGTGAAAGGTCTATATTTTGGATTGAAGGATGAAAGATTCCAAAAAGCTGCATGATATTGCATGGAATGAAATTATTTGAATTGAAATATATATAGTCCAAATTCTTACTTTACTCGCACATATATATATATATATATATATATATATATATATGGATCCTATCAAAAAAAAAGAGAGAGAGATTATTATAAAATATATATTAGACATTATTGGTGTAAATATCATTTAATTAAGTCCTAAATGAATGCAAACTTAACAGGTAACTGCGAGATGCATTATTAGTATCACATAAATGATAATGAGAAACAAAAACAAGAACTTTGCATCCATGTCTTGTCATAACGTAATGCTAAGAAAATACCTAATTTTGGTTACTCAGTCAAATCCGTCCATCGTCCAATTACAATCACTATACGAGCAGGTCGGTGCTCCACTAGCTAGCCTCATTGTGGATATTATTGTTGATCATCTTACATCCACTAGTTATATGACAATAAGTTTTTTAATTCATTTGCATTCCCATTCCCCATATTTAATTACCACGAATTAAACTTGCCCTAATTTTCCTTCCTCTTGCTTAAGATCGAAGCTTTCCAGTTTCTTTCCCTTTATTGTTTTTTTTTTTCCAATGAAAAATTGAAAAAACAAATAATTAATCCTTCCAAAGTAGATGCATCCAATAGAATCTCAAAAGATAAGAAATTCAAAGTTATGCTTCACCAAAATTAAATTCAATTAAGGGATTTTGACATTTTGTTATTTTGTGCTTTTTTCAACATTTCCTTCAGAAAATTTCATCCTTGGTATTGAAAATTCTAAATTGCTGAAAAAGTGAAAATAATTGAATTAATAATGAGTTTGACATAGATGCATGGGCATGAATAGCATTTTGATTAGGTGAGTCAGATTAATGGTATCAGTCCAAAATTAAGCATAAATGCATCTGAAAAGGACTATTTAAAGTCATTGCTCCTTTTAAATTTAAATAGTGCTTCTACGTTACGATACAGCTGTCCAATTATTATAATTGTTATTATTATTTATTATTATTTCCCTTTAATAAATTTATGCTAGCTTTGAGTTCGTTCAAACACAGGTTTTGGTTCTATATATCTCTATTGATTTGATTGATCGCATTCAGCAGCTTTGGAAAAAAAATCGTAATTAAGAATCCACTTCATGTGATAAATTATTAAAATTATTATAATTAAGCTTGTATTATGAGGAAAATAATAACAACTTAATTAGCAAACCTATGAAGTGTAAACGTAATTAAGAATTTTTATTGAATTAAATAAGATTCAATAGGATCGTATGTATACATTGTGTCCGAGTTTGAATTTCATCATAGATTGAATACCGTTGTAAATAAATTAAGTTTTTCCCGAGTTATTCAGCTCTTAGTTCATAAAAAAATTTGTTTGAAATTATTTACTACCGTTAACAAATTCAAGTTTAAATCCAATTTCGAATTTAAATTTAATGTTAATTTGATTTATTAATTTGTAAATATGTTCGCTTAAAAATTAATGAATATATTCATTAAAAACTAGTGAATGAGTTTGTTTAAAACTTATTTATATAAGTCAAATTCGAGTTTTTATTATTATTAATTAACGAGTCAAATTTAAATTAAATTCGTTAAAGATAATAAATGAATTTTAAAAAAAATTGAATTCTAATTTAAATATAAAAATATAAAAATTCCACTCAAATTTAAATGTGTAATAAATTTAAACGATTGAGTTGGGTTGATTTATAGCTTAAGACTGAGTCATTGGAAGTCCCTTTTTAATGAAATGTGACTTTTTAAAATTAGTGCTTAAGGATCCAATTGAATACGATAAAAATTTGTATATTCAATAGAAAAAAAAAATTAAGGTACCAGTATATATATATATTCCCCTAGAAGAAATAGCATGAATTCATTCTCAATCAATAAAAATACGACACGTTCAAGGTATAATCCTCACCAGTTACCACTGAGTCAAATTATGGTCCCACCACGAACTAACACGGGCCATTGTATTATAAATTTTTCTCTCGTCAAACTCTACTTGTACACAAATTTCCAATAAGAATATGCCACGTGCCAAATAAAAATGACCTGGCTCTGCTGTTAGGGCACTCAAATCCAAAGAAAACGTGTGCGTGTTCTCCCAATGAATGTTTACCACGTGGCATTTTCTGATAGATTGCACGGAGGATTCTGACATTCGTATAATTGAAATATAGAAAAGTGATCTATTTGGCTTATACCTATCCATTTCTCAGTCTTTCCCCATCACTTCGCAACGACTTTTAAATTTTTATATCAACAAATTAACCTCTAAATGTTAGCCTAAATTTAAATTTGAATACTAAAATATTTGAGGATATATAAAAAAATTTAATTTTTTAATTTTATTAGTAATTATAATTTTTTATATTTTTTAAATAAAATATTTTATATTCTAAAAAATAATATTAACGAAATTAAACTGAATATTAAAAATAAAATTTTAATTTTTGTTATATGAACATAAAAATAAATAAATAAATATTGAAATTCCAAAATACTAATTTAATAAGATGATTTCATTCCATTTCTTATAAAATTTTATTCTTTTAGTATATCAAATATATCATTAAAATTTTAATTTTGATAATAGAAATAAATTTTTAAAAAATTAATAATATATCCATATTTTTAATAAAAATATTGTTTAAAATAATAATTAGAAAAAATGAGATTTAAATATACTGGTTGTTTTATAGTTACAGTCATTAGTAGCGAGTATAAACCATAAATACTTATAAAAATACTATCAGATTATATATTAAATTTTAAAAAATTCACACAAAAATATTTCAAATATGAAAAAAATATATGGTATATTACAATATATCATTTAAAATTCACGCAGTATCCAATGAATAAATATTATTTCAAACAACAAAAGACATACTGTTAAAATTTATTTTTAAATGTAATTTATTAAAGCTTTAAGATGGTTATTTGTAATTTGTTATATATATATATATATATATATATATATATATATATATATATACTCTTATTAATTCTATTTATCATGTAATTATCTATTTTAAAGTGAATGTAATTACGCCTTTAAAAAAATATTAGATGTATATCATTTTTTTCTATTATTTAATAATATAAATTTTTGCCGAATTAGTTTATTAAGGAGTAAAACACTTTATTCCAAAATTTAAAAATATTCAATTTTTAGAGCTTAAAATCAAAATACTTGTCATTTCACCTACCTATTGAAAATTTTCTCTTTGAAAAAAAAAAAAAAAAAAAACCTACCATTTGCGAAGTGTGTATAAAAATCCTGAAATATAGTGAAAAGTGAATGATAACATTGATTGGAAGAAAAGGTGCCACGTGTTATGAGTAAGCCTATAATAAATACTAATATGTGTACAATAAAAAAAATTTATTTAAAGTAATGACTCAGGAAAAACAAGTTGAAATGATGGGCCTGAATAGGTTCAAACATAGACTAAAAAGGCCCACAGATTAGTGGGTCCCATAATGGGAAGTGTTCAGTTCAATGTCAGTCTCCATCTCTCGGCTGTCGACAGAAACAGACTGAATTTGAAATTAATTATGACCCGACGATTTAGTTGATTTTGGACTCAATTTCGAGCCATTCTGTTCGATTCTAAGAGTCAACCTCTCCATAAGAATTAATGATTAGAAACTGTAAAATATCTTAGAAGACTTAGATCAGATAAAAAGAAAAAAAAATCACGTAACTAGTCAACTGTAATTTTTTTTTATTCCATGTTTAAAATTGCTATTGATTGTTTCAGTTTGATGCAATTGAGAGGAGACAAAAATAGTAAAGATCTAAAAATTAGAACCAAAACCTTCTCATAAGTATCAAGAATAAGAAGAGAAAAACCTAAGGTGGAAGATGAAGGAAAATAACTTAATCCCGCACAGTAGCAGTTGGGGGTAGGGCCTAATGACGGCTTGCCATTAGCTGGAGTTGAAAGCTAAGCCTCCCATTATTGGAATCCATTTGAATGTCCCCCCTCAATTTTAATTTCTTCTTCACTTAATTAATTCTCTTACCTATATATATTCACATAACCTCATTGCCTCTCTTCAACCCACACTCAATTATATATATACCATTTACTTACTTTCTGATTTCTATAATTATATTCCTTTTCAAGACTCAAAATTAAGCATGAAAAATATGCATCCTTATCATCTCTGCTTGCTTTTGTTATACATAATTCTTGCATTTCCTATCACAGTTTCGGGCAGGCCTGCAACTTTCCTTCAGGATTTTAAAGTCACATGGGCTGAATCCCACATCAGGCAAATCGATGCAGGTAGAGCTATTCAGCTCATTCTTGACCAAAATTCAGGATGTGGGTTTGCCTCCAAGTTTCAGTACTTGTATGGTCGTGTAAGCATGAGGATCAAGCTTGTCCCTGGCGATTCTGCGGGAACTGTCACTGCTTTCTATGTATGTCTACAAAATATTTAAAAAAAAAACTAACATATGTATAATTTCACGCTTAAGTTTATAAAGTTAAAAAATTGATTGAATTGATTGCCAGATGAATTCCAACACCGACAGTGTAAGAGATGAACTGGACTTTGAATTCTTGGGGAACAGGACTGGCCAGCCATACACTGTCCAAACAAATATATATGCTCATGGAAAGGGTGATAGATGTTGGTTAAACTACACATGCACCATAAAATAAATGACAATAAAGATGGACGGTGCATCTTTTGTTGACAAAATATTTGGTAGGTAAGATGGTAGGTGAAGATTAATCTTGACCATCCATTTGGTGGGTGGGGATTAATCTTGACCATCTATTTGGTTGGTAAGATGGTAAGTGAAGATTAATCTTAACCATACATTTGGTAGGTGAGACGGTAGGTGAGAAATAATCTCAACCATCCATCAAAGTAGGTGAGAATTAATCTTGACCGTCCATTGAGGAGGTGTAGGCCTATATATAGCCTTAGAAATTCATTTGTAATGTATTCCATTAAAAAGTGAGAGAGTAGCATTAGTGAGAGGTTGTGAGTTGTGAGTGTTTGTAAACACTCGGTAAATTTCTCTTCTTTCAATAAAAGATCTGCAGCAGTCCGGAGACGTAGGCATAATTGGCCGAACTCCGTTATCAACTTGTCTGTCTTATTAGTTCGCATTTTCTTCGCTTTCTCATAAATCTGACTATAGGGAAATTGGCGTCATTTCCCAACAACTGGTATCAGAGCATTGGTTGCGTTTTTTCTGTCCTTTTTCGGGCGATTACTATTCACATGAATAGTAAATTTTTGTGAATAGTGAAATTTGGTCAGTTGTACCAAATTATCCACGGAGGTGTTCTAATACACAGAGGTTCACAAGAATTGTCAGAAACGATCCAAAGGAAGTCAGATTCGAGTGGGAGCGATGGCCACAGATGAAGGAAAGGTAAAAATTGAGAAGTTCGATGGAGCGGACTTTGGCTTTTGGAAAATGCAAATAGAAGATTATTTGTATCAAAGAAATCTGTATCAACCTCTCTCAGGGAAGAAGCCAGAGGCTATGAAGGA